>PVKB01000940.1:0-335000 GCA_004027205.1 Ctenodactylus gundi | reverse complement strand
TTTTTTAAATTTTACTTTATGTTAGCATTTGGTTATATGTATGCTGACAGGTTTTTCTGTGAAGAAATGTTTTATATGCTATTTTAAAATAATGAAATTAATTTGAAGAATTACATGTCACCTAATTCAGTATTGAACATATGCTCCATCTATTAGTATCACTTCTCTCAAAAATTATAAGGAGGTTTACTAGTAGTCAGAAATACTTATTACATACCTCTGATTCTCAAAACTGTCCTGTTCCCCTTAGAAATACGCTAATCTTTTAGGTATCCACAGGCCCCTTTGTTGCTGCCCAGGCATGCCAGAGAGGACAGAGATCACTATCTTTGCACATAGAGGACCAAAACGCATATTCTGTATGTACAATGTGTAAGGATGGAATGAGTTTTCAATTGACAAAACAGGGAAAAGAAAACCGTTTTCCTCCCTGTGAAGTATGACAGGGCTTCTTAGAAATGTTCACCTACCAGAAAAATCTTTTTCCTTTAGCAGAATCCCTGACTAGTTCTGTCAAGAGATTTTACTTTCAACAACATTCATCATGTGATTATTGAAAGTGATAGATTTTCCAAGAAAAGTTTACTGTAATAATATCTAAAATTTGAAAAGATGATAATTCCTATTAGCCTGTTTCCTTACTGGAGGGGGTAAGTTGTGGTAGTATTAATGTAGATGTATATGTTTAATTCAATTTGTAATACTAGATGGACCTAAAAAGAATAGCAGATATCTGTTATAATTATTTGGTTTTTGAATGATTGTGTACATTTAATGAACCTAGCAAAAATTAAAACCAAAATGTTTAAAATCCCAAGCTCAATTATTTTAATATTGGGTTAGGTTAAAATGTATATTCCATAGACATATATAGTATATGCCATCCCTGAATTTGAATTAAAAAGAAAAAATAAGGCAAGAGAAGCAAGAGTGGAAACCTTTAAGCCAGATGTAGTTCAACTTGTTAAATTTTCTACAATTATCTGAAAATTGAATATAAGCCAGGCCTCGACGTACAGGTCCAGATTCAACACTTCGGGTGTTTGTAGCAAAAGAATTGCAAATTTGAACCCCCCCTGCACTTAGTGAGACCCTGTCTCAAAATCAAAGCCAAAAACACAAAATGTAACAAAACAAAACTCAATGTTCTGAAAGTACAGCATAGTGCAAAGGTGTGGGGTTCCATCCCCAACATGCATACAATAAACCAAAATAAATAAGAATCTTTTAAAAAAAGTACTGTATATTCCAATTTGAAAAATTTTTCATGATTCATTAAATGTATATTTATATTTATTTTCAATTATATGCTTTAAAACTATTTATATATAAAGTTCATTTTGAAACCCTTCAGAGAGGTTATAGTTTATATCTGGAATGTCCTGCAAGGCCTCCTGTTTTGAAGCTGACACAATCATGGGGGCTCATCCATCCATATCCTGTGCAGTTGAGGTGCAGGGACTGGTTATAAGAAGGAGATTAGTGGGACTTGACCTGCAAGGGGTGTTTTACTGGGGCATGACCTATAAGGGATAACTCCCTCACTAGCCCCATTCTTCCTGGATTCTGCGTCCTGTTAGGAGGTTTTTGAAGAGCTTCACTCTGTCTAGGTCTCTGCCAAGCCCTTGCACTATTGCTGGCCACCCTGCAGTGGACTGAGACCTCCCAAAACTTGAGCTAAAAAACCCTTTCCTCCCTTAATTTGTGGATGTGGGTATCCTATCATAGCAGGAGGAATGTATCTAAGACAAGGAATAACTAAATTAAACCAAAATTGATGTTAAGAAATCAAACAAAAGTTGTATCTCCTTAGTATAAAGAAAAGATAGAAGAACTTAACTGCAAGTGGGACAATCAAAACCTTTCTCTAAGTAAGTGTGATAAGCTTGTGTGGTTACCAAGTCCTTACAAGACATTCCTGTACAGATGGCAGGGCTCTCTCCAGCTGGGAATCCAGGTTTCATATTGTTCTGAGAGGCACAGATCTATTCTAAACAGATTTAGATAGATATTTATAAATGATTAATCAGTTTTATCTATGTGTGAATATATCATGTAAATACGAATTTCTATTAATCTCATTCACTTGGTAGCTATTAGATGTTAACGGGGCCTGATATAACTTATTTCTGAGGAAGTGCAATCTGTATTAAGTTGGCCAATCAATCTCTGGAATCCACTCTTCCTAGAATGTTATTTCCACAGATTTCAATATGTGGGGCAGTAACTCAAATATTTAGGGTATTTTTCAAACGTAGATTGCCAAAAGACCCTGGTCAAAAGTGTTACGTGAATACATAGAACATACGTCCCATGTGAAGCTTAGGTCTATGTAATTACCCTGCCTTCCTTGCAGGCTATGAAATGCTTTGCTTCTAAAATCAAACACTGAAGGAGAAGACGCATAAAGTATAAAAGTCACATATATAGAGAGAGACAGAGACAGAGAGGCAGGGAGAGACACAGAGAATTAAGCACCAGAATTGCTTGTCTTCTTAATGAATATACCACTAGAGCCTAGGTGCCAGGTCATAATACCAAGGTAAGATACTTGTAATTCACAACTACTTGTAAGTCCAAGTTAAATATCAGCCAAGGCTGAGATATGTCACTCAATAATTAAATCGTAATACCAATGTAAGATACTTGAGATTCACAACCACTTGTAAGTCCACGTTAAATATCAGCTAAATCTGAAAAATGTCAGTCATCAATTAAAACATGGTCTGGTGATGTTGATTCATTCATAAGAACCTCTTGATAACAGTGCGCTAGCTTCAAGATGGCAAAGGCCTCAGGTACAGTATTCTTTGAGGCAGCGCCATATCTCTAAAGGGCCCTGTAAACATGCTTTCGAGAAGGATCTGATGTAAAGAACTAAAAGTCTGTGTGCAGATCTAGCTTGGGAGAAGTCATCAGAAAATGCCAGAGACCATGGAAGTGTAGATCATCTTTCCATAATCTCGGTGCACTTCAAAATGGGCATTTAAGTGGAGAAAATTAATCTGGAACATAAGTATCTAACTTGCCCATGTATTCTGAACCAAGATAACATTCAGATTCATATTAATTTAGATTTCACATGCTAGGGGGTAACATATGCTATGTGTCTTTCTTAAGGTTATTTAATTTAACATGGTGCTCTGTCCATTTACTTACCTGTAAAGGGCAAAAAAATCTGTATAAGTCAGATTTAATTAATATCCCTATATGCCAAGTGTTATGTCTAACTTCTTCCTACATCTCCTTAAAACTCTCAAAATCATAGCAGTAGGTGATACTGCTAATTTACTCATTCATAGTAAACTGAAAATCAGTCTAACAGTTCAACGTTACTGACCTAGAAAATGGCAGAGGTGGGACTGGGATCGTTCTCTGCATACACTTTATAGCTATGCCATCTAAAATATCAAAGCAGATTTTCTCTCTAAATTTGAAAATCTTCTATTTTTTATACTCTTGCTAACATGTTGCAAAGTCTATGAGGTTAGTATAAATATCTGGGGAATTAAGGCACTTTCATGGCATAATTATTTCTTATCTGTAGTCAATCATTATTATTACTATTACTATTACTCTTTCTAAAGTAAGGTCTGAACCATTTCAGAAATGATGATATAGCCAAAGGAAATATAACCCTCATGCTATCGAAATATCTATATGGTCACGTTTGTATATTGCCTAAGAAATTACTGCCAGCCTACTGTAGAGATTCTTGCAAGCCGTTATTTCTTACAGCAATGTTCACAATAGCTAAGTTATGGAAACAACCTAGGTGCTTATCAACTGATGAATGAATAAGGAAAATGTGTGTGTGCGTGCGTGCGCGTGTGTGTGTGTGTGTGTGTGTGTGATAGTTTATACTTCATTTGTACAAAGCATTGACATTTTGTCCTTGGCAGGAAAGTAAATGGAACTACAGATCACTGTGTTAAATGAAATAACCCTGACTCAGAAAGACGAATAGCATAAGTTACGACCAGTATGTGAAACCTAAATAAAAGATGGCATAAAAGCAGAAGAGAGACTATTTTTGGAGAAAAGGAATCAGAAGGAGAGAGAGGTCTTTTAGGTGGGAAATTAGATGGATATCATGAAAATATACATATACACTGAAACTGAAAATTTTAAAAAAGTAGACATTACATATTAATAAGTGCATTGGTTTTTAAATCTCCAACTTTACTAAACTCATGGGTTAGTCTTAATAGTGCTACTGTATCTCCTATCTGTAAAGAGAAATCATAATCTCATTTTTACATCCTCATTTCTTGGAATTCTTTAATGTTTTACAAATAGTATTGTGTAGTTAAAAGAAGAAAAGAAGTCGGAATTATTATAAAGCATCATGGACAACAATAGAGAAAAGATGTTTTCCGCTGAGAAATAATGTTTTGAGTCATTCATTTGCACCCCATGGACTGCTAGGTGCTATCAAGCATGACATTCTATCTACATTCATGGCAATTAAGTTTCAGGTATCTGTAAACAGGAATGTTATCTAATTGACACATAACAAAGGAATTTCACTGTACCATTTTTGGTGCTACTTAATAATACAATCCTTAGCATATAATTTTGTGGAAAGAAATTCATAATCATACCTATTGTGGGATATTTATTTTATATATTATTGGAGCATAAGTAATTTCAGGAAATTGGTTGTGGATTTAAGACCTTTAGCTGCAAGGCCAGTCTGCTAAAACCACATCAATAATGACTGAAAGTTGCTCCTCTCCTCAGGCAGTTCAGCAGCCTACAGGAAATCACTTAGTGGTCTAAATTTAACTCCTGAGGGAACTGTCATGATTGACAGCTTGAACAAAGAGGACAAGACTGGAATAGACCTGTTAACTAAGAATGACTGAACTTTTCCTGTGGGCATAACAATGTTTACCTTCTGAAATTTAGCTTCAAGTGACCTGGGAGTTTTAAAATGGAGAAAGTGTTTTATTCAGTGAATGAACATGTGGAATAGAGCACATTTTTATTCCAGTGTATACAGGAGAGTAATTCTCCTCTTTCCCCATTGTTGAATGTGCACCAATCCATGTTATAGAAATAAACATAGTGTTTTACCTGTTTCTCCATACTTTCTGTTTTGAATTTCATTAATGTGAGCTATGTCATTATCGCGTACTATGTTAGTGACAAGAAGGTGAATATAGAGTTGTATGTTGTATGTTTTCTACTTTATGTTATTTCTGGGAAACTGAGTCTGTGGATTAGAAGATCTTATATTTGTTAGGAAAAATAATAAGAACAATCTCTGTGCATTCTCAGGATATTGCATCAGCCATCCTCTGTCAGTGATCTTATCTGTCTATGAGTATTCCTCTGATCAGAACATGATTCTTAATGGTGATGACAGAGTCTCTCAATGTCAAATTCTTCAGGATTATAGTGATTGTTATCTTCCCTAAGTAAGTTGGGACATTTTATTTTTGAAATATTCCATATTCTTGACAAAATATAGAAGTGAGTGCATATTTAATAAACATTTACAGGAATGGCAGGTATACAAGAAGAGCTATACACTTATTAAATATTAAATAAATGTTGCATAGTTATTTTCAAATAGGCTTCTCTGTATGATTTATGGATAGTTCTTTAAAATTAAAAGTCTCCTTTGTAAGCAACATCTATAACAGGCTCTTTAAAAAAGGTAATGTAAAACAAGAATGAAATAGCACTGATTGCTTCTTCCCAGATCTGCATGCTCGCAGACAAGTAATGGAAGTGAATGTTAGTAACTAGTCACAGACTAAGATAATTGTACCACTTATTTCTGATTGTCTGAATAAAGGTTGAAAGAGCAGCCAGTGCTACTGGGAAGTGCCTGACTTATTGTAAAATTCCTTGCAGTACATATACAACACTAGTCACATTATTGTCTGTGGATCAGAGGATGCTTGTTTCAAGGTTCTTCATTTCCTAAGACCTTTGTCACAAGTGGATTCTGACCCTGATTCGTCTATTCCTTCCAGTCAAGTAAAAGAGTTCTGATCTTTGCTTTGACTCCTCTAACTCAAAACAATCTTCTAAAAAGGTCGTGGTAACCAATGGGAAGTTATAGTAGATGCCGAGTTATACTCCATATCTTTGACATTTGAGACTAATGCTGCATTTTGCAAGAGGAAAATTTTTTCAAGATTACTGCATATGAACATTTCATAGAATTATGTCAATTTGATCATATTATAGAAATTACAAAGGTATGCTTTGAATACAGATACGGTTTTATCTCTGTGTTTTTATTTTTTATTTAATTAATGTTTATATAATGATTTTTAAAGGACTAGATGCAGCACCAATCCTATCCCTCGTGTCATTAATGGCTCATGGGAAATTTGTTTCATTTCTTCCGGCTCCAAAACCATAAGTGAATTCATTACACTTTGGAAATATGACTGTGAATGAAATTATAATTACTAGTGTTAGTTAATTTTCTACTGCTAGGACACAGTAGTGGACATCCACATCTTAAGGGAGGAAAAGTTTATTTTTATAGTTTAGAGTTTCAGAAAGTCTGTACAATCATGGGTGGCTGACAATGGCAGAAAGAGTTTGGTGGATAACAGTTACCCCAGCATCCCAAGAGGATAGAATCAAGAGTTCTTGAAAAGACCAGGGTAAGATTATATTTAATTCCAAGCTACACAGATAGTAATGTAACACACCTGTAATTTGTCACATGCCCCTCATCACTGTTCCTGGTGAGTTCCAACCTCCCAACAATATATGAAATCCATAAATAATCCACAAGATCCTAACACATGAAGTTCTTGGGAAACACTGCAGATCCAAATCTTAATCTGCCCTTAACACCCACAAGACTCAAATCCACATCCTCAAGCAAAATTCATTTTGGTCAATATCTTAAGAGTTGCCAAAGTCATAACAGTTCTGGCAGTGCTATAAAGTTTATGTCCAAGGTCTCAGAGATTCAAGGCAAACTCTTAGCTGTGAGCACTTATGGAAATCAAAGAAAGGCCTAGGCACTTCCAATGCAGAATGGCACAGAGTAAAGATTCCTATTCCAAAAGAAAGGAACAGAAGAAAAGAAAGCATTGAACAAAAGCAGGACACAAAAACAGAAGGACAGACGTTAAAGCCTGTAGTTTCCTTATGTCCTGTAGCCCATTTAAATCCTGTAACTCTGTATCCAGAACTCAGGGTAATCTGTGGTAAGATGACTTCCAAAGGCACTCAGTGGCCCCACCACTGTGACATTGTCTGTCGCCCTAAGGCTTCATTTTTGGGCTGGCTCCCCTCACAGCTTGTGGCTTTCCTGTGCAGGTGGCCCGAATACCTGGTATCTCCACTTTACTTTTGTATTCCTTTTCACAGTTTATGCACTGCCTCTGGAGGAGTACACTCCCTGGTCTACAGGCGTTCTTCTGAAATCTGGGTGGAAGTATACATTATCCCACACAACAAAAAATGCTGAAACATATTACCTTATTTCAGCTCTACTTCCTTTTTGGTGATTATGAATCTTAGCCATGTTTTTTGAAAAAAATAACTGTTCTCTTTTGCATGCTGGCAGGTTAGCTGTGTGCCTGCTGAACTTTTCCATCTTTTGATGATTACATCAGATATTATTTGCTTTAAGAAATTTTCTTGTCAAGAAATGCTCTCTCTTTGTTTTCTAAATAACCATTTAGTTTTTGTATCTTGATACATTTGCTGTTTTGCCTTATATTACAGTACTTTATTTGCATCAAGTTCTGAAATTTAACAGATAAATTTTAAGCATAACTTATTTTCTATTTTTTGTGTGCATGCTACTAGTCTTTTTCCTGGGCTCTTGAATGTAGTATGTATTAATATGTTTTTGAGTAGGGTCTTGTTCTGCAGCTTAGGCTGGTCCTGGACTCACTTTGTGGCCCAGGTTAGCCTTGGACTAGGTCAATCTCGTTTCAGCCTCTAAGTGGTGGGATTACAGGCGTGTGTCACCACACCCAGTTTATGTGGTGCTGGGGAATCGAACTCAGATACTTAGCACTTAACTTGCTTTAACCATTCAGCCATTCCTTCGGACCCTGCATTAATATTTTTGACTGACTCTCCTGAATACCTGAATACTTGTTTCCTTATATACTGAGTGTCTGAGTGACTCTTAAATTTAGATTAAAATACCAGGATTACTAAACCTGACAGTAAGGAGGAACTTACTGTCTGTTAATGACTAGGCTATGATCCCAGATTCCACTTTAATTTTTAAAGGCAGTGCATTTTTTTCTTTAGTTTCTGTTTTAATTTACATCAGATTTATAGATACCAGCTCTGTGCAGACATCTAAATTAAAAATAAAGAAACTGTTTTCACTGAAAATTTTATTTTTCTCTTGTCGTTTGCTTCATAGTTATAGCATTTTTATTGTATTTTAAATTTACTCTGAGGATGTAGGCATTTTTCCAATACCTAAAGTAATAGCTCTCTTTTTTTCTATTACTTTTTTTAGTAATTGGATTATGATATATCTAGTGTGGTTTTCTGTGTATTTATTTTGCTTGGGATTCTTGGAGATGTGATTTGGCATCTTATAAAATTTAGAAGAAATTTGGTCATTATATTTTTAAATATTATTGTGTTCAGTTCTCTGAGAATTCTGATACATGTATGCTAAACAGTTGATGCTATTTACCAAACTCTCTGAGGTTGTTTTTTTATTTTTTATTTTATTTTTAATGTTTTCACTGTATATTTTCTATATCTTTAGTTTCAAATATTGTATCTTTTCTCCTGCAGTTCTCCCACAGGCTTATACTGACAGTGTACAGACAGTAGAAACTTGAGGGAAAAAAGAAAATACAACTTTCTTCCTTAAAATTTTCATTTGATTTATTTTTATGTATTCCATTTTATTCTTGGTCATGGGCTATAACTTTCAGAGGCTTAAGAATCTCTATGATTTTTTGAGTAGATGCTGAAGATGGTGTTTCATCCTACTGCTTTAGTTCTATTCCTTCAAAAATATTTTCCCTGATAGTGATTTGGGTCACTTCTGTTTGATAGCTTGATTTTTATTGTTTTATTAAGGTGATCCCCGAAGACCTTTACTCTAGGGACTATTTATGCCCATTACTGAGTTCCAGTTTTTTTTGGTATTTAAACGTCATGCTTTCCAGATCATTTGGTGTCTTCACTCGGGCTGTTAGGAATTTGAATGATTCTCAGCCTTTTGTGTGTACTGAATCCATTCAATTCAAAGCTTTGAAGTAGGTTTATACCCAGTGACATGTCTTAGGGATCAGCATAGATTTCAGAGGATCTCCTAACCAGATTCGTGAAGTTCCTTCTCTGTATCTCTGTCTTATGTTAAGGAAACTTGTCTCCCAAATTTCAGTCATCTCAGTCATCCAGACTCCGAACTTGGGCTCCTCAACTCAGGGCTGTCTCTGTCCGCGCTTGTAATGTGTTCTTTCTCTAATCTCCCTCTGTTACTCTAGCAAAAAAAAAAAAAAAATCTTTCCAGGGAGTAAGATGTGCTATTCTGGGACTTCTTTTTCATCTTCAGATATTATGGCTCTGCATTGTTTGCAATTTAATGGTGAAAAACAATGGCTTCATTTATATTTGCCTGGTTTCTACTAGTTTAAGTCCCAAGTGTTAACTCAGTTCCTGTTATTCAGTAATGGCTGAAGTTAGAATTTCACCAACCCACTGAAAATTCTTAAAATAGCCTCATTAGCTAAATAGTACAAACGCTATCAAGTAGCAGTACGGTAGTTGATGCCTGACTTTAGAGAAGATTGATGTGAAAACATGCAGCACTACAACACAGTCCAATATCATAGGCACTGACGGGAAAGGGGAAGTCAGTCCTTGTGAGAGAGTAGATTCCTGTGGAATTTAATGCTTAACAATCATTAATTACAATTCCAGTTTGATGGTGGCAGTTTATAGAAAGTCTTGAAAATCCTCTACATGGCAATAAACATGTGGCATCAGTGATAGCATGTCCATATTGATGATGGGAACCCAGAGTACACATGGACCTTCATATTAAATTGGCTGAATAGCACTGTCAAACGCAGACACCACTGGGCTCTATAAACTGTGATCTAACAGTTCTTGTATTTGTGTTCATTCCCAGAAAACAAATGGCAACCATAAGAATTGTTTAACCTTGAAAGTAACTGTATATTTTCAGAATTTCTAGAAAACATGTATGTGACAAATGTATCAGATATTATAAAATGATATTTCTGTGGATTATATTACTGAAATTGGTCTATATTAGTAAGGAAGGGAAATAATGCTAGGTTGTGTGAAGAGGCTGATGTTTTTATATACTTATATAGTGTTTTATCTTGTGTTAATTTTAAGAGTGGAGGTATCCATTAGCTCAACTGACAGAACTTTCTAAAAAAATCTATTTGTCTTTCTTTAATCTTAACAAATAATTAATAAAGGAACCATCTAACTATAGCTAATGGGAACAATACAAAGGAGTATTATAATGTGTAATGGTGTTTTTCTATTAATTTTTGTGTAAATGGCTTAATGTTTTGTTTATTAGACAAACCTTCATGATAAGAACATGTGTGTAATGTTTCATAGCTGTCCTTTTTAAAGAAAACTGCCTCAAGTAGACTTCTCAGGCTAACTCTGACCTCATTTTTAACTTAGTCAATTATTAAAACTCAAAGGAAAGCTTTAATAATGTCAGATGTAATAATAAGCAGCTTTATTTAAAATATCATGTTTGGTAATTGTAATTTCACGAGTATCTGGATTGATTACACAGTGCGTCAATTTGAAGTATATTCAATTTATATGCCTTTAATTCTTCTACTACCTTAAGGTTAAACTTAGAAATGTTATTTAATAAGGTTTCTGGAAATCTGGTGTGCTTATTGCTTTTGTAACTATAATATTTTAAATAACAGTGTTCCTAGAAAATGCAGTTGTCATCGACAAATAATATTAATTGGCTAACATTCAACAATGATCATCAGTGTCAAGGAATATAGCTTTATTAAAATGTAAGTTTCACCTTAATAGTTGCTTTAAATTAATAAATACTGTGGAAAATGATATCTGGCAAAATATAGGCATTTAATAATTATTGCTAAATGAATTAAGATCTCCAGATTTAATCCACAAATGCTGTAATATTTAGAAATAAAAAATTACTGAATTTATAAAGCAAAAATTAAGCATTCTCTATAGTTTTTTACGAAACATTAGCAACCTCTAAGCAATGTAGGTGTCTTTTATTAAAAGAATAAAAATAGATTGAAAGCAAAATTTCAACAGTTATTCCCTCCACTATGTTGCTGATCATTGATGAATATGGGCTATGTTTTTTTTTAAGCTGGCACATACTATTGATTCAATTAAATAGCATGTACAGAATTTATTCTGGTCAAATCTCTTATTTTCATAATGGTATTAATGTTACATTTGCTAACTGAACTTATTTTAATGTTTTTTTTCTTTTCTATAGCCTTTAGTGGAATTGAATTTTGATTTCTGACAGTAACGTTCTGATATTGAAGTAAATGAATGTGTGTACTTTTTATAGAATATAGACATGTAAAAGCACGTGGACTCAAGAACGTAGATGGAAGTGGCACGCTATGTCTCCTATCAGACTGTAGCCATTTTGGAAGTCTGGTTTTATTTTTGTTGTTTGTTTTGTTTTGTTTTGTTTTGTATTTTTAGTGGACTAGCGTTGCTTATTCTTCATACTTTCTTTTGCAAACATGGGTATACTTAAAAATAATAGGAAAATGTTTAGTTATTATTCAGGACTGAATTTTCCTTAACAAATGGTTTATTTAAAGCTTTATGTGAAGAAGGAATATCTTTTTTGTTACTAAATATTTTTCCCAAGAAAATTAGTAATCTTTACAAATTTGGTGATTTCTGAGTATAACTTTGAAACATTGTTAAATGCTAGTGATAACTATTTCCTTTCTGATTGTTTGTTGGGTTTTTTGTTTGTTTAAGGATACAAACAAGGTGAGCCAATCATGACCGGCAAAACACAGACCAGCAATGTCACCAACAAGAATGATCCTAAATCCATCAATTCCCGTGTTTTCATTGGCAATTTAAATACAGCCATTGTCAAGAAAGTTGATATCGAAGCCATTTTTTCAAAGTATGGAAAAATCGTTGGATGCTCAGTTCACAAAGGTTATGCATTTGTACAATATATGAGTGAGCGACACGCAAGAGCCGCGGTGGCTGGAGAAAATGCCAGGATCATCGCAGGCCAGCCGCTAGGTAAGCCCTGCCCTGCCCTGCCGGGGATTTCATGCTGTTATGCTTGTTTCTGCAGGTAGGTAGGTACGGTTCCGGTTTGTAGCTTCATCGTGGCATCTGTCTCCTTTTAGACGATAGTGTTTGAATAGTTATTAACTTGTATTTTCTTCCTCTCATTTTGCTGTATGTATAGGTGTTGTGTTTCTATTACATGCAATAAACTTGAGATCAGGTCTACTTAGTAATACATGTTTCCATGACCATTTGTAGCAGAGCCAGTCAAATAACAAATATTCATTACATTTCACTTTATTTTACTTGAAACAGTGTGTATCTTCCAAGAAACAGTATATTAACAAGGTAACTTGTCTTAATATGTTGATAATATTTTCTCTGAATGGGGTAATTTATTTTTCTTATCTATATTTTTTGGAGTTAGAAAGAAGAGGTAGAATATAATTACAGGAAATAAATTTCTATATCCAGAAAGCAATGTGTTTCTCTCATATATCATTAAGGATCTTGTATATCCTGCCTGTTCTATCACATGTAGTAGTTGGGTTTATGCCTAGTGTTCAAGGAATAATGTTGCATTAAAAAAAAATCAAGAACATAGTTGAATATGAAAGAAAGCATAAAGTGTTTAATTTGATGTACAAAAATAAAAATTTGATTATTGTTAGGTATTTCCCACACGCAGAAAAATTCAATTAATATATCAATAATTCCCTAAATTATGCATTTTGACCTGTCCAGCTTTACATTTCATAGTGATATCTTGAATATCTAAGTGTCTTTTACCAATATTCTTTATATTTCTATACCCTCTAATCTGTATCACCCTTAAATTTTCTCTCATGATAAATAAAATCCTATTTATTCAGTTAAACAAACAAAAACATAGTTTACCATCCTTTTTCTTTCCTTCTGCCTATGTGACAAATGTCACCCATCAATTTTACATACTAATCTATCCCCAAACCAGTCCCCTTCTATGTCTTCCTAAGGGTCAACTCATATTTAGCTCCATTTTACAACAGTGGATTACTGAAAAAAATCTCCAAATTTCTCTTTTCTCTCTTGGAATGTTTTTTTTTAACAATATAAAATAGATTATGTCACGTTTCTGGGTTTATACCTATAAGGCCTTTCACATTCCATATCCATCCTACAGTTCCTATCAGTATTCCAGATCTGTTCTCCTTCTGAGGCTTCAGACTTGTTGGTCCCCCTGTTATATATTGCTCCATGCTTTATTATATGCTTTCTCAAATTAGCTCTACAGACAGTTTTTTCCTGATCAGCCTATTTAAAATAATATTTTTTTTCATTCCCTTGCCTTCACTCTACAAGTTTACATATAAGAATAGTTTCTCTGATATGAGAAATCCAGATCACAATTATCCCACAGAACCTAATGTGGAAAATAATATGAACTGGAGATGGGGGTTGAGCACAGGGATGGCCAAAAGGAGAGACGGGAAGGTCTTGTAGCCTTGTCAGGATATGTATGTGCACAAAATGCTCAAGATCAATGTAAACTTTAAAATTTGCACTTATGCATATCAATAAAATGGGGGTGGGGAAGAATATAGTTTTGATTTATAGTTCTCCAGTTGATTATTTTTCCATATGTTGAAGAAAGGTAATGCTTTGCAATCGACATTAGGTGGTTTTCTGTTTGTCTTTTTCTTTCCCTTAATGTCTTTATTTTCTGGCCTTTTGTTTTTCTTTTTGAACAGAAATTCTTATTTCACACTCTCAGCTCAAAGACTTCAGGAAAAACTACAATTGTTGCCTGTATACTGATTGCTGATAGTGTAGTAGCACATAATTGTCAAAAAGAAATTAGCTCTTTCTTAGTTAAATAATTCTGGCAAATGCTATGTCAACTAAAAGTCTGATTTACATTTAAACAAAATATAGCCAAATTTCTGGAGTCCTATTTTCTATTACCACCTAGCTGATCATTATTGTTTTTGAACAATACACAGAGAAAGAAATGAGTACAGATTAAAAACCTGTGCCTTACCTCCGCAAGCCCAAGTGGGAAAATTGATGAATTGCTTGTGATTGCTTTGTGGCGACAGGGACATAGTTAAACTGTGGCTCTGATAAGGTGCTGTTTCTCCTTCCCAGTCCTTCCTTTTGGATACTTTCTACTCAGGAGAATATCCAGAGCATATATCATATTCAGCCATATTCATACTTGCTGCACCAATTCTCACCAAAGACTATTCTCTTAGTTAGTCATTTAGCTTATTTTTTCTTCTATTTGAATGGAAGGACTTTCCCTATGTTATAATAATAATAATAATAATAATAATAATAATAACCTTATGATATAACTAATGACTGCTTTTCAGATCTATTGTCTCAGTATACCCACCTTTTACTTAAACCAGGCCACTGGAAATGCAGTCATTTCTTTCAATTGCTTTCTTTTGGAAGCTAGTTTTTCAGTTCTTTCATCAAGTTCTGAAGTACAGCCTGCGAAGAAAAAGAGCCAGGCGAGGTTGTCAGTGTGTTGAAATTGAGTACTGTGCACTTGTTTTGATTACTTGGGTAAAACTTAGATTCAAGTCAGTCAATCTCTTGGTTCTTTAATTTTTTTAACTATTGAATCCTTTTGTTTTTTCCCCCATTTTATTGATATGTACAAGTGCAGAATTTAAGGTTTACAATGGAGTTGAGCATTTTGTGCATGTACTTTCCTTATCAAAGTGACAAAGGCTTTCCCACTCTCCTTTTGTCCCTCTCCCGACCCTCCCTTCCCTCCCTTCCCCCCCCCCCCCTTCTTTCCCTTTGTCTTTCCTTTAAAGTTCCATGAGATGGTTTTGGTCTGGGTCTCTCATATCAGAGAGACCATCCAGTGTTTCACCTTCTGCTTCTGACTCACTTCGCTAAGCATGATATTCTCAAGTTTCTTCCATTTGAATACTATGCATCTGTAAGGTCCAACAGCGTGGAGGTTTTCAAACGCTTTTATTTTGAACTGTTTTCCAGTTTCCTCATGATGAATCATGTCATTAATGTAATGTGAAAGAATCATGGATAAAAGAATTGGTTATTACACCATGATATCAATGCCAGATTCATGCATTACAACCATTCTACTTTCTCTTTATGGTGGGAAGGAACTGATATTAAACTTTAATGGGTTAATACTTTACCTATATTTTTAAATTTGTTCTAAAATACTGTTTGTTCTTGTATCATCTTCTGAATGAACAACTTTTCTTTTCTCACTATGTTTTTAAATATATTTATCTAATTAGAAATTAAAATTAAATATCAGTATCATTAGAAGAAATTCAATATCCTAATAGGAGTTCTTGATATTTTATTGAGATTTTATTGATTTTATTGATTTTATTGAAGATTTTATATTTGTATCATTGAAATGAGAATTGATTATGCATGTTGTTAAAATTAACATTTTTAAAATGGCAACTTCTTTGAGGCACTGGATACTGAGCCTAGAACCCTCACATTGAGCTAGTCCCAAGCCCTTAATAAAAAATATTAAATTTTATTTTGAGATATGGCTTTAGTAAATCACTCAGCTGCCCAGGTGACTGACTTCAACTTGTGATATTTCTGCATCACCTTCCCACACTCCTGAGATTATAGGTTTTTCCTACTAGGTCCAGGAATAAATATTATTAATAGCTATTTTGATATTGAAAGTAAAGGAATCACTGAGAGCATTTTAGCTGGAGGGTACTATGCCCTTCCGTGTGAAAGCATAACCTAGCAGGTGGATAGATGGGTTTTGGGATATAAAACTAGAAACAAAGATGTGTCCAGAGCTTACTGAAGGAAATTACGTCTCAAAATATGCTGACAAAAGCAATATAGTGAGAAAAGGAGAGAAGATGGTAATATTTAATAACTGTCTGGTACAATAGTTGAGAAAGAGAGGGAGAGGATCAAAAGTGAGCCCCATATTTTTGCTTTGAGTATTCTGATGAGTATAGCTCCAGAATAATAAAAAATGATTTTTAAGGGAAAAAATATTTTAGCACAAGACAAAAGTTCAAAACTAAATGTATACTATTAAGTTTATTGTATATACCTGAGGATATCCATGCTTGTGAATTAGAAAAATGTTGGATGCATGGGCCCAAAACTAAGCAAAGGTAATTGGACTAAAATGTATAGATAATTTCTCAGAACACAATATTAAAGCTAAAAGGAAATAAATAAATGGATATACATAGAATAGAGTGAGAAAAAGAATATTTGCTAAAAATGGATCTGTGGAGAAATATTTGGACCCTAAAAGAGCCTTTCTGATAAATCTGTTGCAAATATCTTAATCAAAGTTACTTTCTGGATTTGCACATACATATTTGCCAGGATGTTCTATCTCAGGGGTCTCTGTGTCCACTTAGCCTGCCAGGCCTCTAACATCTGCCAGAGTCTAGTGTCCGTTGATGACCCACCCCACGCTGCCATGCTGCTGCTGAAAGCCCTTGTCTGTCATTGATGGTCCAGATTGCACCAGTGCTTTACCCTCATTCTATTGACTCAAACCTATTGGCCTGGCTCAATAGTTCCAACATCTGGAAGGTGAATGACCATATTCTTTGGCATTTTTTTTTTGTGTCCTACACATCCACTCAAAAATGTCCTGAGACCAGTGCTGGTCATGATGCCTCTCCAAGATGACACGCTGTCATTGTAGTCATGAGCCATTGAATGGGGACACCTCCAAACAGTTACTGGACAAAGAGGCAATGAAAATGGATCTGCTGGATCTAAGGAGTCAAAGGGAATTTGGAAAAAGTGCAGTAGACATGTTGGGATGGCTGAGGAGGCAAGGCAGAAATCCAAAGGCATACCATGGCCAGCAAGCCCACCACCTCTAGGAACAATCTTCCCACCCAGCACCACCTCTGTTAGACCAGGAAGACTGAAACAAAGCAAAAAAGAAAGTAGATTTCTTCATAGTGCTCTGATCTTACAGCTCCAATATGTAGTCACCATGCTGTTGTGATTTGTAGGCATCCATCTTTTGGAGTCTTGCCCTTTGTGTAATAGTGTAAAGTACTGGGAACTTTAATGGTGGAGCCTAATGGAAGGAGGCAAAGAGTGCCCCTCATTCCTATCTCACATGTCTTTCTCTGCCCCAACACATGCCAAGCATGAAGGCATCTGCCATGAGATCTTTGTCAGAGCCAAAGGGGTTTGATGTATTGCTAAGCCTCCAGAGTCGTGAGCTGGATAGACCTCTATTTTCTATCAAGTGATATAACTTCAGATACTTACAGCCTATGGCTTATCAAATTTTCTTTATGTTAGTTGTTGACTTTCCTAGCTGTAAAGTCTCTAAGTCTCCAACACCAACTTGTTAGTGAGTTCCAAGTAGGCAAGGCAATCTTCTCATTTTTTCTAATTTACTCTAGTATAGGAGTGAAAACCTTTTTCTACAATGGGCCATTTGAACGTTTATGATGTCATTTGAAAATTGTCACCCTTCAGATGTAATCTTCTCTATTTAATAAAATACATAAGCATTATGTAATTCACTCACGCGAGTGTGGCAGCTGCATTACAGGACCTGGATGGACCAAGTCATTTTGTGGCCGTATGTGACCCAAGGACTGGATGTTCCCCACCCCAGATCTGTTACATAAAAAAAAAAATTCATGAGAGTTTATGTACATTGTTTTTAAAGCCTAAGATACCTTCCAGATAAATGTCATAGGTTAGCTGAATCAACTGAGTGCAGGAAAAATGTATCATGCCATATTTTATTGTCTTTTATAAAACTATTGGAAGTTACAGAAATATTTTGCAGATGATTTCCAATCAGTGGAGAGCCCATCAGCAAGATTTTATTCACTTGAATATAGTGTACCTGAGTACTTAAGATCAGGAATTCCGTATGTATAATTGCATTATAAAATATTATAAATATTCTATGACATTTTTACTATGAAATCGTTATATCACATTTCTTATTTGAACTGTAAGTAGAGATATATTTAACATCTTTTCAAATGCATTCAATGTGAGATGTGATTTTACATCTTGCTTAAATTGCATAAAGTAACTATGGTTGTTCAGAAATCGGAATGCATTGTATTGGAACTTTAATCTTGATTTTGAAAGTAAATAAACAGCCAAAGTTCTTGACTAGCTTCCATCCCTTGGATGTTTAATAATATTTACAGGGTTGACACATAGTACTAGATTCTATACCAGAATAAATAAGGGATCACTTTAAATCTGCTCAGTGGTCCATTTATTTTGTCAACATAAGGAACATTTTATTGAAAGCAATTTTATTTCAAGAGATTGTTAGTTTTATAAGTATATACTGTATCAACTAATAACAATACTTTAGCTAAGGTAGTGTTTTCTGTTATGGTTAGACTTCTATATTAAATACTCCAGAGAAATTACCAAAAAAGTATTTTTCATATTAAATTACAAAGAATGTCTCCGATTTTTCCCTACCTCCTCCACTACCCCCAACTTCTCCTGTTCTACTTCTTCCCTCATCTCTCTTTCTCTTTTTTCTATGCAGTGGATTCTCTTAACCAACAGGCCATGTGGTACAAAATCCTCAGTGGATTCTTGAAACCACAGAGAGTAACAAACTTATTTATACTGTCTTCTTCCCTATTCATTATCATCTATGATAAATTTAATTTATATATTAGACACAGGATGAAATTAACCAGTAATTATCAACTGAGGCATCCATAACAAGATACTGTAATAATTTTATTTTGTATTATGAATTTTATTTTTGGAATTTCCTATTAAATATTTTCAGAGTGTAGTTAATTGGAGATAATTGAAACTGTCAAAGTGAAAAATCACTGATAAAATGGGACAGAATGTCTCAGATCTAATTGTGATGTAGACATTGAGTATCTTTCTTCTCCTACTAAAATGTCATTCCCTTTGATGTTAATGTTGTTTTACTCAGTATTCAATGCGCTCAAGCCACCTTTGGGTGGTGTGTGACCTTATACCAGGCTGTGGCACATATTAAAACCATCCTCTCCTCCTTTCCCCAGCTCCATCTCTTCTTCCCATTTGCATGTCACATTACTATCTGAGGAAATTTTCCTGATAAACACTTTTTACCATAAGGCTTTTGAAATATTTCAAACAAGTAAGTGGAGTAGAGGTATAGACAGGTCTTTAGTGTTGAGTCCTTCTGCGCAACCATCAGAATGTTCTTGGTGTGTTTAATACTGAAGAAGAAATCTGGTCATATTCCAAATTAGTTCAGTGTACATTTGCAGCATAATAACACATCTTCATTTACATGAGGAAAGGATATCCTTTTATCTCTGGCTCCCTGAGGCATTGAGAACTGTTGTACAAAGGCAACTGCTAAGTATTCTGTAAAAAATTATTGCATTTTAATTCACATTAATTAAAAATACCAAAAAATTAACTATGTTATTATTAACCTGAAAAATTATGTGAAAAGATAGATTTTTATAATTATAAAGTCCTTACAAAATATATCTCTGGTTATTCTTTTGCTTTAGTATTTTTTATATTTAAGAAAATAATCATTGACATATATCTTCTTAATATTTAACTGAATTTGGGATGTAAGATTTGTTAATGTTGAAAATCTTTATTTCAGTTTTAATTTAACTGTAGTCAGAACTTTCTCCTCAAACCCATTGTCCGAGAAGTAAAATAAACTTTCATAAATGTCATATACTGACTGTGGTTTTATGGAAGGTCACACAGAGTATTCTTTTGCACAGAATTCCACACAGAGGTTAGATACTAAATTTACATCAGGGCCCATTTCATGTATCAACTGATTACACTGCCTTGATTACACTCAGACTATGAATAAACATTTGCAATGTCTTTATTTTCAGATTATTTCACTATTACAGTGATTGCAAAAGACACTATATGTGAACTTTAGAAGTCAGCTATTAATAGTAGTAGAAACCAAACACTATAAAAGAGTATAATAGCATAAACAGTTTTTATAAAAAATAGATGTGATCAGAAATACTTTAAAAGTGTTCACATTTTCAAGAAAACACTGCAGCAAAGGGTGCTTTGCCATTAATACCCATCAGCATTACTGCCCTTGCTCCTCACGCACCGCTGCCCATCCTTTTTGGCACTTCCTGGAACAGCTGTGAAGTCCTTTCTTACAGCTTTTGTTGTGCTCTCCTGGCCGGAGTCAGGTCCTGAATTGCTCCAAAAATTTTACGTTTCATGATCCTCTTGTTTTTGAGGAAGAGCCAAAGTCTCACAGTGCCAGACCTTGTGAATAAAGTGGGTGACAACACTCTGTAGTCAGACTTTATGTAAGCCTGCATTTTTATGGATGGCACCCTACAGCAGCATTCCCCAGGAGTTATTATTATTATTTAATTATATTTCAGAAAGACATGAAGGAGCACTTTCAGAATTGCTTCAGAAAGTTGCAGGAGCCATGGGATAAGTATACTCAAAGTGATGGAGAGTAGTCTGCATGAATTTCTGATACTGCGTTCTTTCCCATAATAAATATTTCATTTACACATTCACTGTGTAATTTCATAATACCTCATAACTTATCCTTAGAAAGCATTCTAAAGCCTATACACAGATCCCTGTATTTAAAATGCAGAATCTAATTAGAAAATGAATACATAAAATGGAGAGTCAAATTAATTTCATTGACATTATAAAGGTTATGTAACAATAAAAGAATTAAGAATAGGAGCATGATGACTATAGATTATTAATTTTAAAGTAACAATCTTAGATATATGACTCAATCTCTGAAGAAAGTGATGAAAAAGTACTAGCAGAGAGGAAGTTCTTGGAGAGATAGATACTAAGAATGAAGAAGAGGAAAACAACCAAACTCTTTACATTGCAGTCTGTTAAGCACACCCTTGGAGAATCAAGTTTAAATGTGTTTTTATCCACAACTTCCATTCTGCATCTAGTGATCTGTTCAAAGTACAAGTTCAACACACCGCTCTCTGACTGTGATCTGTTCAAAGTACAAATTCAACACACCGCTCTCTGACTTTAAAGTTTTTTCTGAGAAAAACAAACTGAAACCTTCCCTGTAGCTACCAGTTTCTACATCGTTTCTTGCTCACCTTCAGACTCATGCCATAGATCTATCACCCGTGCCTAGTGTAAATTGTTCTATCTAAATGGATTTCCCTCAGTTCTTTCGCTCATGTGTTTCTTCTGCATACAAGGCCTTTGCGTGTCCGGCCTCCTTGGATTGTGCTTCCTCTGTGTCACATCACCACACTTCCTGGTTTCCTTCCCCCGCCTGGTTATTCTTCAGACCACAGTGCAGTGTCATTACTTCAGGTGAGAAAACCTACCTCACTTCTTCAAGTCTAGTTGGAGTGTATGAACTCCTTCCTTGGAGGTACCTTCATTTCAACTCTGTTTTTACCTATCTGTAATTGGTATTTGCTCCTTTTCCCTCTCAGCTCTAAATTCCAAAAGAATATTACTGTACACACTTGTTCTCTTCATCATCTTCTTAGCCCCTGGTGCAGCGGTAAGTCTTCCACAGCGCATACTTACAGGTAGATACTGGAAGGATGTTTGCATGGGTGGCTACTGTTAGTAATGAATGGACTTTGCTGAAGTGTTTAAAATTAGCAAATCAGGACAAGAAAAAGGAAAAATAAAAGGATTGAAAGGACAGTCAGGAAAGAAGAAAACAGAATCAGCCATTACTAGTTCCCTGGGAGGCAAAAAGCTATAGTTTCAGTTAGCTCTTAGAAGACCCTGTGGTTGTGATCACCTTGACAATGCTACTAGGTTCTCAGTTCCTCAGAAGTCAGACATATTGGATATAGCTATCCTGTCCACAGGATTTTATTTATTTCTGTATAATTCAGTCTTTAATAAACATAAGATATTAACACTTCTATTTTATGCAAAGATTAGAGTGTATGTTTTATAAAAATTATTCATGCAAAACTTCCTATAAATTCCTTAAGATATCATCATTTCATAGTCACAGTAACGACTAGATATTTGCACAGAATTACATTATTATCAAATGCATATTGTCATGCATATTTTATCTGTTTTGATTTTCTCAACCAGGCTGAGAGATAACTAAACAAGTGTGTGTGCCCCTCCTACTGTTCAGCACCTGGTATAAAATTGTCCTGTGTCACACATATGGTGGGTCAAGAATTCAACTTCATATTTTCCTACCCTGTTTTTGCTACTCTTGGCTTTAATTCATCCCATATTGACAGGTGACCATATACCTTACCATCCAAATAATGATACCTTTAAGAGTGCTAAGAGTTACTGTCATTGACTATAGTATGACATGAGGCTTAAAGTAAGATGATCCTGGTAAAATTATAATACAGGGCACGCTTGTTCATGTTGCATTGTACCTAAGGACTTCCCGATTTGTTTATTCTTTTTCATAGGACAAACATTTAAGATTATAATGAAGTATGATAATTCTGGTATAATCTGTACTGCAGCATTGTAGTGGTTATCACATTGGAAATGCATGTTTTTCCTCACATAAAAATAGACAGTTCCTTGTTGAGGAGATATAGTAGAAGTGGAAGCCTGTTCCTCCCAGTCTTCCAAAGATCAGGCCATAGGAAACAACAGCATCTTTCAGTGAAAGATTCCCATAATCTCTCATTGAAAGACATCAAGTCAGCTTATGGGTGAAGACAGAGTGAAGACAATATCCTGGAAGTTTTGTAGTTCAAGCTAGAATGTGATTTCTATCCCATCTGTTTCCACTTCAAGGACCTGACCTCATGCTGGTGGATCTGGACAGCTTTTACTGACTAGTAACCAAGGAAACAGTAAGGCTATAATCTATTGTAGGCACTAAACTTTTCTACCAAATAAGGCTGTGTAAAGTATTCCACTAGTAATTATTGCCATCTATGTAGTAGAAAGAGTAACATTTAGTTTGCAGATTATAATGTAGAAGAGATATATTTATAAAGCATTATAATGCTTTTGTAACATAGTAAAAACATTGACATGCAGATATCAACCTTTGAAATCATTTTAGTACTATGGGTAATCCCGTGCATTTTAAACTTCACCATTCTGTAGAGATATACATAAATTTATACAGATAGGCCATGATGATGGAGTCAGTAACTGCTGTAAACAAGATGTTAGTACAAGTGATTACTGGTGTGATCGAAGCTGACTTTAGAGTAGGAAAGATCTGAAACTGCTATTATGAGGATGAGTGGGAATGGAAAAATAATTCCATGAGGATAAGGCTCTATACCTGGAGCCTTAATTCAGGCAGCCAAAAGTAGAAAAAGCACTAAAGGTGAGAAGTGGCTTATGGAAAAGAGTAAGAGGAAGTAGAATTGGTGCCAGGTTGCAAAGGGGTTTTAATGTCATGCTGCTGCATCAAATTGTGAGGGAGTTTTGATGGCTCTGTGCTCATTTTAATGGAGAATGGCTGTAAGAGAATACTCTGCTTACTGTTGTGCTCTTCATTATGTAATGTAGCATTTAATATGAACTTCATTTCCTACCACTATTGATATATTATTCCTCGCTTTTTTTCACTCATCAAAAAATTGTTAATTTTCAAGCCACTCAAGACATAAGCATGGGTGAGGTTCTCTGAGAATAAGAATGACACACACAGAGGTTGAAGCCATTTACTGTTACCTGTTTGCTGAAACTTTCATATTTTTCATAGTGATATAATTCTTTGTCAACAGACTGTACTTTACAATTTGTAGTGACCTCTATAGTAACATTTGTCTTTAAAGCAGTATTTCTCATGTTTAGCAGTTTTGATGTGTGAGAACTGTTTTAGAGGCTTACTCTTTACTGTGTAGGACATTTTGCAGCATCTCTCTTCCAACTGACAACCACTAGTAGCATCCCATTCAAGTAGTGATAAGCAAAATATGCATCAAGATATCACCAGATGTCTCTAGCCAGGCAGAAATCTCCAAGCAAGGCTCACTGTCCTGGATGAATTGCACCAAAATTGTTATACAAAGTATATTATGTTCAGAAATGTTTTAATAATTTAGGTTAAAATAAACTATAAGAAAACATTGCTTTGAGTTATCTTGCAATGACCCTTAATTTATCATGACTTTTTTTTCGGTTGTTTAGAAAATAAAACTCAGGTTACATATTTCTGAGAACAAATGTCAGGGACAAATTGATCTGTCTGTGTAAGTCACATATCTGTTCTGTATTGATTTTAGACAAAAACCTTATTTAAAAATCTTTCTTTCTCTCTACATATTTAATGTACTGCCTGTTAGAAGTGTAGGAATTTCTCAATCAAATTCTTCCATTCAGTCATCTTCAAATCCCACTACGATATTATGAAGAAAAAGAAAGCTTCGTGAAAGTGTTAAGAAAAATACTGAGTTCAGAGTAAGCTCAATGCTTAGTTGATCTTCAGATACACAGTACTCAACAGTATCACTGAAAAATTGTTGAGAAAGTAAAAAGTAAGAATTGTGGTATGCCTGGTTTATCTTTTAACAGTTACACTGGCTCTACCGTTGCATTCATCTTACTACAATTTGACAAACATTTATTCGCCTGCATCTGCCTCAGGTACAGATTAGATGCAGTGTATGAACATCTAGTAGGGACAAGGGCCTCTGGAAAAATGGCGAGTACAGAAAATCAGTTTGACAGTGTATTCTATTGCAGAACCCCAGAAGTAGTGCACAGTCCTCGTGGAAATTTCTAAGTCAGGAAAATCTTGTAGAAACCATCGAAAGAATGCTGTAGGAAATAAAGATTTCTTTTAGCAAGACACCATTATATAACTCTATTACCATTTGGACTTAGGAAAAACAAGAGTGTCTGAAAAACATAATGTCATCCCATTTTCTTAACTTAGTAATTTAATTAACTTTCCACTTTCCATCATAAAATGTAAGTTAAGTCCTCACCTAATTTAATTGTGAATTGCAATAAGCTCAAAAATATTTGAATTAATAAGTCTTTGATTTTTTTCATAATCTTTTAAACTGTTCACTGTTCTAAACTTCTTTCTGTACAAAGGAATTGTCAAATGCATCTCTATTTTAACCATCGAATCTTCATATTTTAGACATTCAGTTCTCTGATAGATTTTATATTATACAAATATTCTACGTGGTTGTAGTTACAAGATGATATATGTAGATAACTAGTATATGGGTTTTCAGTCATTCACAAAGCTCTGGATGATTTAACTAATATGAAAGTGAGTAGTGATGAGAAGCTATTAGTACAAGTCGCATGTTTCCTCTTTTCTAGGAAGTCAGTTCTGAAAAAAAAAAAAACCTTATACACGTATGTTAGCATCCAATCTCACTAGCCTCTGGTGATAAAAATATTTGTTTACATGTCATTCGCCCTCATAAAACTTCTCAAAAAAGTTTAAGGTATACTCCGTTGCATCTGAAAAAATAAAACTTGACTTTCTAGAAGTCTTTATGGATTAACAGTGAATGTAAATAACTCCAGTTTATAAATGATGAAATCCACAAATGTACTGAATGTCGAAGCGGCATTTTTTCATGAGACAGTTGTCTCCAAACTTCCTGCTTACATTTTTCAAAATTGCTGCCAAGCTATCTGTAATTGCCCTACCAAAAGTACACGTGTAATATCTGGTGATTGCTAAAGAAGACTTCATCTTCGTTTTTTGCTGCCCCCAATTAATAAGTATCAAAAGCTATATTCTGCCATAGATAAAACACAACACATATTTTCAATTTTCAGTAATTAAACAAAGCTATTTGAAGTGCTGTAAACAAATGTCAAGTAGCAAACCTTCTATGACAGAAGGAATTGTGGAACCAGTGATCTGTCAGCTGGGGAGATGCATGGGCCCACCTATGATAGAAAGCCTGAAGGATTTGCTTTATGTATTTAAAATTGGCTGTTTGACTCAATCATTGAACCTAAATTAGGAAAAGCAGTGGTGAGAAACTGTGTCATTTTCTTCATCATTCCTGGAAACTCCGGAGGAATATTTAGGAAGATTTTATTAGTACCTTTAACTTACTAGTTACTTCACTCCTTGAAAAAGAAGAACATAATATTCATTAAAAAGCCAAACTTTAGGTTGTCCTTTAATCCAGGAAATAAAGTGTCTGAAAGTCACTTGTGAAGTGATGTCCGGGCACCCTATTACTATGACACGTATCCATGCATCACTAGTTTGGAGGTGCGTGAGGTATCAAAGAGACATGGAACCAAAGTGTTCATATCAATATGAAATAAAATAAAACAAAAGGAAGACAATGGTGACTGACTGTGGGGATGTTCTCATTCTGTAGTAAAATACCCATCCATGAAGATGGCATGCATGTAAATGTGGAAAAAGTTGTGTATAATATGGAATTATTAAATATGCTTATGTAACAAATATAGGTACTGATGACACTGTAAGGTTTTTCTTTACATTTCTTTCTCTTTTTTTGAGACAGTGTCTCTATCAGTAACTCATGCTGGTCCTGATCTCACTATGTAGCACAGGCTGACTTTGAACTCACAACAGTCCTCCTTCCTCAACCTCTCCAGTGCTGGGATTACCAGTGTGAGTCAACACACCCAACTTATGTGGTTACTTGGAAATCAAACCCAGGGTCCGGTGCTTTTAGGCTAGTACTTTAACTACTAAGCTGTTCCTGCCAGCCCATGATGTTAAATTATTGGGGAAATTATAGAAGTATATACTTATACAGTAATATGCAGGAGAACGTGGAAAATTCAAGATAAAATATTATTTGATGCACAACATCAACATTGTTGAGAAATTTTCAGAAGTGAAACCAGTTGTAAAGTTTTACAAAATGTAGATCTGAATTTCACAGTATACCTATAAGTGTAAAAAATTGAATCTTATTTATTGAGAAATTCTTTAGGTGGGATAATTCATAAGTTATTTGAAGGGAAAGTGAAATGCACAACTTCCAGTTTGTGAAAGACAGTGGACTAAGAGTGCAGACTTTGGACCCATGTTTCCATTGTAGAATTCCAGTTCTGTCACACCAGCTGTTGTTGCAGCCTTTACTCCAGACATCGGTGCTGTGCTCTTGTCTGCAAAATGGAGATAATTACACTAGGGTCCACCTCATTAAATGTTGTGAGGATTAAGTGCTTCACTCTATATAAAATAGTTAAAACATTGCCTGGGAAATATTAAGTGCCATCAACACTGTTAAGAAGATGCCCAGGTGTCCCATAAAGGTACATAAAGGTGCCTCTCAAAACATTTGAAAAATAATTTTAGCAAACTTGGATAGCTGGTTTCAGTTTTCAGCATTTTGGTGTGTTTGTCTTACACAAGTTTATCCTCTGCGAGTCCAAGTTTCCTCATCTGTGAGAATGGGATGAGGCAAGGTGATTTATGTATTTCTAATTGGACCTTATTTACCTACACTATAGGTGAGACATCCTTCTGTGATTCCCTTGGGAGGAATTTTTGTTTTATCACTGTGTTAAGCTTTAAATGCCTTTGGAACTGATTTTAGTGTGCTACAGAGAAAGATCTTCTCTTTTCACATGAATATTAATTGCTAGCTATTTTTTTAAGTTCCTTTTTTTCTGCCCAGAAATGTCACTTTGGCCTTAATACAGTGAGTAAAACAGTAGGGTGCAAGACACATTAACACACATATTTCTCAAAATTTACATGTAATTGTATGAATGATGCTATCACTTTGTAATAAGAATACTGATAATACCATAAATAGTACCATTTCTGACTTATCAGTCCCTAATTGTTCCTTACTGATATACTTATGGTGTACTCACTGACCTAACTTCACATTAATTTTACAATTTACAATTCTTGAATATTCCATGTATACAGCAGTATTTCTTACAAATAATACGTTTTATTTATTATGTTGCATATATACTTCTTTTCCTTGACATAGCCTTTTGGCTAATGTCTTCAAACTAATATTAAAGAACTCTAATGGTAGACAATGCCCTTTTCTCATCATATAAGAAAACTGGCAGTAGTTTACCAGTATGTTGACTATAGAAATTATTTGTTTATGCGAGCTCCATATCCAGTTAATAAAATATTAATGTAATTGACTAAAAATTTTTATCATGGAAGCACATTTAATTATATATATATATATACATGTATATATATATATATATATATATATATATATATATATATATATATATATATATATATATATATATATATATATATATATATATATATATATATATATATATATATATATATATATATATATACGTATATATATATATGTATATATATATGTATATATATATACGTATATATATATATATATATATATATGTTAGCTTTGATTTATCTCATATTCTCTTACAGCAATCTTCTGGGTTTTTTGTTTTGTTTTGTTTTGTTGTGGGGTTTTTTTTGTATTGTTTTGTTTTTTCTTTTTGAGACACAGTCTCACTCTGTAGCCCAGGCTGGTCCTGAACTCAGGATGGAGTCCAGGCCGGCCTTGACCTTGTGGCAATCCTCCTGTCTCCTTCCAAGGACTGGGATTACAGGCATGTGCTACCATGCTTATGTGGCTTATGTGGTGCTGGGGAATTTAACTCGGGTACTTAGCACTTGCTAGGCAAGCACTTTAAACTCTGAGCCATTCCTCCAGCCCATTCTTCTGTATTTTTGAATGATCAATTAGTTTCACACACCTGGGCTCAACCAACATGACAGTAAATGCTTTCTTCTTTCACCCCCCCCCCCCCCCGCCCATTTTATTGATACGTATAAGCACAGAATTTAAGGTTCACAATGAAGTTGAGCATTTTGTGCACATATGTATCTTGTCAAGGTGACAAGGACTTTCCCACTCTCCTTTTGTCCCTCCACCTACCCACCCCACTCTCCCTTTCCACCCTACTCTCTTGGTTCACTTTGTCTTTCGTCTTAAGTTCCAAAGGAGTTGTGCTCTGGGTCTCTCAAATCAGAGAGACCATTCGATGTTTCACCTTCTGCTTCTGACTCACTTCACTAAGCATTAGGTTCTCAAGCTTCTTCCATTTCTCTGTAAAAGCCTCCACACTGTTGGACTTTATAGATGCATAGTATTCCATTGTGTATAAATACCACAGTTTGTGTAGCCCTTGGTCTGTTGATGGGTATTTTGGTGACTTCCATATTTTTGCTATTGTTAGTTGGGCTGCTGTGAACATGGGTGTACATGTATCTCTGTTATGTGTTGTTTTGAGCTTTTTAAAAACATCTCTATGTTCATAAGAGCTTCACCTTTAACTTTTTTCTTAGTATGTACTTGTCAGTTTTACAGTTGAGAAAATGCTTGGTCTTACAAAAGGAATAGGAAGTATTTCTCTTTTTTCTCTTCTTTTTAGAATAATTTGTTTGTAATCAAGGTTATTTATTTCATAACACTGGAGGGCTCTTCAAAGACAAGTGGCCTGAAATATTTTGCATAATATTTTAATAGAGATTTGATTTCTTTAATAGATAACACTATTAAGGTTTTTTTTAAGCTTATGTTACATGTTTGGAGGAATAATTTTTCCAGATCTTTTGAAACCCATTTCTAAAAGTATTGGCATAAAAATGTTTGTAGTATTTTCTTATATTTTCTTGCCACTGAGATTTTCTTTTATTCTTTTCTGTTATTATTATTATTATTATTATTATTATTATTATTATTAAAGACAGGATCTCAATCTGCAGTGCAGGCTGGTCCAGAACTCACTATGCAGCCGAGGCTGACCTCAAACACATGACAACCCTCCTGCCTCAGCCTTCTGGGCATTGAGAAGTAATTTCTGCCCTAACTCCTTTTTGTCAGTTAAGTCATCCATCCAAGTCATCACATTTTGTTATTATTCACCTTCTTTATTACGTGTCTGTCTGTCAGTGCTTCGTTACTCTCTAAAATCATTTATTGTGCATTGACAGTTTATAAGTATGTAACAGATAAGCTAAGAATGTTTTTGTATAGAATATGGAATAATTAAATCTATCTAGCTAATATATTCGTTGTCACAAACAATTTTTTTATATTTATAAGAACTATGAAATTTATTCATAGCAATTTTGAAATGCATAGTATTCATTATTCAGCTACATTCACCATACTGCACAACACAATTAATAAAAAGTGCTCTGAGATTCTGTACCTTTTTCATTGCCAACCTCCTCACTTCCTCTATGCATATGTGTTTTGTTTTTTTCCACTCTGTGTACTACTCTCTTCTGGTGGAGGACTTGAATTTCACTGATTTTCTGCTTTCCAAGTTTTCTACAAAATTTGTTATTCTTTGTGAGCACAGCCTAGGGCTCATCCCACAGGTTCTTGTGAAGAATTTTAGGATCATTAGTTGATAAATATTTTTAAATTTGCACTGTTATTTCTTCTTGTACCTGTTGCTTTTTTGTGTTATTAAAATTATGATTTTTAAATTTATTTTACCTTAATATCCATAAAATTATATCTATTAAAATTAACTGAGAAATTTCAATAGCATTGTAAAGAGTTTTTGTAAGTTTTTCTGAATGTATGTGACAAATGGCATGCATTGTCTGTTGTTCTATGCAGACTTGCATGGCAAAAACGACAAAAATAAAGTAAAATAACAACAAAAACAAACCAAAAAAGGAAAACCTACTTGATGGCACTCGTGTGAATCCGTGTTGATTCCTTTCCTTCGCACATCAGTTACTGACAGGAGTGAACCATGATTATGAATTTATTTCTCTACCTTTACTTCTTTAGAGTTGTGTTTTATATATTCGGGGCATAAGTATTTAATAATTACAAACTTGGAATTATTGTAGTTTTCCGACATGTTGTACTTTAGTGAGTATGTATCTTTAACTACCAAATATTTTGTTGTAAAGGAAACCATGGCGGATCTTGATGTTATGCAATTCAGTTCCTCTTGATTATTCTTTAAATAGTATGTATCTTTCATCCATTTTAATTTTGATAATTCTGTTTGTATATATATTTAAGGTGAGCTTGTATGCAGCACATAATCTTTTCGAACCATTCTGACAGTTTTTGTCATTTAATTGTGATAATCTACTCCTGTTTAATTATGAATAGATTTCAAAGTCTTTTGTTTTTTTACTCTTGTATCATGTTAATTTTTGTCAATTTAGGTTGCTTTATCACTATCATTTTATAATTTGTTTGAAATTTAGTTACCTTATAAATCACACACACTTTACTGTTTGGCAGTGACTTAGACATTGCAACATGTATCCGGAATCTGTTAGTTTAATTAAATTAAACTCCATAGTTCTTTCCAGATCACTTTAGTTATATTCACCCTTCTTCAGAATTTTTTGTTACAATTCCATTATTTTTTGTTTTGCTTTCATCTTGTTTTATTTATTAACATTTTCTTTATTCTGAAAGCATACTCAAATTCAAAATGTACTGTGTATCAAACCAGGTGCACACATGATCTTACTGAGCAATTCCCAATACACATTTTTATTTTTTTCTTTACTTTTACCTATTTTTTTACTTTATCTATTTTCCTAAGTCTCTATTGTTCTGAATCAAATCCCATGCATTACATTATTGAATCTACATGTGTTTCAGCTAAATACATGCATACAAATGCATTGAGATTACCACTTAAGGAAATCGTAATAACGATATCATAATCTCATTGAATATACAACTGGTACAAATTTGGAATAATCTAGTAACAATTATGTTTTCATAATTTCCTCTGTTTTAGTATTGTTGTTTTCATGTTCTCCTCTCATAGGTTTTCATTAGTTTCTTTTCATTGGAATTTATAAAAAGATGTAGAGATTGAGATTAAATGATATATATCCTAAGTCTCTTAATTTATTATTTTTCCTATTGTACTCTATTTTTTCATTATGACTTGAATGTATGTTTCACCATAACCCTTTTGAAAGAACTGAGTCATTAATACTGGATAGTTTTTCATGATCTTCAATATAATTGTTGCATTCTTGCTGTTTATCATTTAATATACTCACCTAATCCTTGTAGCTGCTAGAAATTATTTGTTATATGTAGAGACGTGATAAGGTTTAGGTGGAATTATTTTAAGATTTCTTCATGGTGATTACGTGAATTCCCATCATTACGTACATATGTAACTTTCTCTTCATGTGTGATGCTTCTAGCCACTGAATATAAGAATCTCCTGCTGACATTTTTACTTTATTGCTGAAATTCACCTTAAAGAGTCACCTTCTTCTTCCCCATGTATTAGGTTGCCTTGAGTTATGATTGTGCAGGAGAAGAAAGGGAGTCCACTGCTTCTGTCCCTTTACATTCGTGATTACCCTCATAAAGTGCCTCCCGTGTGACTTCAGAAAGGCTAACGGTGACTTTAAAATATGATTAATGTCATGGCACCTAGTATTAAGCATAATTTTTCTGTTTCAATTCCTGGTAGTTGTCTCAATTAATGATAAAAATTTTCCTGGCACAATGCTTATGCTGATTTCAGGGTCATTTTGACAAAATGCTACTAGTCTTTAATAGTTGCTCTCTTTCTGCTGTGACAAACGTGTTCCTGAATAATACTTGCTTGACCCGTATTGAATATCATCCAGTTATCCACAGAGGACTGCTACCAATTAGTAGGAAACATTATTTAATCCAGTATTCTGCATGCTTAGGATACCCGTTAACCGTGTCCCTGAGCGTTACATCTAGATCTCTTTGTAGAATTGGCGATACCTCATTTCTCACTGACACGATTGTAACTGCCCATCCGGGTATCTCATGATGCATGTAGGAAAGTCTAAGACAAACCACTAATATGAGCATCAACACCACTATGATATATCCAGAGGAATAAATAGTTACCTACTTTGAGGAATTTATTTTCAGAGTATTATACTAGGTAATAATAACAAAATTGTTATAAAATCGACTGGAATGATGCTTTTCTATAAGGTTGTATCACCATATACACTGTTATGTTTGATTATTAGAGTTGATTTTCTTTAATTTTGTTTCAAGTTATGTATAATTCATGATTCCGTATCAGGCTAAAGGGATTTATTTAGAGGGAAAAGAAACAGGTGGCTGAATAAGACCCTCCAGTGACTTTCTCCCCAAGACACACCAATTTAAACAGCTGTCATACACTAAACTAGCTTCCCAAAAATTGAAAAAACAAACAAACAAACAAAAAAAGATAAGACATCATAGTGCCTGGTTTTAGGGAAGAAAACAAAAACAAACAAAAAAGACACATTCTAGAAGGCAGAAAGGGAGAAATTTTCAGTAGCACTCCTTCTTCAAATCTAATCAATGTGAAAAAGGATGCTTCCCACTTGAGGGAGAAACAAAGGATTATTGAATAGTCCAGTACCAGGCCCTCCTCAGTCAAGTCTAGTGTGAGGCAGAGCCTTGCCACCTTTGTTTGCAGGCCAATACTTGAGGACTGAGGCACTAGAATTGCATTATTCAACTATATGACTGCTTCCACCACTCTTCCAACCTCAGTAGCAAAGAAAGAATTTTCAGTTTTGGCTGCATGCCAGAAAGCTAGCACAAGGCTGCCTTGGAGTTCAGAACCAAGACTGCTGTGTTGAGATCTGACACAAGAACAAAACTCAAGACTACACACTCAGGCCAGAGCTTGCAGACAGAGAGTTTATAGTTTTGTATGGACCTCAAGAATAGAACCACTTGCTGGGTAAAACAGACTCAAGTTTTGGCCTGTAACGTTGTCAGCCTCAGAGTATGCTTGACTCCCCCACTCCTGCTTCAGTCCCTGACAATGCTGTGAGATCAGGGCCCTGGCACTGTCTTTGTTACCCATTACCAAACCTTACCAAAACTTGAAGATAAAGCCCTAGATTGGCCCAGGCACCAAGTGCAGCTCCGAGCACCAGTGGTCTAGTGCTGTGGTGGCGTGGTAATCACTGCACACTGAGATTCTCCACACCTTTCCAGCTAAAAGTTTTAGGTGCCACCATGCTAAAGCTTATCATTGCCAGCATCATTCAGCATTACCTGGTTTCCAAGATGTGAAAACACTGCAAGGAGCGAGACTTCATTCACTGAAGGTAGGACAGGGTAACTGCTCAGGACTTTGCCCTAGAAGTCAGTGTCATAGAAGTGAAACCTAACACTAAGCAGATTCTTCTAATGGACTTCATCTCCAGACTGTCCCCTGTAGATGGACCTCAGGAACAGCCTGTGAGCCAGGTAAGACGTGGAATCCCAGCCTACTAGATTCTGTTCTACCCAGGACTATGTATGGGTGGTCCTAGTGATCTTGGCCACGAGACCCTTTCAGTGGTATGTAGCCCGTAGCATTGTGGGCCTTGATCTTGCCCAAGCACTGTGCTTCTTTTGACAAGGTGTGGCAGAGTTTAGCAGCATTAGTGGCCATCAGTGTGGTACAGGATCCTAGGGCTGATCTCATTTCAATGATTTTGCTAGATCTAAACAAGGTGCACATTGCCTGAACATGGTCCATTGACTATGAATAGAGATCAGTGCTTACTCCAGCCTCAGAAGGAGTGTGGGGGATGCATTGCCCCTTCTAAGTCCCCCACAGTTAATGCTCTACAGCAAAGTAAGCATGGATTGGAACAGACTGAGCTTGAATCAGCCTCTGGTGCTGAAACATTAACACTGGCAATAGACTTGTGACATAGGTGGATTTAGAGCGCCATCTAGTGCTTCAGCATCACAAGGGATTACAGGTTCAGTGCAGAATTTTGTTTAGCTCTGAAAAGACAGACACAAAGCCAGATTATGAGGACTGGAATAAATAGCTAATTGTTTGGTGCCCAAATGACGCTGCACACCAAAAATAAAGAGCTCTCCAAAAGCATGTCTTCATTCTGATATTCAAAGTAAAGTGCCAGAACATACCAGATAGTAATCAGAATGGATGGTCAGATGGAGAATTTGCAACAGCTGCTTTAAAGACGCTCAATAAGCTCAAGGAGAGTGATGGACCTCTGGACCTCAGAAGACTGACAGAACCATTTGGGTGTTTGTTTGTTTGTTTGTTTTTGTTTATAAGATATGGAAGCTTTTAAAAATCAAACAAAGATTTGAGCTCAAAAACATTATCCTAAATTAAAAACACAGTAGATAGAATCAGTAATTGAATGAACCAAATTATTAATTAATTTGTTCAAATATAGGATATTTGCAAAAACACAGGGAGAAGTAGAAAAAATGAAGAAGAAAGCCTAGGGGAACTTTGAAAAACCATCAAAAGAGCAAATATTTGGGTTATGGGGTTCAAGAGGGACTTAAAATGCCACAAGTATAGAAACTTGTTTAAAGGGGCAATGACAAGCTAGGCAAGGAGGGGCATAGATGCCAACTTGGGTCAGTGAGTGCAGAGAATCACAAATACAAGTCCTACCTCAGAAATTCAACAATAACTACTCTCAAACACAAATGCACACATACATAGAGCATATATACATACTCATGGCTGGGGATGTAGCTTTGTGAATGGAGTATCACATGACTCCTATTCCTTGTATTAAAAAAATAAAGCCTTTACCAAACAATGAAAGGATACAAATATCTAAGTTAAGGAAGATCAAATTAAACCAGTCATCATCTGCCTCAAAACACTTTAATCAAGATTTCAAATTGAAGGATAATTAGAAAACTGTGAAGATAAGGAGAGAGAGAAGAAATCAGAAATAAAAGATCACAGTTGACCTCACAATAAATTTCATCAGAGAAACATTAACAGGCCAAGACAAAGTAGCATGACATTTCCACAGCACAGAGTAGAAACAGCCCTGCTAACCACAAATACCACATACAGCTAAAATGGCCTTTCAAAATTAAGTGGAGATAGACACTTTTCAACAAGAACTAGCTCTACCAGATCCATCCTACATGCCAAATTGAGGTATTATATCTTAAAAAAGACATTATTTTAGCCATTGTTAGTTGTGCTGCTATGAACATGGGTGTACATTTAACTCTGTTATGTGTTGTTTTGGCCTCTTTTGGATGTATTCCCAGGAGGGGTGTCGCTGGATCAAAGGGGATATTTGTTTCTAGTCTTTTGAGAGTTCTCCATACTGGTTGTACGAATTTACATTCCCAACAGCAGTGCAGGAGGGTTCCTTTCTCCCCACAGCCTCACCAGCACTGATTACTATTTGACTTGTTGATATAGGCCAGTCTCTCTGGAGTGAGATGGTATCTTAGTGTTGTTTTGATTTGCATTTCTCTTATGGCTAGGGATGTTGAACATCTTTTCATGTATCAATTGGCCATTTGTACTTCTTCATGAGTTAACTACCTCTTCATTTCATTTGCAGGCTTTTCAATAGGATCCTTTATTTTGGTAGGCTTACTTTTCTTCAGCTCCCTGTATATTCTGAGATGTTAATGGTGAGCATTTTTCCCAGTCTGTTGGTTCTCTGTTTACAATGTTAATATTTGAAGTCACCAAAGTACACATCAGCAGACCAATGGATACACAAACTGTGGTATTTATACACAATGGAATATTATGCATCTGTAAAGTCCAACAGTGTGGAGGCTTTTTCAGACAAATGGAAGAAATTTGAGAACATCATGCTTTGTGAAGTGAGTCAGAAGCAGAAGGTGAAAAGGTGAATGGTCTCTCTGATTTAATTTTCTTTGGAACTTAAGATGAAAGACAAAGTGAACCAAGAGAGTAGGGTGGAAAGGGAGAGTGGGGTGGGTAGGGGGAGGGACAAAAGGAGAGTGGGAAAGTCCTTGTCACCTTGACAAGATACATATGTGCAAAAAAACGCTCGACTTCATTGTCAACCTTAAAATTTGTGCTTATACATATCAAAATAGGAGAAAAAAAGACATTATTAAGAAGAAATTGGAAAGTGTAAAAGTGAACTGCTTAGAGTCATTAGGTAAGGCAAAAAGGTAGAATATTCTAATGTTTTAAGAATATACATAAACCATACCTTAGCATGAAGACTAAAAAATTTAATAGTAACACCTATATTAATATGCTAAAACCTGGGTAATATACTTGGAAAAAACAAAATGAGATGTCAATGTTTAGAATAAGGAGAAGAACAGAGCATAAGTTCAAAGTTTTTATTAATGTAGTTTGTTTCCTTTTATTTCTTTGTCATGTTAAATTGCTATCTCTACAAATTGTGTCTATATAAGCCTCATTGTAAGCACAAAGAAAACATCCATAGTATGCAAATCAAAAGTAATAATCATTGGGTGAAAATAGAATGAATAGGGGTCAATACAAAGTCAATAGAATTGAGGGGTCAATATACAGTAAATTAGTTAACCAGAAGAAAACTTAAAGGGAGTGAAAAAAGGGATCTGTAATAGAACTTGAAAACAGTTGTAAAAATGGCTACCATAAGAACTAACCCATCACTAATTACTTTAAATGTCAATAGATTGAAATCTCCAGTGAAAACACAGACTTGCTGAACAGAGAGGTACCAAAATCAGACCCCATATTTTCTGTTGCTTGTCAGAAACCCTTCACTTTTAAGGATAATGTGTATAGAATAATTGTGTAAGATTAGCATAAGGTATTCCACGCAAGCTCTGAAGAAGCAAACCACTGAAAGACATTATACAGGCCAGCAGTGCCCCTCCCTTCCGCCATAGCTGGAGAACACAGCAGACACTGAGAGTGACACAAGTGCCACTTGTCATTAGGAGTATGAAGCTCTTATGTGGTAGTGGAGAGCAGATTAAATATAGCTCTATACTGTACACATCAGAGAGCCAGACGAATGATATTGGATATTTTCACCATGAAAATATTAGATGTTTCATATAAAAGGCATGTTTAATCCTGAATTTAACTTTACACAATGTATATGTATGACAAAATATCACTTACCATCCATTAATATATTTTTATTTTTATGTATCATTAAAATTAGACAAAAAACTATAGATCAATATTATTGACAAACAAATGTAGATATATTTTAAAATACTAGCAAACATAACTCAAAAGGACATTAAACGATTTTTCACCACAATCAAGTAGATTCAGCCCAAGATATTTCAGCATAAACAAATCAATAAATGCAACATGCCACATCAGCAGAATACAAGGTATAAATCACATGGTCATTTCAATATATGGAAAAAAGTAATTTTAAATTAATAAAATTTAACATTCTTTTGTGCCAAAAATTCTAAACAAATATGATATGAAAGTAAAGTAACATCAGTTCATACATAATAGAACAGTAGCTAACACTGTACCGCATGGAGAAAAACTGAAAGTGTTTTTTTTCTAATTTGGAACAGTACAGGCAATATCTACTTTCACTTTTTCATTCGATGTAGTAAAGTAATCCATGCTGGAGGATTAAAGAATGAAAAGAAATGGCATTGAAATTTGAAAGGAAGAAGTGAAATTTTCAGTTTGCAAATGACATATTGTATATAAAAATCCTTAGAGGCAACCTATAAAGCTTTTTGAACTAAAAAAAACAAATTTTATTAAATGGCAGGATAAAAATATCACCATACAAAAATCAGTATTACTGCTCTTTATCAATAGCTAAATATCTGAAAGAGAAATTAAGAAACCAATCCTGTTTATGACTACTACAAAATACTTACGAATAAATTAAACTTAAATGTGAGAAGGTCTGTAAAAATAAAAGTACAAAACACTGATGAATGAGATGAATGAAATCAAGGAAGATACGAGAAGATAGGAAGACATCTATGCTCATTGTTGGAAGAACCAATGACGTTAAAATATCCATACTGTCCAAAGTGATTCAGAGATTCACTGTAGTCCCTATCTAAGTTTTAATGATACTCTTGTTGACTCTGTGTGTGTGTGTGTGTGTGTGTGTGTGTGTGTGTGTGTGTGTGTGTGTGAGAGAGAGAGAGAGAGAGAGAGAGAGAGAGAGAGAGAGAGAGAGAAAGGTCTTGCTCTGTGGTCCAGAGTGGTCCTGAACTCACTGTGAAGCCCAGGCTGTCCTTGAATACACAGCAATCTTCATGCCTTACCCTCCCAACAGCGCTGGGATTACAGGAATGCACCACCATGCCCAGCTTATGTGATGCTGTGGAATCAAACTCAAGCCCTTTAACTGCTGAGCTGTTTCCTCCAGTTCCATATTAATGATAGTCTTCACAGATCTCAGAAAAATAAATAATTCTACAGTTGGTACTGACCCATGGAATACCTTAAATAGCCAAAGCCAACTCTACATTTACAAAACAACAAAGCAGAAATCTTTTTAATACATGACATTCAAATATTTGTCAAAACTGTAATTTAAAACAGCATGGTTTTGGCATAGATCAACAGAAAAGAATAGAGATCTTATGAGTAGAGACATTACCATACAACTCACTTGACAAAAGTGCTAAGAGCACATTGAAGAAAGAAGAGTCTTTTCAATAAATCACACTGTGGCATTTCAGAATTCATAAGCAGAAAAGTAAATCTTTGCCCCTATCTCTCATGAGTTACAAAAGACAAATTTCACTGAGTTAAAGACTTAATGTAATATTAAAACAGTGAAAATACCAGAAGAAAACAAAGATAAATACTTTAGGTCACTGGAGTTGGCACAGCATTTTGAACAAGACTTCACAAAAAAAAAAAAGAGGAAATAAGTATACATGGGATTACATGAAACTAAAAATGTTCTGTACAGCAATGGACTCAATTATCAGAATTGAGAGATAATCTACAGATAGAAAAAATATTGTAGACTACATGTAAGGGGCTAACACTCAAAATAAGGAATTCAGAAAAATTTATAGCAAAAAGAAATCTAATTGATATGTGGAGAGTAGACGTAAGTAGTTTCTCAAAACGACACTGAGAAATGGCTAGTGAGTATATGTAAAAAATACTCGTTATCACTGATAATTAGAGACATGTAATCCAAGACTACAATGAAACATCACCTCATTCCTATAGGAATAGTTTTTATCACAAAGAGAAAAGCTGAAATTGCTGGCGAGGATGTGAAGAGAAAGGGACATTTGCACAGTTGGTGGGAGTATGAATTAATGTAGCTTAGAAAAACAATACGGGATTTTCTAAAATACTTAATACAATTATCGTGAAATCTTGCAATCTTGCTTTTTGTTATGTAACAAAGGGAAATGAAATCAGTATTTAAAAGTGGGGGCTGCGCTTTCTGTGTTTATTACACCACTCACACCAGGCCAGAAATGGAATCAGTTTCTCTGTCTTACTGAAGAATGGATGAAGAAAATGCGGTATGCATGAAGGGTGGAACGTCATAAGCTATAATAAATGGAACCCTGTTGTTTGTGACAATATGGATGGAACTGAATATCGTTATGTTAAGTAAAAATGAACCAGGCACAGAAAGAAAAGTACCACGTGAACCTACTCTTATTTGAAATAAGCAAAAAAAAAAAAAAAAAAAAAAGATCTCTTAGAAATTGAGCATAAAGGTGGCTATTAAAGTTTGGGGGAAGTAGGGAGAGGGAGGAGTGGAGAAAAGCTGGTAAGTGGGTGCTCACTTGATGATAGACAGGAGTAAGAAACTCTGATGTGCTCTCGCTGCTTCAGGGGACTGCAGGTCGTGATTATGTACCACATGCCATCAATGCTGCAAGAGTGGGTTTTGAATATTTCTACCACAAGGAAACAGTGAAGTGTTCAAAAGTATAGGTGTGTTTAACTTGATTACATGTTATATTTGTGTATCAAAACATTGTACTTCAAATTTTTATTTATATGTATTATTTGAAAAGTAAGCACACACACACACACACTTAACGAAGTTCAGCTTTTATCCTATCTTCTCTACTCTTTTATCTCCTCCTCATTTTTAAACTTTAAACTGTTATCTGTCTCTCTATACAATCTTTTTATCAACATAGCCTCCACCTCAGTGCAACATAGATGTATTTAATGTATTTTCTCTATGTTGCATTTTTACTTAGCAGTCTATTCATGTAACAGTGCAGTGTCTTTCAGATACTCTGTTGTCATAGCTGCAAAGCACTCTGTGTATATTCTGTGCACTATGATGTACTCAACTAAATGTCTTAGGTTGATATTGGAGTGTTTCTGATCTTTTGCTGTTATGAATTGTACTGCAATGAGTGATTTTATGAATGCATCACTTTGTATATTACTCAGCGTTTTTGGGATAGGTATTTAAAATGAAAATGATGGTGGTGGGTGGGGTTCAAATATTAGGACTATATTTTTGCTAGATGTTTCAAATTGTTTCATTTTTACTTGATATGTAATTTTGAACTAAGTTTATTTTCTTACATACTTACTCAAGAGGAATGTTTTAAGGTTTCTGAATTTTCTTCCTCTGACGGATATGTTCAGTGTATTCCCTGTACAATATTTTTTTGTTTTACATTGCTTCTGACAAATTACAAAATAATTATCTAATTAATTATGCTAGTCATTTCTCTACTCGTACAATCATGTTTCCAGACATTTTCCCTCTTTGGACTTCAGAAGAAATCAATTTGGTTTTTAAATCAATTTTTATTTTGTAATTTTGCTTCTGATTCCTTTGGAATTTGTCCTTATGTAAATATAAAGAAATGATCCAGTTTTCCACACACAGTTTGCTAATTAGGTTTCTGATTTTCACTTACTGTGAAATTTTTCTTTTCCTGTTTATATTGAACTGTGACTTTACATATGAAAATGGCTCTTTTTTATTTTCTTTCTTGTTTCATTGGTTTGTCTGTCTCAAACATGTCAATAAAGACAATTTTTCTTATAGAAGAGAATGTTTTAACATATGGTGAGGCAGTCTGCCTCAGTGTTGTTCTTTCTCAAAAATGTCCTACATATATATATATATATATATATATATATATATATATATATATATATATATAAATTATAAAAATGAATTTTTATTCAGAGATTTTAGATACAAAAATTATATTGTAACATGATTGAATGTGCTTTTACTTCAAAAATGAAAATAGGGTGTTGAAATCTTTGCAATTCTGGGACTCTGTAATCAAGTATAAAGAATGCATTTTTATTTGCCCAGATGAATTTTCTACCTAACAGCAGCATTTATGAGTTAATTTGTGCATCTTACTCCTGCTGTTTCTTGCTGTGGTCCTATTTTATTGCCTTGTTTTCACTTTGTTAAAGTGTAAGGTGTCTTACATTACTTTATACCTGTTTTCTTTATCATCATGGGTTTTAGTTCCATAAAAAAATGACTTTTTTCAGGTGATATACCATCTATTTCACATATTTTATCTTTAGTAAGTGATCTATTGATTTATTTAGTGATCCATAAATATAAATTTATGTTCGGATAACATTCCAGTATCCACCTCAGACATTTATTTGGGTACACCATAGGTCACAGAATATAGACAATGAGTACTTTATAGCTAATTGCTATACTTTTCTTATCAAATTATATCAATTAATAGCTCCAAAGGAAGCTTAAATATTCTTTTTTTAAAAGTGGGCATTTTAGTGCCACTCCTGGTTTTGTTAAAATTCTGGCTAGAGGAATAACTCATTGGTTAAAGCACTTTCCTAGCAAGATGAAGGCCTTGAGTTTAGTAAAGCTGGGTATGGTGGTGTTTGCTTGCTGTCAGGAGGCTCAGGTAGGAGGACTACCATGAGTTCAAGGCCAGCCTGGCTGCCGTAGTGAGTTCAGAATCAACTTGGTCTGCAGAATGAGATCCTGTTTCGAGAGAGAGAGAGAGAGAGAGAGAGAGAGAGAGAGAGAGAGAGAGAGAGAGAGGTTTCCTAGCATTTATGAGATGATCATATGACTCTTTCCAACAACTCTATTAAAGTGACATATAAATAACTGAGCCACATTTTCATTGAGAAAAATCAGTCACATTAATAATGTTTGTTATTGTACTCGTGGGTTCTATTAGTAATTCTTAGAATTCAGAATATTTATGACAATTTTAACTTAGTTTAATTGGTTGTTTAGTATTTTGAGAAATCTAGACTATATTTTATGAATTATATTAGTTTGAAGTATTCCCTGTCTCTCTGGAAGAGTTTAAGTAGGTTTGGGATTGTCTGATTGTTTGATAATTCAAAGTGATACTTCGGGAAAACAAGAAGTTCCTGGGGACCTTGGGGGTCTGACGGTAGAGATAGGATGGGTCTAGAGAACAGTCGAGGCAAAGCAGAGGAGGAGAGGAGAGGGCGAGGAAGAGTGGAGGAGAGGGGGAGTGAAGCGAAGACAGAAGCCAAGAAAGGAGAGGAAAGGAGAGAAGATTAGCAATAAAACAAAGGTAACAAGTATGTGTCCCATCATACGTCTTTTGATTAGAAGATGGGAATAATTTACATATTTTTAATTGAGGATCACTTAAATCTGGCCTTAGCTTCAGTCCTGGAGTGTATCAATGAGCTCACTTCTGTGTGCTAGATAAGCATGGGTGGAGATGGGGTAATTAGAGAAGGCTTTTCCTTGCTGAAGGATAAATTTTAAGAAGAAACATTAGCTAATTAAAGACATGATAGTGCCTGTATGTTCAATACATTTTAGTTAAGAAAAATATCTCCAGAAAAAAAAGTAAAGAAATAAAGCCAAAAGTGGATAATAACCCGTACAGGTGCTTAATGACAGTGAGAGATGGAGAGAGCAAGAAAAGGTGATTAGGGGAAAATATTGGATAGTTGGTGGACACAGGGCCACGCTGAGGTTTGTGTGTGTGTGTGTGTGTGTGTGTGTGTGTGTGTGTGTGTGTGTGTGTGGTATTGTTCATGTCTCCTAGGAGTGAATGGTGCTGAATATGAGCCTAAGTAGTTGTAATATGAGAAGGAATCATAGAAAATATCCTGGTTCAACATGTATACACACACATTTTGGTAAATTTAAAAGTAGAGTGATGAATAAAGTAGATGGAGTAATTTTCTACAAATTTTTAAGAAAGAAATTTCTATGACTTTGTTGTATAGAAAATAAAAATAAGAAAACATTTTAAAAACTACTTCAAGGTTGGCAGAAGTAGGTGGAGTATGGTTTTAGCAATATATTAGGAAATACAAAGAGAATAAATATATTTCTATTATGTGTAGAACACTTTTTACATATTATGCAAAATGAAGAGAGATGTTTATTTACTGAACAAAGATAAGTAATAGTAGCTGTGTGAAAGCCAGGACATTGCTGGTGGTTTACCAGATGCAGGTATCTGCCAACATGACCCTTCACTACATCTGACTGCTTTAAGACAGCGAGGAAAAAAAGCCTTTTATAAATGAATACAGACTCTAAAATAAGTAAAATCAAACCATCTGGATACTCGTCAGTTCATGATGTTCTGCTGTTCATCCATATTTTCACGTGTTGGTCTTACTTGGACTTATAATTTTCAACAATTGATCTAACTTGGAAGTCTGATTCTAAATCTTCCTGTTGACCCGGCTTTAATTAGGCTTCCTACTGTGGTTTGATCAATGTCTTTGGAAAGTTGGGTCTGCAGTGTAGGACACAGTTGAGCTGTAAAGGAACCTTTCAAAGGCAAACATTAAGAAGTTTGGTAACTGCAGGTATGCCCTTGAGAAGATAAATACGACCCCAGCTCATTCTCTTCCTCCCTTTAACTTTCATTGATTCTACAGGGTAAACAATTTTGCTGCCCTGTGAATTCCCTACAATGATATACTGCCTTGCCACAGGCTCAGTAATGAGACCAACTTGCTATATAGACTGAAACCTCTGAAACCATTAACCAAAATAAACCTTTCCTATTTTTAAGTTGATTATTTGGGGTATTTTGTTAGGATGATAGAAAGCAGACCAACGTGCCTGCTTTGGTTTTCATGTTGCGACGGTGAAGTTCCCATTGTAAGATCACATAGTAGAATGTTTATGTTGATATAAGTTTAATTCATCTGCCTGGTATTTGAACTATTTCCATCAACCCGTTACAATAAGCAACATTAGAAATAAATTATTATTTTTAAATGTCTTAAAGATAAGATGAAATGACAAAGAACTTGCTAATGAACAAAGTGGTTAAAGATCCTGGGATGAGAGAGGAAGGAAAGGTGTGAAGGAAGGAAAGTCCTCATGTATTCGTTTCTATACCCACACTTACACGCCCTGACACCCCGCCCACATACACATACCTACACGCCCATCCACCCACTCACACACACACACACACACACACACACACACACACCACACACACACACACACACACACACACACACACACACACACTGAACTACATGAGGGAAAATTACGCTAATATTTGAAAGCTATTTAAACATTGAAATATATAAATCTTAAACAATTTAGAGTTTACTCAAAATAAAAGGAACCAAATCTTACGCAACGTACCAGGGAAAGCATTGCTTACAGCCGGGACCAGGGAAAGCCAAGGAGAGCGAAGGAGACACGTGCTGGTGCTGAAGAGTTAGTTTATTGCAGGTCTTCTCTGCTAGGCTCCCTACGCCTTGCGGCTGACTCATGTTTTGAGGACTGATGTATATTCCTCAAATTGTTTGTAGGTAAAAATCACAACTGAAAATTGGAATTGTTCCAGGAAAACTATCTGATAAATTATTCAGTAACATCTCAGAAGGAAACAGAATAATGTGTTCTTGATAACTAATTGTTGCCTTCCTTTTTATCTAGACAGAGAAATGAATTAGAATTTAATAAAATTGGGTAATAATGTCAAGCACGATCACACCATATGTGACAGGGAGTGTTTACAATATTAATGTATCTATAGCCTACACTGCTACTTTATTTATTATATAAGCATCTCTCTTAGTAGGTAGTTATATGTTCGTGAAATAAAGTAGTTATTGTACAACATTTGCTGTAAAATAAATCATATTTTCATGCATGTAATTACTTAAAATATCTTAGAATATGAAATTAAACTCTGAAAGACCTTTAAGAGAAAGAAACTAATGTGACATAATCACGTCCTTAATAGAGTTTTATTTTCTCATGTAGCTTTAATTCTCTTATTGAATTGAAACTTAATAGGTTTCTTTTAGAAACTCGATTATCATAATGCAGTACTAGTTTTGTAATAACAAAATTTCTTGCAAAATTAAGTAATCATGGCCAAACGACAATTATTCATGTTTTTAGGCAACAGTGTTTTATCATTAGCTGAAATCATCTCAGTATTTTTCACTGAAGTTAATTAGAGTGTCACGCATTTAAGAAACTAGAAATGTAACAATTTATGACATTACATTTCACAGCCACAATGTGTTTTCTCAAATGTGGCTATGTATCTTTTGAATTAAAAAAAATATATATATCAAAGTGACTGGTAACTATTTCTTTCATATGAAAAAGTACATAATAAAAAAACAGAAATCCAGGGGCTTGCACCTGGAAAGGGACTTTTGCAAATAAACACAGTTGAAATAAACAGAACTATCAAAAATTTCATATTATATTCTGATAATTATTAATTTTGGTCAACAAATATGAAACAGATCCTATACATGTAGTACCAATAATATGTACAACCACTCTGATCTGTCCTATCTCCCAACGTCTTGATCTTCTGCCTCAGAAAAAAAGATGTTTTTAGCGCTAGTATATTTAATTTTCTTATCACAGTAATCCCTACAATATGTCACATACACCGGTACCTCATCCCTAGGATTATCGATCTTAAGTAGAATTCTCATGTAGTAATTCTCACTTTCCTTCTAGTAATTTTATGAGGATATGAACAATCTCTGGCTCTTTCATTGAAGTAATCCTGATAATTGGTCAATACCCTGTTCTGCACATCAGTTCATTTATTGATTTCATGATGGTCTGTGTAGAATCTCCTTTGGCTGTTGTATGTCCCAGCTTCACAGGAAGGAGAAGTGCTTCCCTTCTCTTACAGTAACTAGTACAACTCCATTTTACAAACCATTTTCTAAACAAAGAGCATTTGAATTAATGAAAGTAATGTGGAGGATCTTGTTGGACAATTTATTTACATTCTCTAAATTTCCTTTTGACTTTTTGAGAATATATGAGTTGTTTTTTTGTTTTTTAATTTGACCTTTTCAGAAGTTTTGGAAGTAGCTCCAAAATCAATATAGAGATCACCTTTCAAATTCATGATTATCATCACAGCCTCCCTAACTTTTTAAATCTAGATATTCCAACAATCTGTATATAATAATCAAGCTACTAAGAACTTAGGGTGAAATGATAAAAATAACATATGGAAAGTAGCACAAAAAGCCGACTTTGTAATACACTGAGTGTAAGAAACTACCTCAGGACTTACATTGATTTATTCACTTTGACTTGTATCCACATCATGTTTTTACAAGATTTTTAGACCCATATCGTATACATTTGAAAGAAAAATGTGACAAATGGTAAAGCTAAAATAAGGTCTCTTAATTTAAGAGCAAGAGTGATTCGTGCAAAATATTATTAAAATGGCTTTGCATCGCATACACCAGTACCTTTCAGAACAGAGGAATGATGTGCAGAGAAGATGGATGAGACATGGGTGGGGAACAGTCAGTGTGCGAAGTAGCTGAGAGCCTCTGGAGGGATGTTCAAGGGTGCACACTTAGCGCCTCACTTCATACTTAGAACAAAACTGAGAGACATGTAGCACTACAGGTGATTCTGTTACCCAGATAGTGTAAGAGTGGGAATCCCATCAGAACTATTTGATTCCAAAGACAGATACCCAAGCCACCAAGAGGGACTTGTGAAAGACCATAAAATTATCTTAATGGTTTAATCAACTTTCTCCTGGGTCATGTACTATATGATCACTTTTGTGAACACGGATTTCCCTTTTTGTAACATTAGCCTCAACGTTTGACTCCTTGCTGCCAGTCCTTGTAGATGGAGGATCCTCTCCCCACTCCCATTGTCCGAATTGGCCACGAGTCACGGTTTGGACGAGTTGGGCATTACACATGCCGTAATTGAGCAGAAGTCTTAAATGTATTAGCATGGTTTTCCTGTTCCATCCTGCTCCTGCATTTTGCTATGAACACCATGCTTTGGGTAGGACTGCCTCTTTGGCCTGTGTTTCTGAGAAGATAGAAGCAATGACCACAGCCTGAACCTGCAATCACAGCAGAACTAATTCCATGAGTATCTCATTTTGATGGGAAATATGTATTAAAGCCACATATGTTGTGAGATTAGTAGATATGCAACATAATTTAAAGAAAGCTAAACATAATAAGCATTTAGGAGACAATCAGAGCTCAAAATTCATCTTTGGTTTCATTCTTACAATAGGAAACCTGGTGTTATTGGTCTCTTCTAACATATATGGAAAACAGAAAGTTGTTCTAGAAATATATTTTCATCCTTAATAGCCAGGATACTATTTTTAAACATAATTTTATTGTTGTCCCAATGCGACAAAAGAATATGTATATATGTATATGTGTGTATATATATATTCTATCATGGTACTAGTAAAAGAAATACTTTAAGCATTGATTTCTCTATATAGGTCATATTTATAAATTATCCTGCGAGCATTCACTCATTATGGAAGCAATAGCCTGCTGTGCATGTGTACTCAAAGTAATTTTTCTGTGGTTGGTCAAGCCTGAAGTAAATTCAGCCAATCAGTAGTTAGTTACTGGGTGCAAAGGTAAGGACAGAAATCCAATAGCACAGAAAGAAAATGGCACTGGCAGAGAAATTAAGCTATCATGAGTTCTTCTGAGGTCATGTTATATCACATTTTAAAAGAAACAAAAAAAAATTCCTAAGAGTTTATGTACTTTATGTGAACACGGTACTATATGTTATGACATATGCATGAAATGACACATGTATAAATTAAATCATATGGATGACCATCTTTAAATTGCATCACCATACAGTAGATTTTTACAAGTCAGCATTTTACTGTATTTAATATTTACCCTAAAGTACTTAAAATTTTTACTTGTACTAGATCATCACTGTTGTCATTTCCCAGCCTACTGAGAAAATAACAAATGTCCATATAATATATCAGTGATGCATCAAAGTGAAAGTACATGTTATAAGACTTTAAGTCACACTGCCCAAAGAAAATTTAGGGAATAATTTAACCAGAAGAAAAAGTATTTTGTAGGAATTGGTAAAAAAGTACTAGGAATGGGACAATGCAGAAGTCTAAAGCTGTTTCACCATGAAAACAAGTACTCGTTTATCTTGTAAGTTTTCTCTTAGCTTCATGACATGTGAACATCTGTCACATCAAATTAATATTGACAATTTGGATTTATTGATACTTCATTAGTATTTGTTTAATTTCTAAATAGTTCTGTTTATAGTTGTTTAAACTATATGTATTAAAAGTCTGAAGTTTCACATATACATTTTTAAATAATGGTGAGATCATAAAATACAGTGAATGTTAGAATTTATAGTAAAGGACACATTGCCATTCACCCTCTCAATTTACTTCCCCTTGCTTCAAACTTATTTACCCAGAATTGTGCCACGTTTTGAAGCCGTTCAGAAAGTCCTCTTTTATTAGTGTCTTCAATTGTGGCTGTTGTTGTTGATCCTGCACTGATATCCTGTATTGCTCTAAAATGCCTACCTTTGCTATCATCTTGACTTTGGGAAAGAGCTAGAAGTCGCATGGTGTCAGATCCAGTGAATGAGACAGATCAGGACATACCACGCTGTTTCCATTTAGCAGTATGGCCATAACCATTTGGGACTGATTCTGGGCATCAAGGCATCCACGAAGGGACACGTAGAGGACTGCTACATCGGTTCCACGAGCGACGAGTCATAGACTATGGGTGTTCAAGGCGAGATCCAATATTTTGAGAGGAATTAATGACAGTGTGTCTCTTTCCAAGATAAATTTGACTTTTTTTAACATTCAACATACTGTTTGATCATTCCTTGTATAAGTCAGATTGAATTCATCAAGAATTGTGTTTTTTTCTGTGTGCAGCCCTCATTTATTAAAAAAACATTATTTAAATGCATAAACTTGCCTAATATTAGCAGTAAAACTTTACAAATAAACTGAGTGTCAAAGCAGCATCAAAATTAGGCATTTACTTAGTATCCCTTGCACATTTCTTTCTAATTTTTAAACATACACATGCATGTCATCTGAAAAACAGACTTTTTCTCACAAAAAGTGAGAAGTAATTGTTTTGAATTAACTACTTCATTTATACTCCCTCTCTTTACTTACAGAAGATGATAAATTTCCCTTGTGTCATATTTGAGTGATTTAAAAAAAAAACTTTATATGGAATGATCATTGCTTTTTCTGTTAGCGGAATTCACTTCTGTGTTATTTCTGCTAGCTGAAATTGTGTGTGTAGGTTTATTTCCAAGTTTTGAAATTACGTTTTTATTCCTAGGTTTACATTGACCTATATATACACTAAAATTTGAATTTTAAATTTCTGGTCACTCGAGATGAAAGTTCTGCTACAGAGATAATTAGGCAGTGTGACTGTGGTTTTCAAAATGTGCTGTAAATTTCAGTGAGGATTGTCCTCCGTAATTGCTTTTAGCACTTCCTTGGTGTGTCCTTGGCACCATGCTTTGAGTTCAGTGGCACCTAAAGCACATCTTTCTCTTCTCACTGCAGAGGGTCACTAGCCTCTGTGCTGTACTGAGATGGAAGAAACACAATAGCAAGCAACAGTTGCATTAACCCGTAAATAATGTGGCAAAGTCCCATCAAGAGTTTATCATGGTTTCATGCAATTGCTATCTTTTTTTGTGGAAAATAATTAAATGTTCATTAGCAGAGACCCAAAATTTTCATGTGTGTGTTTCTTCATCTGATGTTTTTGTGCAAGTTACGGAGTGATTATTTCTGTGTATTATTGGGGGAATGAGATAGTAAAGTAGTATTTTTCTTGGCATAATTTTAGCCTGATTAGTGAAGTATTTTTGTAATAGGTTCAAAACTGTTCAATGTAAAAGTTACTTCAAGGTCATAAAAATACCAGGAGGGATGAAGACTTAAAATATTATTAAATTTTCTTAAAAGCAAGTGGCAATGTTATTTGAACTTATATACAATCATACAGTGTAGCTAAGAATAATACAAAAAAGCAGAAATGAGATTTCTTTTGTCCTCTATTGATTGCTTCAAATTTTGAAGTCAGTAAAAAAATACAACCCATTCAGTTTTGAAAGTATTTTTGGTGGAATTAAACTTGTATTCCATTATAATTTAATTTTTCATATAAATAATTGTTCAATTAAGCTATTTTGGTTAATGTTGAGAGTGCTGGAAATAGTACAATGAATTAGAAAAGAGTGTTCAATTATTAAGTAAACAGTAAAAAGCCAAATAGCTGGCTAGTAAAAATAAAAATGATGCTTCTGAAGATAATGGTCATATATTTCAGAATTTATAGGACTCGAGTGGGAAAAATAGATAACTCAGAATCCTGTTGTGGTCAAGTGTTTAAAACAGTTCATAGTAGGAGCTAGTGCTGTCAACTCTGAAGGACAAGAGATGGTGGAGGAGGAGGATGCTAGGAGACTTTGAGAGTAAGGAGGTAACTTCTAAAGGCGCTATAGAGAAGACAGACACCTACATTCGAGTACAAGCAATGTAGTAGGGTTTTAAGATGAATGAAACACACAGTGACTCTGGATAACATAAGCAGAACCTGTATGTATCAGAAGGTTTTATAGAGCTTCCAGCTTCCATGAGCAAACAGGAGAATCAGACAAGAAAAATGTTAAGTGCAAAGTGACCCTAAGGTTTAAAGACTATGCCTACTTTGTAGACTCACACGGGTATATTTTCAGTTTTTATTTTTGCCTTGATACAGGTTGTAAGTAAAAACTTTTGAAATATCTGTCAAGGCTGTTCAGTCTGCTTCTTGGTTAGGGAATAGTAACCTTGAATGAAACTTTCAGTAGGTTGCAAACAATGCCAGAAGAGCAATTTCTCAGAGTTTACAAAAATATGTGGAATGGATACTAATCAACAAAGTAATAATTATTATATTAGAAACAGATGGTAGAAATAATCCATTGCCAGGGCTATTTTTATAGCTACTGAAAAGCTTCTGAAGGGACAGTGTAACCACAGCAGATGGACCGTATCTTGGGTTTCAATTATATTTTGTTAAGGACTTCTTCATAGCCATTCCCAACTATGTCAGTGTCTTAATTATGATTAGGGCTTCTGACAGCACTTCCCCATCCTTCCCAAAACCCTAGTAGGTCACTGACAGAAATATATATATATATATATATCTTTTACTGGAAGGCTTGTATGTTACTCTGAAATAAAAAGCATTTGGTTCAGAGTGATAGAATTAAGATAAATGATTGTATCGGTGTCTGCTGGGATCCTTAGAGTTCAAGTCAGAAATAACAGGTAATAGAGACAGGGAACACACTGGGCATTGATGTAGGGGCTTGAGTTGATCACAGAAAGGCGGCACATGGTCCGGCTTGTTTGTCTGTGACAGAGAAAATTTTAAGTCTATTTAAAAATGTTTGGATTCAATGCTCTTGGCTTAATCTCTTTGGTGCATTGTTTCTGTTTTTCTCTAATTACTGAGTGGGTTTTTTTCTCTTCTTTATCAGATTTTATGCCTTTGATACAAAGGATTCCTCTTTTGGGTCATGTATCATCCAAGAAATGTTGTTGTCCTTTTGAGAATGTCTTTCCTTTTTTAATGTCTTCATTAAATATTAGAAAAATAAATATATTTTACAGTAGGGTAGACATTGTGCCTAGTGTTAATCTCTGGAAATCTAATCTCTCTTAACCATGGGACCTGAAAATAGTGGTATTTTAGGATTTTATATTTTATGTGTTACATTTTTTCTTGTAAATGACAATGATATGAATAAAATAAACCACACTGACTTGTATGTGGACTGCAAAGGGAGGAAAAACACCTTTAAGATACAGAGTAGAATGAAGAGTGGTTACTTTGGGCAAGGCATGATTAGAGTTACATTGGAGGAATGGGAAAATGTAGGTCAAAATTTACAAACTTGAAGTTATGTAGAATCTAATGTACATCAGCACTATAGTCAATAATATTGTATTGTATAACAGAAACTTGTTAAGTGAATAGATTTTAGACATTCCTACCTATAAAAGGTTACTATGTGAGATAATAGGTAAAGTACTTAGCTTAGTTTTAGTAATTTTTCTCTAACTATGCATATCAAATCACCATATATGAATCTTCAATATATACAATTTGTTTTTAAGTGACAATGAAAAATACATGAAAATCTCTAGTTGAAAATACCAAAGTTAATCGTTAATTTTAATCATGATTATTGTATATATTATACTTAAAGAATAAGGTCCAGGTAACAGCTCTCGTATACACAAAAAGTACTGTCTTATACATTGTATTTTATTATGTTTCTCATCTCAAATTTAAAAAGCTAAAGGAGATGCCATTAAGTTAATTGTGAAGTCATCAGGTACATTGTAGTGTCACTGAAGTCTATGCCTATAAACTATTTTCACCTAATTTTGTTATTTTCCCTTAAGTTATTCTCTTTTATCAGTACAGAAGATATTTTCTCCTGTCATTTCATAGCTTATTATGCCACACCAACAGACACTATAATTCAACTTAACTTTAAAATATCTGTCCTTCTGTTCACCTTAGAAGACTTATTAAAAATGCAACCTCAATAGCCAAACTTTTTTTTCATTGATATCCTATATATGCAGCTGGATAGCTTTGTGTCAGCTGTGATGCAAGCCATCCATGAGTGATACTTACTTTACTTGCATGTGATCTTTGTGGTGCTTAGTGTAGAGGGTCAGACTGGTTGGCTTTGGCATCTGCCCATTGGTACTGCTTCTTCCTAGTTGCATCTGGGTGGATCACATTGGCATGGCTTTTGTGTCTGTGTCTGGTCCCTCACTCCTGGCCACCAGGCATTAAATTACATCTTTACTCTCTGACAGTCCTCCCACCATGATAATTGTTGCCTTGAGGCTAGCTAACCATGGACTGAATCCTCTGGGCCCAAAGCCAGATGAATCTCTCCTTGTTAGTGTCAGATGCTGTGTTGGTGTCAGTTATTGTCTTAGTAAAAGAAATCTAACCAATGCATAAAGTTGCTGCCAAAAGTAGAGTTCTTGCTATGACTATATCTGACCATATGGTTTAGAAGAATTTGGATCTTGGCTATGGAAAGAGTTTATAAAAGGTTCGTGCTAGAGAAGCCCTGAAATGATGTAAGCAGAGCCTGATGGATGATTACAGTGAGGGCTCAGAAAATCAGAAAGCCATCAGAAATGTGGACAGTCAGTGTCAGCCTCAAGAAGTTTTAGATGGAAATAAGACCTCTACTGGGAGTTAGACTAGAGGCCATGTGTGTCATAATGGCAGGAAATGTGTCTGTGTTTTGTTCATGTTCTGAGACCTACTAAGAGATGGAGATTGTGGTGGGGTAATTAATCTCGCAAGGGAAATTTCGCAGAGACGTAAGTACTACTAGCTCCTTTATGGCCAAAATTATAGTGAGAATCAGGAATAAAAGAGCAGGAAAACCTAAAATTTGACTTAAAGCAAACCATATGTAAAGTTGAGGCTAAAGAAGGTATGGGTGTTAATGAGATTATTAACATCATTGGGAGAAAATAAGTACTTTGTAGCAGAAGAAGAACGATGCCTTAAGGGCATCTCAGAAACCTGAGATACCCATGCATCATAAGCTAAGAGCTACAAAGTGAACAAGAGAGACCTAGCTTGAAAAGAACTGCCTAGGGAATTGGTTCTTTGGGGTTGATTTTGTGCTTTCCACCTGTCCAAGCACTGGGAGGCTACTGCAGCCGCGGTAAGAAGAGGCCTGGCACTGCTTCTGCTGGCCGCAGACTTTGATGTGACCCACAGGATGCTGATTTTACCATAATACAGTGTGCAAAGCTCTTGGGGTCAGAAAATCTTCTACACAGATTTCAAGGGAAGGCTTAGAGGCAGGGAGGAGCCCCTGTGAGGGCTGTGTGTGAAGCCAGGGAAATAAAGCCAGAGGTACAGTGGCAATTCCAGGAAGGAGAACATGCCAGAAATAGGAATCATCCACCCAGAAAGCCACTAGACCTTGCGTGGGGACACAGAGAGAATGATGGGCTGCAACCACCCAGGTGACAGGGGTGGGGTCCTCCAAGCCTTGTGAAACTCACATTGTATCACTGTGACATGAATGTCAAATATGAGTTTTGAGGACTTAATGTTTTTCCTCCTGGGTTTGGAATTTCTCTGATCTGAATTTTTTTCCATCCCTCTATTAGAATGGAAATACTTGCCTTGAGTCAGGGTACCTTAGGATAATGTGTAATATAGTTTGGGGTGTGTGGGTATGTGTGTGTGGGTATGGGTGTGTGTGTGTGTGTGTGTTCAGAGCCAAGAGTTTGCTTTGAGTACCAGAAGAGATTTTAATGTGGACTTGAAAAATAGTTGAACTCTTGAGACTTTTGGAAAGGGACTATATTTCTGCTCTTACTGGATATTTGCATTATGTTAGAGAAAAATATAAAAGCATGTGCAGATGTGTTCAGGTATGAAGATGTCAAGGGGTGGGATGTGGCAGGTGGGGTGAAGTGTCTGCTTTATTGTCTTTATTGTCCACCCAGAGGATTGACAGAGCCGACTTTTGGGTATGTCTTTGTGGTTCACAGAGGCATGGCCTGGGAGTCAGGCTCCTGTCCTGTGACCCTTTCTCTCCAGTGCCAGTCCCAACCCTGCTTCGGTACCACCATGAACTATCTTTGTTCTGCCACACCCTTTTACCGCCATGTTCCTTCTTTGAAACCAGCATACTGTGAACTATGAACGCCCAAATCAGGAGCTTGCTTCTCCTCTTTTAAGTTCTGCGAGGTATTTTGTCTCAGTGTTGAGAAAGACAACTATAATATCTTACTCACAATAATTTTACTCATTGCAATATTATTTGTATAAGAAAAATAACTGTAGCTAACTGACAGTGTAGCTAATGTGCAGTCCTTTTTGCATTTCTGTGGGAAACTTCAGCCATACTTTTGTTGAACTTTATTTTTAATGGTATTCAAAGCTTGAAAGCTAATCTTGTCCAAATCCTTCATAATGATTATTCTCAAGAAATATTTTGAATATCAATTCAATTTTTCAAATTTTAATATTAAGTTATCAATTTATTATTTCTACCAAAATAGGTATATTAAAACAATCTATAAATCATTTAAACCAGTGTAATTGATATTATTTCCTCACCCATACTGTGGCTACATTAATTTCTATACATATTACATAAGTTAATAAATTTTTATCAAATATATTTCTGAATCTCTGAGCAGCATTTACTGTGATGGGTTACTAGCAATACCTGTCTTTCTAATTTTTAAAACATAGTCACTTTGTACATAAAACATAGTCACTTTGTAAATGATATAGTTTTAATGTTTGTTAATTTAGTGAATCAAAAACTATTTTAGAAAGTTCGATATCTGCCAGCATTGCTAAGTAACACTATGTACACTTTTTAAGCTTATTATTTATTTAGCTTGGTACCGACTGTTGTTTAAGTAAACAAATAAATGTTTAAAGCATCTGTGTCAACAACATACTGTGGACATGTCACAGCATGTTAAGTACACTGAAAGATTGAATCCTAACAAGTTGTAATGAGAGGTTTCAGCTGGCAAACAAAATAATAACAGAATATTGTGGGAAAGTGCTCTCACAAATGGGATAAGCACTCAACTTTATCAGTGACTGCTATTCGTTAAAGAGCAGGACAGATGACTAAGGTGGGTAATCTTAATTTTTGGCATAACTAAGGAATCGAAAGTGTAGCAGAAAGCTTAGGCAAATGGAGAAAAGAATCTATCTTTTTGCCACTTGTTCCCTTTACAAACCACTGCTACCTACATTAATCACCTCTTTAGTCTCCCGAGTGTCATTTCCTCACTGGAAAGAGGACTGGGGCTCGCCCAGACATCTTCTGAATCAAAAGCTGCATTTTAACAAGGTTTGCAGGCTGCTCTTGTGCACATTTAAGGTGAGGGAAGACTAAAGCTAATCTATCAAGGTGATCAGAGACTGAGAGGACCCCATGCAGAGAGGCCATAAGCAAAGTGCTTAGTCTGTTGTATGCAGCATAGAACTCTGGGGGCTTGAAGACATAGAATCCTAGGGATAAACGTCTGAAATCCTGCAGAGAGGTGGGCTCACAGGAAGCATGCCTCTGCAAACAAATGGCGGTCATTGTTACCCAACCAGTGCAGGGAGACCCGATGACTTCTTCATCCTAGCTGAACTGCGAAAGAATCTGAGTGACTTCTGCCCCAAGTGATGTAGTAGTAGTAGTAGTAGCTTGGCAGGAAGAAAACTTGGGAGTAGAGAGATTTCCTGATGCCTTTTGTATAAAACTTTCCGCTTGCCAGCAGCTATACCTCAGGCCCAAGGAGACAGCTTTTGCAGATTGTTGCTGCATTTTGGCCAGGTTGTCCTAATAAAATAATGATAAAACAAAATGTAAAATATGCCCTTAAATTACACCGAGAAATTACGTAGAGAAAAAAACCAAGAACACTTGTCCCCTCAAGCATCTTTTGAGGAGAAGGAACAACTAAGAGAAAGTTGTTCATTATTATCATTAAACAACTAAAAAAAATCAAAAATAATTAAAAGTGTCTACTCTCATATTGAAATGCCAAAAATGGATGTGAATTTAAAACATTAATGGATAGATTAAAGAATTAGGTAGTTACTGCCAAGTCTTTATCTTAGAAGATTTAGAGTAAATATTTTAAAACACAGAGAAAAAATTTAAAAAGATTAAAAATAAGCAGAAAAGAAAACATAAGAGACAAGGCATTCCAAAGAAATGGCTTACATGTGGTGTAATGGCAAAGTCAGAGATAGAGGAAAATCAACTAAAGACATGATTCTCCATGACTCCCTAGTATATTGAAAGATTTCTAAAGAAGCTTGAAAGAATTACAAATGCATATTCTGGTAAATTCTCAAACTTTAGATCTAAAGAAATGTTATATAATTTTATGCAAACATAAAAATACATTATTAAGTAAAATATCAGATTGGTATTAGACTTCTCATCAGCAACTCTACATGCTATAAGACAACGTTTACTGAGTTCTTTGGAAGGGAAAAGCTTAACACCTACAAAAAACACACTTAGATAAAGTACCTCTAATATTTTAGGGAAAAAAAAAGATTTATAAGAATACAAGAACATGGCCGGCTTCCTGTAACATTTTTGTAATCTCAACCCTCTGAAGATGAAGCAGAAAGATCTCAAGTTTGGCCCTAGCATGTGTAATTTAGTGACTTCGAATGATCCTGTCTTAAAATTTAAAAAATAAAACAAGCTAAGAATGTTCCTCAGTGTGATGGCTCTAAGTACCTTCCCCTCCCTTTACTCACACAAAACATGCAAGAAAATTGTTTTACTCCATGAAATTTATTGTAACAAAACGCCATAAATTTGGTAGCTTATGAACAATGAATACTGAGAGCAGAAGCCGTATGACTTAGTAGGTGAAGAAAAATGAATATAGCTACTTATTTCCACTAAATAGAAAGCCATGTATTATCCTAGAAGAGAATATAAGCGAACATCTCATGTAGAAATGAATGGTAATTGCATTTCTTACATTGTTCTAGCAGTGTTTGATAATTTGAGGCATCTAAACATTTAGACTCTGGAATGAGATCAAGTATTTTCATCAGCTGTCATTAATGTGAAAAAGTAAATAAAAGTGGCTTTTTATGATTTCAGGTGACTTACCTATAAATCTGATTGCTCATGTGCATAACTGAAATCTTTGAATACACATTTGAACAAATGCTTTAAATGTCCCTTAAATGTTCGTGAATGATTCTATTTATTTATTTATTTATTTATTTATTTATTTATTTTTGAGAAAGGGCCTCGATCTGTAGCCCAGGTTAGCCTTGGACTCAAAGCAATCCTCCTGCCTTTATGTGGTGCCAGGGAGTCAAACGCAGGGCCTTGTGTTGTCTAGGCAAGCACTTTAACCTCTGTGGCATTTCTTCAGCTCAGTGAATGATTCTTGACTTCCCTTCAGGTCCTCTTCAAATTTCCTTGTCAAAGTGGGGCCTCTGATTCTCTTTGATGATCAGTATTCTATAGTTAACATTTTCCACTTGAGAAGTTACATTTAAATTCTGAAAGATTCTATCATAAATTACGAAATTTGAGGAGATAAATGCGTTTAAGCTGCTTTATACATATGGTTAGGTGGATGTGTACAAAATATTATACAGTACCCCATTGTATGTATGATTTTAATGTTTGTATTAGCTAAGAGTAACTTTTAAAAAGGAACTGTTTAGACGTGTACAGGTGTTCTCAGAAAATGGAATGTAGGGGCCAATCTAATGTAAGTGGACGTTATCAGAATTTTTCCCCTGGGTCTCATCTGTTTCATCTGTAAAATTGAGGCAGAAGTACCACTATGAATGGTGCTGGACAGTGAATCAATCTGAGGCTTCTTTCTGTCTCTGTGGCACCTCTGCTGCTCAGTGAGTGCTTCCAAGACCACCGGCACCAGCAGATAGGGATTTCTTTAATACAGCTATATTAGAGTCAGCTCATGGCTCACGTTCTAGCTCTGCTTAGTGTAGGAGATGCTTATCTTCAAAAAGAGGAATAAGTAGAGATATCTTTTCAGATTTATCCATGTGTTCACAAAATTTTCTACAAATAACATAATTGCATGGAAGGGCCCAAGGAGAGGGATGGAGTGTGCCTGATAAAAAGCAGGAATCATTTCTTTAATCCACAGTTACCATAATTATCACAGCAACATTACCTAACAATCCCACACACTGATTAAAACTCTAATTCCTTAAACTGTAAAAGATGATTTTATCTCATGGAAGTTGATATTAGACATGAAAATGTTATTGATGTAATTATGTATGTAATTTTATATCTTTTAAATAGTTATTTAGCATATGGAAACAGGTCCCTTTTCTATAGTTTATCTGATATTCTTGGAAAAATTTTCTGCAGAAATGTAACTTCAGGTTTCAAAGGAACCTCTGGGAAACCTGTGCTTTATCTTAGGAACACCAATAGTCTGGGCCAAATTTAGAGCCTTTATTGTTTAAAAAGAAAAAAAGGCTGACTGATATTTAATTGGATAACTTTTTTTCTCCTACTTTCCAGCAGTTGATAATGTGCTGTGAACTTAGATCTTCTCTTTGTTGTTTTTATGTGCAAGAAATTGCTTCAATAGAAATAAACCTTCTATTCCTTAAACTGTAGTTAAAAATAATGCTTTAAATGAATGTCTCCTTCCTGTTTTACTGGTAAGGTCAAGATAGTATGATCATGTTACCTCAGTTATATGATTTGACATATATTCGAGACATATATTTCATTGTCAGTTTTGGAAATATTTGATTGCTTTGTGTTTACGTTTTGAGGAATAAAATTTTAACATTTAAAAAGGATGTTAATCTGAATTCAAAATTTTCTACATTTTTACACTCATGTAGAATGTTTACATTTACAAAAAAAATCCGCATTTGGTAATTTCCCTGAAATAATTGAGGGTATATCTAAAAAGAAACAACTTCTTCACTTTAATTACTTTTTACCACTCTAAGAAATCATATTTTTTTTTGGGGGGGGGGGTGATAGTGGGAATCAATTCCAGAGTCTTCACACTGAGCTACTTCCCTTGCCCACATTCTTTAAAAAATTATGGAGGTCAATTTTATTATGCCACCATAGTTAAATACCATATCCAAGATATGAGTATGGCAAGGAAAGAACAAGGACTTGAGAAAAATACTAATCAGAAACTTGTTTTCTCTATTTTTTCTCAACTGTAATCATTTCAATTAGTATGAAATTGTGATTTACAGTAATTATATTGGACTTGAGGAGCCGGTGTGCATCTGTCTCTCATCGCCTTCACATTCCCACCTCTCTGCCCTCCTGCCTCCTCCCTCTGGCTGGCTCCCTTCCACAAACCCATCCACCCCTGCTTCCTACCTCCCTTGCATGGCTCTATTGCACAGTTATGCTTTGGGTTTCTCACGTTAGGGAGACCATGTGGTATTTAATCTTCTGTGACTGGTTCACTTTTCTGAGATTAATAGAGTTAAGATGTGTTCATTTCCCTACAAATAAATCAAATTTATCTTTCACCATGGCAGAATAGGACATCTGGGCATCATCTGTAAATTAGCTATCACGAATTCTGCTGCTATAAACATGGCTGCACATATATCTCTTTTATATGAAGTTTGCAACTCTTGGAAAGATACCCAAAAGAGGTATAGCTGGGTCAATTGTCAGAATAGAAGATCCATTTTCATTTTTTTGAGATGCCTCCATACTGATTTTATAATGTCTGTACTGGTTTACAGTCCCCCAGCAATGTGGAAAGGCTTCTTTTTCATTACATTCTGTAAGCATCTTAAAAAAAAAAAAAAAAAAAAAAAAAACGGGGTCAAGTAGTTGGTTCTGAACCCACTCTGTAGCCAAGGCTAGCCAGAAATCCTCCGCCCTCAGTCTCCAGAGAGCTGGAATTACAGGTGTGCTTCCACACATCCCCATACAGAGACTTATGTAGTCCTGGGAAATGGAACCCATGGCCTTGCACTTGCTAGGCACATCTAACGTTTTTGGAGTTCTTGTTAGCAGCCATTCTTACTGGGGCAAGATGGAACCTCAATGTTGTTTTGATTTGTGTTTCTCTAATTGCTAAAGGTGCTGGGAGTAGCAGGTAACTTTATTGAAGTAAGCACAAGAGAGAAAGTGAGGTAGAAAGTAGTAACTCCCCTGCAAGCAGGAAGAGAGGCAAAGAAGCCAATTGATTGACAATTATAACCATCTTTTATAAACTCAGTTTTCTTTTTATCGTGAATGGATGGGTTTTTTTTCCAAAGACTTTTTCTGCATCTGTTATGATCACATGATCTTTATCCTTGCTTTACTTAACGTGGTATATTACATTAATTGATTTATATATGCTGAACCATCTTTGCATCCCTGAGATGAAGCTGACTTGATCATGGTATATAATGTTTTTAATGATTTGTTGCATTCTGTTTGCAAGTATCTTATTGAGGATGTTCACATCTTTTTATTAATAAAATTGGCTATAATTTTCTGTCTTTGTCAGGTTTGATATCTGAGTAATGTTCGCTTCTTAAAGGCAGTTTGGCATTGTTCCTTCTCTTTCCAAGTCCTGAAAAAGTTTGAGGAGTATTGGTGTTAGCTCTTCCCTGACATTCTGGTAAGATTTTGCAGTTTATCTGTCTGCTGTTGAGGTTTTCTTTGTAGGTAAGGACTTTGTTACTGCCTCAATTCCATTACTTGTTATTTGTCTAAAGAGGTTTTGCATCTTCTTGACTTAATTTTGGAATTTTATAGGAGTCTAGGAAGTTATCCATTTCTTCCAGACTCTTCATTGTTGGGGGTATATGTTTCAGATTGTACTTTATAATCCTCTGAATTTCAGCAGTGTTCATTGTGTTTTTACTTTTTTATTTCTAGTTGAAATGATATGAGTATTTAATTTCCTTTTTCCATTTTCTCTCTTATTCTGATTACTTTGACTAGATGTTTATCATTTGTATTTATTCTTTAATATAACTAATTCTTTAACTCACTGATCACATATGTATGTGTATATATATTTAGTTTCAATTTCATTAATTTCTGGTCTGAGTTTTATAATTTCTTTTCTTCTGCTACTTTTGTGTTTGAATTGCTCTTTTTTCTCTGGATCCTTGAAGTGCATCATTAAATTGTTTATTTGAAATTGATCTTTTTTAATATGTGGATTCACTGCCGTAACTTTCCCTCTTAGTTCTGCTTTCATTGTGTCTTGTAGACATAATTTCATTAGCACTTGACTATATGAGGCTTTTGATTTCTTCTTTAGTTGCTTTGGTGACCCGTTATTTCTTCAATAATTTATTCTTTAATGTCCATATATTTATACAGCTTTTGTAGTTTTATTTGCTGTAGATCTCTAGTTTTGTTCAGCAATCATCTGAAAGTATGTCAGGAATTATTTGAATTCCTTTGTATTTATGTAAACATGTCTATGTGCTCAAATATAGTCTATTTAGGAGAAGGTTCCATGTTCTACTGAAAAAAAAAATGTGTATTCTGTGGGTTGCAGGTGGACCACTCTGTAAATATCACTTATGTTCAGTCGTTTGATATGATTGTGTTGGGTCCGTGCTTTCATATTCAGTATTGTTTACTTCACAAAAGTGAGTACTCCATTTTTGGCTATGTGTATATTGATGATTGTGGTTTCTTCCTGTTGGATTTTTTTCTTGTTTCCTTTTCTGTTATACCGTGCCTGGCATTGTCTCTTCTGCTCTGTTTTGGCTTGAAATACAGTGTGGGAGAGGATGGGATAGCTACTTCTGCTTGTATTCTGGATCTGGCTGCCTGAAGTATTGACTGACTTCTCACCCATTTTTTCAGTTTATGTGTTTCTTTATAGGTAAAATGCATCTCTTATACGCAGCAAATTTTTGGGTTATGTTTTGATCCAAAGTGCCAGTCTGTGTCTTTTGCTAGGAAAGTTAAGGCCATGACCATTAAAAATGAATGTTGATATTGTAGCATATTAGCTATATCCTCTATTTGATTGAGGGTGGATGTTTTGTTCTTCACTATTGTTACATCATTCTCTTTTTATTGTTCTCTTTTCTCTGGTTTTATTGGTGCAGTTATTTCCCATCTCTGTCCAAGATTCCTCAGAGTGTTTTCTGTAATACTGGTCTAGTAGTCACAAATTCCTCTATTATTATTTTGTTGATGTTGTTGTTGTTGTGAAAAGTTTCTACTTCTTCAATTTTGAAGGATAATTTCACTGGTTTTAAAAGCCTGGGTCAACACTTATTTTCTTTTAGAGCTTGAAAGAGTTTGTTCCATGCCTTCTTGGTGTTTAAGGTTTATGCTGTTAAACATGCAGTAATTCTCATGGATTTGTCTTTGTAGGTTACTTCTGTTTTACTCTCATAGCTTTCAATATTCTCTGTTGTTATTGAGTATCTGGATGTTTGATTATAGTGTGTCTTGGTGATGTTCTCTTCTGGTCAGTGTTAGCTAGAATTCTATATGCTTGCTGACTTCCTCGATTTTGGAAATTATTTTCTATATATTCAGTAATATATTATTAATACCTTTAGTGTTTTCCTTTTTTTGCATACTTCCATAATTCAAGGCTTGTTTTTCTTTGTGACATACAACATCTGTTGCATCCATTCACCCAGACATCATCTTTTTGTTGTTGTTGTTGTTACTACTGAACAGATGGCTCACACTGTTGCTCTTATCTTCAAGATCTGACATTCTGTTCTTATAATTCTTGAACCATCTTCTGGGGTATTCTATTGAGTTTTTCATGCCTGAAATTCAGCTTGGCATCTTTTCAGTCATATTACTTCTCTAATAAAATGTTCCTTCATGTCTTTAAATTTCTTTTTACTCTTCTGTTTGTGTCTCATATATAATCATTATACTTTTTATCAATTAGGACTGTTGGTTGTTTGGTTAGATCCTCTTAGAAGTCATTAAACATCTCTTCTATTTCTTTAAGCATCTCTTGTTTGAGATGATTGGCCATTTGGGTCTACTTGTTATTTAACTTCCTTTCCTGTAAATTTCTCTATTTCAGGGTATATAATGGCAGCTTCTGGGGAGTTATGCATTTTTGTAGGTGGCTTTTTACCCTGCTTTTTCATTTTTCTATTGCTGAGGATTGTAAATCATGTAACGTAGATGAAATTTGTCACCACTTTGGAAATTTTTCTTGTTAAATGATGTTTTTCCTTGGTGTTTCCTTGAGTTTATTTGGCTTTTGATATTTTTAACCATTTTCAACTTACTCAGTTATTAGTTTTGGGGGTCTTTTTAATGACAATCCTTCTACTTGTCCTACACATTTCAATGAGGGGTATATGGATTATAATACTGTAGGTGGTCCAAAGGCAAGCTACCTATGGTTACATATTAGGAAACAAGTTTAACATATATATTAATTAACAACTTGAATGAAATCTGCAGTAATAAGGCCTAAGACTAAAAATTATTAATAAGACCTAATACTCAGTTTAATACTACACCTATTATAATCTTAACAATAGAGGCAGAAATTTACATTATCAATGTGTCTACATATATGAGGCTTGAGCATCACATAGCTATTAGAGCACAAGGCCTTGGGTTCAGGTCCCCAGCACTTTATAATTGGGGCATGGTGGCACATTCCCTTAATTTCTGTTCTCAGAAGGCTAAGGCAGGAGGATTTCCGTGTGTTTAAGATCAGCCTGGCTTATATAATGAGTTCAGGACAGACTACTACAGAGTAAAATAGTGTCTCAAAAAAATATATTGTAAGCTGCATGTGGTGGCATATGCCTGTAATTCCAGTACTTGGGAGGCTGATTCAGGGGGATTGCCATGACTTTAAGATCAGCCTAGGCCCCATAGTGAATTAGGACCAGCCTGGGCTACAGAGCAAAACCTTGTCTCAAAAAAGTATCTACCCATTTAATTCTAATATTTACATATCAAAAGCTCCACTAAAATCATCACTACATCACTGTCAGTAATATAATAGACATTTGCAAAGCTGACCTATATTGAGCCACACTACTAAAAGTTACCCAGTCATCTCCTCCTATATGCCAATCACTGTCTCATCTTTAATGATAGGATAGAGGTCAACAGTGCTGATAAAGCTTAGGATACAGCAGTTACTGACATACCATAGTAAGCAATCAATTCCTAAAACCATTCTACTCTTACCATCAGAAATGGGATCTATACCAATAATGGAAGTATCTGTAAACCTCTAATAGCTTACTAGAGAAATCTATCAAAATAATACTATAGCAAAGTTGAAAACAAAGAGTCTGCATTAACATCCTATGTCTTACTCAATGGCAAAATATAACTTGTTCTCAAAAAGCCAAGCCATGCAAACATAAGTTCCCAATGCTTTATGCTGCTGTTAGTAAGACTGTTGAGGGAAGGTATAGAGAGGCTTGGGACAGAGGGCCGGCCAGGAATCTGGGAAGGTAAGCGGAAGAGAATATAGACTTGAGAAAGGTAACGTGGCACTCTGGCCTACGTGCAGAAGACAGTAGCTATGCTAGAGCAACAGCAACGAATGAAAAAGACACAGGGCAAGAGACGGGCGAAACGGATGGAGAGTGATTCTAGCATGTGTAGAAATGTGCTTCCAGACAGGCAAAACGACTCTTGAGAGGAAAGAATGCCAAAGCTAACCAAGATGAGTAAGGGCAAACCAGAAGTCCAAAATACCTACAAAAATGAGTGAGATGGGTGTAAGGTCAAGTTTTCCTTCCTTATGTGTGTGGCTGGGAGGTTTCTCTCCAGGTCCTGCTGATGTTCTAACAATTTGTTCTACCCATGCACTGTGATCCCTGCTGCTCACTGGCTCCAGTTATCACGGGCCACAGGTCGAGGGAGTCCCTGCACCTCCAGTGCTTGCTTGCAGTGGCTCCCATTGGCTCCCATTCACCTCACTTGTTCCCTCACCCTGGTTCCCTTCCACATGTTGTGCCTGTAGGGCGTGGGCTGCAGTTATCCTGGGGCCTGGGCCTCAGCTACTGCCAGGCAGTCTCCCTACTCCACCAGCACACAACTGCCCTGCTCCACCCAGTTGGGCCTACACTGATGCTCACACCTGGGCCTGGACTTCTGCTTCCACCAGGCCTGCCCGTTGCCACAACTGTATTTCATATATATATGTGTGTATGTATGTATATATATTGATCTTGCTAATTCACCAAGTTGCTCAGGCTGGGCTTAATTTCTGCCTCAACCTTCTAGAATGCTGAGATTACAGTCCTGGGCTACTGGGCCCAGAACATTTCATTTTTTTAACCATGTTTGCTGTATGAGTTTCTGCTCCATTTTTTATTAAGATTGATATTAAAAGGACACAAAAATACACATTGAATAGCTGTATCTTTATTTTCTTAATATAATTTCCTTCCTACTTATAGTGAATTCTCCCATGTGTGAAAATAAGGAATTTTAGAAAGACGAGAATATTCAGCGTGCATGATCCAGCCTTATAATCAGAATAGAAATCACCTGACTAGTATCTGTCAAAAATGAGAATCTGTTTTCTTGCAAATATGATCTCAATAACAGTGATTTTTATTTGAAAATACATCCCAGACTAAATTGAAAATTGTATTTTTGTAATGCTGGCCCATTTGTTTAGAGTCACCATCTTTAGAGAAACATGAGCATCCTTGGGAAGAGCACAAAGATACATGAAGACGCCGGGCCCCAGGAAGCCTTCTTGTGTGCTTTGACCCAACCCCACGGCGGTCTTCCCTGTGGGCGCTCTAGACCTTGCTATCATCTTCCTGCTTGTTCATGTCTGTTTACTCCTCCAAGCTAACCTAAACATTAGGGATTTTTCATCTAAAGTTTTCACTTGTTGTTGCAAAATTAGAGAGGAAGGTTTTTCTGGGGCCTGAATTTCTCAGGCTACACTTCATCACGTTTACATCACTGTGACTCAAGCTTCATTGCTTTGTTTGGCAGTGCTTTTGTCTTCTATGACAACAATTGTTTAAAAACAAAATATTAAAATCTTGTTCATATGAAATACTGTTTAAACGTGTTCTGTCATGCCGTGTTCATAAAATTTATTTAACTGAACAAAAATCAGAGCTTTCTATTTATTAAAACCTATGTTTATTTTATTAGTTTTGTATCACGACTTCCCTTACAGAATTGTTTGAAATTATTCTGTTTTCTAATATGTTGGCACTCTTTTCAACACTTAGAAACTCTTTCCAATCCCCCGCTTTGGAATTAAAAAGACAGTAATGAAAAAAGTCTTTATTCAAAAATATAAATTACATGTAGATAATGGTGGAAAAAATTAGCCAATACTGTTTGAGTTCAGAATTTCAACCACTTATAAACATGTCTGACTTATACTTTTATGTATATGTTTCTCTAATGCTATTTGGCTGGCACAGGAAATTATGGAATACATTGGCAAAATCAAGTCCTAAATTTTTGCAAAGTTTAAACTGTGTACTCTTTCTGTTGTCAAAACAGAATATATTTGTTTTAGTACAAGTAGTACTAGAAATCAAATGAGTTCTTAGAGGGCATTCCTATGATTAGTAAGATTAAACCAAATGTTAAAAATACTTTATAAATTTTGAAAACATTATGAGTTATAAGGGCTCACTACAGTTTGTTAAAAGATCTTTTTATGATAAACTCTTCTAGATTCTTTATTTATTTATTTACTTATTTATTGAGACAGGATCTCTCTCTATAGCCCAGGCTGGTCCTGAGCTCACTGTGGAGCCCAGAGTAACCTTGAACTTAAGGTAATCTTCCTGTTCCAGCCTCCTGAGGGCTGGGGATACAGGTGTGCACCATCACACCAGGATTATGTGGTGTTGGGGAACTGGACTCAGGACCTTGCTCTTGCTAGGCAAGTGCTTTAACCGTTGTGCCATTCCTCCAGCCCTCTTTCTTGTAATTAACATTAAACAGTAAATAGTTTTTAATAAATTTTGCAACTTCTAGAAGTAACATCTAACGAAAACTTTTCCTCCGTATTTATGGAGTTAGTGAATGAACACATGTGTGATGCAGTGTGAAGAAGTGACAACTGGAATGTGTGCCTCGAGAGTCCAGCACAGTGTGTGCTCGGCCAGTATGAGAGTAAGGATGATAATAGGGGCTGCAGAGTGGGTGGACTCTTTGAGTGCACTTGAGGGGTGAAAAGGAAAATTGGCTCCCTCAGGCTCCTCAGCAGTCAGTACAAATCACTAAGAGTCAGCGATTTTCAGAAATATCTGTAAAATTAAGCTGTTATTTGTTGTAACTACAGGGTGACACTGCTGAAAATCAAATTCAAAATGTAATTTTGTGAGTTGCTGTAGTGCAGTGCCAGTTGACTTCCAGGTCTGTACCTGTTGTTCTTGTATGAAAGTTACACATGAACTGATGAAGAAGGAGTCTGTTCATATTGGAATATAACCATCTGTTGTTGGGCCTGGATAAAACAACAGCTTTGCACCCTGTGACTTACTTTGAAGTGCCACACCATTGGAAGAACCTTATCTAGTGACAGCTGAAGAAACTAGCTTTTTTTGCTTTGTTTTTCTTGCTTAAGAAGTCTCGGATAGCGTCATCTGGAGTGAGCATCTTAAAATAGGATGTTAATTTTCAAGAACAATTATCTCCCCTAGCCATTGTATCCACAATTAGGATGAAATTTGAGCGTGTTTTAAGAGAAATCAGTTCCTGATACTATCCAGGAAGAAATATCTTAAAAATTAAATGAGTTGTTAATTTTTGCAAATACCACAGATAAACTAAAATTTCAGGAATGAACAGGAATGGATCATAATGGTGTAAAACCAAAATGAATGTACTAAAAACTCAAATCTGAATTCACTGTATGGATGTACCTGTTTGAAATACTATTTATGATTTGTTAGCCTGTGAATCAGGTGATAAATTGGGTTTGTTGACTTAAAACTAGTGAGCTGAAAATGTATCTTCCCTGACTAGCTCTTGGCTATATTAATTTTGCTGACCTTCTCAATAATATGAGTCTCAATAAATTGTAATGACAGCCTACAAAACAATAGTTTACCACACTTAAAACATTATGTTAGCTGAATCTGCTGAGTAGGAAATAGTAATATTTCAAATGTCTTCGACATGCAAATGATGAACTGGGAAATACACTCCACAAAAACTCAGAATCCTACATCTCAGGGACTTTTCTGAAGTTCGTTGATTTGAAATGTATTAAAAGAATTCTTAGGATGAAAGATAAATCATGGCATCTTGTACCATTCATTGTCTCCAATTAAATTTAATATAGGCTAGTCCTTTTGGATTCTGTAGCATCATGTATCATATTTGATTATGAAATCATAACCCATTAAGAAAACGACCCATTGGATTGCTAGTTTTGAGTGAGAGGCAGATGAAGAAAAGGCTGTGCGGCAGTTTGTCTCCTCTGTAAGCTTCTTGTCAAATCTTCATGGTCTACTAGATTTAACAGCACTTGAAGTGTCCACAGCAGAAGATAGCTGTATGAATCAAATGACAGGCAGACCTCTAGATTTGAGAGCATACCTATGCATAAAGTTGAAAAAATTGCTCTCATTTTGAGAAAAAGCTTTTGATTTGCTATGAGACATTGGTGGAAGTTGAACCCTGGGAAATCAGACATGATCGTGCCTTGTGCTTCTACCAGGCTGTTGTCTGAACTACCTAGGAAGAAGGCTGGGTATGGGCAGGGCAGTCTGTCATTAAATATAAATGACATATAGGAAACGGAGGCTGATAATTCGCAACAAGTAATCATGCATAAAATAATGAAGTAAGTTTGGATTGATTCAGGCTTATTTTTATAATCGTGAGTCACAGATTTCTTTGACATATAGTGAGAACTAAACATTTTAAAGAGTATCTGAGGCATAAACATTTCTAAAGATAAATTTGCTTATTTTCCTGAACTTGCTGTAGCGTATGTATGCCTTTATCATGTACTCAGGTCAGCCTGCTGTTGTCTAATAGAATGGAGAGCTTATGAACAGTGGAAATTTGTTTCTCAAAGTTTTGGAAGCAAGAACTCTGACACGGAAGTACCAGCTTGGTTGAGTTCTCGTGATTGCTCCTTCTTTTTGGCAGGTATCTTTCTTGTGTGTTTCATCACAAGGCAGCGAGAGAGACAGAACTCTCTGGCATACACTTTTGTGAGGACAATAATCCCACTAAGAAGAATGTTATGGTCAAGACCAAAAATGTTCCCTGAAAGTCTCATGTGCACAGAAATGGGGCTCTTGAAAGGTGTTTGCATGGTGACTTCGACTACTCTAAGTATTTCACATAGGTGGAGTTAGTCAGTCATAATTCTTGTGGCTTGCTTATTGAATTTAGAATGTCTTCAGGTTCATTCAGATTAGAGGACATGTCAGGAATTTCTCCCCTTTTAAAGCTGGATAATTTTACCTTGTGTGTTTATACTGTGTGTTGCTTATCTAGTTATCCTGGAGGAATGCCTTGCCACTTCTATATCTTGCTGTTTCAGATAATGTTCAGTGAACACAGAAGGGAAGGTATCTATCCAACATAGTGGCCTCGTTTCACTTTGATGTATATCCTGAAGTGAGATTCCTGATCTTGTGATATCGTGTAACCCCCATACCGTGCTCTGTAACAGTTCTACCAATTTCCATTATTACCAACAGTAAGCAAAGTCCCATTGTTCCTCATTCTGACCAAACTTGCTATCTTTTGTCTTTTAGATAATAGAGATTCTAACAGCTTTGAGGTGACATTTCATTAGGGTTTCGACTTGCATATTTCTGGTGAATAATGATGTTCAGCATGTTCTCTTGTGTTTAATAGTTATTTATGTATTTTATTTGAAGAATTTGTATTCATATCCTTTGTTGGTTTTCAAATAGTGTCATTTATTGAATTTAAAATATCTTTATATTCTGATTGTTAATCTCATAACAGATGTATCTGCAGGTATTTTCTTCCATTTTGTGAGTTTTCCTTTTACTCTGTTCATATTTTCTTTGGTTGAAAAATTCAAAAATTTCCTCATTTTTATTAGTATGTGCTTGTGAAACACAGTGGTTACATTGACCTTGGGAATTTTGTGCACTCACATGGAGCCTCAGCTTTACATTTTCTTTCTCCTACTCATTTTCACACTCTGTGTTGTTTACTAGTAGGCTAAATGTGGTTTATATATTCAGTGAAGTACTACTCAGCTGTGAAGATTGATAGATTCAAGTCATTTGCAGGAAATTATATATAACTTTTGGGCTTAGTAAAGTGAATCAGACTCAGGAGATTAAGTATTGCATGGTCTCTCTAATTTGAGAAACCCAGAGTATAAGTGAATTTTTAAGATATTTAAACTGTCTATTACTTTTTGGTTAACATTTGCTTCTACTCTCATGTATCCAAGAAACCATCAACAAGTTGAACATTTTGAAGGTTGTTCTATGTTCTCTTCTAAGCGTTTTATGGTTTAAGCCCCTAAGTTTAGGACTTTGATCCAATTTAATTTAAATTTTGTGTACCGAGTTAAGTAAAGCTCCTGTTTACTCTCTTGCACTTAGCTCTTTACATATTGTGCTTCCTTTGTCTGTCTGTTTATGCTAGTTCCACTCCAGTTTCATTACTGGAGTATTATAGTAACTTTTAAAATAAAAAGATGCAAGTCCTCCAGATTTATTCTTTTCAAGATGGTTTGGCTCAAGATTTCATGTGAATTTTAGGACAGTCTCCTATTTTTGTAAAAAGTACTCCTGGAGTTTTGGTAGTCATTAGATTTAATCCGTATATTGTGTTGGGAAGTATGGACTTCATAATAATATCACTGCACCCATCTACCAGATGTGTACCCACTTTATGGTTTTTAATATGTTTCAGGAATGTTTTATAGTTTTCATTGTATGAGTCATACACATCTTGGATTTTTTAAAGCCTGTTTCATTCATTTGATGCTATTTTAAATAGAATGGCTTTTGTAATTTTTATTTCAGATTATTGTTGAGATATAGAAATGAACCTGGTTTTTTACAAGTTAAATCTGTAGTCTGCTACTTTGTTATGTCTAACAATATGAGTGTATATTTGCTGATGTATTTAACAACTTTGTCATTTTTTTCCTCTTGAATTCAGTTTGGATTTTTGGTACTGCCCTATTGCTGTATCTTCACTGATGCTATTGGACAGTGCCAAATCAGCTGGGGATTTTCTTTGAATCCTTCATTCCAGATACTATTTTTCATCCACATAAGTTCAGTTTTGATCTTTTATGTAATTGTTCTCTCTCGAATTATTTTGATGTGTTCTTTTAAACTATATGCCTGATTTTAATATCTTCAACTTCTCATTCATTTTAAGTCTCTGTTTTTTACTTTTTTACATATTATAATTTCTATCTTCTTCACACATGTAGTAACTTACGTTTTTGCTTTAGGACGTTAATTCTCGTTCTTTAAAGATTGTTACACTTTAATATGACAAGCAACTAAGTTATTTGTACACTAGCTTTTGTATTTTGAAAAATTCTGCACACTTTTTCAGGATGGTTTGCTTTAATGCTGCTGTAAAATATGACTTTTCTTTCCCTAATGTCCTGATGATTCAAAGAGAACTTCTCACTCAGCTTGATATGAAGGAATTGCTAATGTTTTTATCGTATATGTTTTAACTGGAGTTTTGAGTGTGGCGTATATGGACATGACTTAGTATTCAGCTTCAGTCTCAGAGAGACCCCAGGGTAGATGTCTAAGTCGCCCTCTCGGAATATGTCATACTTCAGTTTTCCAGCTCATCTCTTTATGTGTGCTGGCTATCTCTAGTCTCCCAGACATGTCTCTGCCCTTCAGCTCAGAAAACTCATGGCCTCTGAGTGTCTCTCTCTCGCTCTCTTCTCTTGTTACCCTCCTTTCTTTATTGCACTGTAGTTTTAGAAGTCCTCTCAACAGAAAACTGAAATGACTCACATCACATATTCACCTTTTTCTGTCTTCTCAGTCTCAGGCAACCAATAGCCGAGTTCCTTAACATGTTCACTTCACAGATGTTGCTCGTGTTTATAGTTGCTTGTTGAGACAGGACAAATTATTTAGTAACTTTAAAAGTGGTAGTGATATCTTGTTTTTCATAGTTTTAACCACTAACAAAGCTAGATTTTTGGATATATCCCATTATTGTATTACCATAATAAAGCTTAAGATTGTCATTACACTCTTTCATTATGTTCATAATTGAATCGCTGTTGTTCATGTGATAGGTTAAAGTCTCTGGAATGCTGAAAGATTGGGTTAGTTTATTTCAATGTTTAAATAATCTCATGTTTTATTTCATTTCATTTTGTTGATTGTGCAGAGGCCAAAAATCTCCATTTTGGGTCTGAAGAAGAAAACTGTTCTATAATAATACCAGTACATTTTATCCTTCAGTAGATAGTAAAGGTAATTTTGCTTTTTATTGCAGTGCTCTTAAACCTCACATTGAAGCCTCATTTGTTATATTTCTGTCAGAAGTAAAAATATAGGTGTATAACATGCTCATATTCAAACATGTACATAAAATACATTCAAAATAGGCATTTTATATAAAAGAGTGCATGCTCATTTTTAAAATCTTTTAAACCTTAACTAAAGATTTTTTGAAAGACTCACTTCTTCTTGTAGACTTCCAAAAGAATTACAATCATTTTACTTTGGTTTAGCTTCAAAATAAATTCTTCCATGAAAATTTACTTAACAATTTTAGGCATTGTGGCTGGTCAATAATTGTCTCACATAGCATCTGGAGAGTTTTACCTCACAAGACAGGGATGGACAGTTGGGTCAGTAGGGGATTGCTGTTTAGGGTCAAGCCTGCTGAAGCAGCAGGTGCCTCTTCTTTGTGCACAGGTGCACCCATAGAACTGATGGATTCAGGAGGAGCTATCCCTTTCCTTGATTTAATCAGGCCTGATACTGGAGCAGAATTTTTATTAGTTTATTCAGCATTTTTTAACTAAAATGAGTTATATTAGCAACTTAAATAACTGCTTCTGAGAGCTAGTCAAGAGAATATCAATTTTGATTACCCTGCATTTTTAGAAAATGGAACACGAGAAGGAAACGAGTGATTGCCGTCACATCCCTCCATCCTTCATTGAAAAAGTATATTTTATATTCTTCCAATATTAATATTCAAAAGGAAATGCCCCGTATTTTGTCCTAAGCAATCTACAAAAGAGTATCATATAATTGACCATAAAAATCCATCCTGAGTAATAGTGTGTGTCTTCAATCAATCGATGAAAAAACACTCATTAAAGCTTTGGAACTTAAACTATGAGAAAAAGCAATTTTCATTTGTACACACTATAAAATTTTGTTAATTTGTTCTTTACCTTAGAAATATAGACAAACCATGCACTCAACTTAATCATTAAATAATATTATGGAGAAATTAGAAGTACAGAAAAGACCTTTTAAAGGATGTGTTTTGATGTATATAAATAAAATTAAGTTTCATAGTTAAATATTCATATTTAATTTTGAAGAACATGAGAACACATGGGTGGAATTTTGAAAATACTGACAACTTTTGTAATACTTAAAAGACAAATCAGTGACTGACTTGAGATGACAGGTGAGCTCTTTTTTTTGTACAAAACTGAATGCCTTCAAGCAAGGGATTGGCTCTTTAGGTTAACACTGTTGTCACTGCTTTATTGCAACCCATATGTGCTTGCTCTGTAGCATTGGGCTCACAAATCTATATTTATCTATAAAATTAAGACAGTCACAACATTTACTTTACAGAAATTATGCAAAAACTCAACAAGAGTGTATATATGTACGTAGGTATATTTATAAGATGACTATATATATTCATGTATATACATACATATGCATGTATATTATGTATCTTGAGACAATACTTGCAATATTTCCATATTGCCATATAGTAAATTCTCAACAATTATATGTAATGGAAGTAGTAATAATATCTCTTTTCTATACAAATATATTTTACTTGTTTGATTCCTGAATGGTTGAATTCACGACTATTAACTTTAAACTTAATCAGGACTTTACATTATTGGAGATGTAGTGGCTGGTATTATTGGCAGAGCTAGTCTTCAGTCTCTCTCTCTCTCTCTCTCTCTCTCTCTCTCTCTCTCTCTCTCTCTCTCTGTAATTTCACCACCTTGACTGTCTTCTCAATCTTGGAACTTTGGACTGTTCATAGAAGCTGACAGGTGTTTTACCAAAGGTGACACCAACTGCTTCCCACAGCTCTTATCTGACAGTTTTCAGGTCCTTGTAAGCAGAACATATGATGGAAAGGCCATCAGACAAGCAAGCCAATGGTTGGATTTGGCATAATTACACACTTCCTCAAGGCAAGGAAACAGTCACTCTCACAGTTTTTAGTCAGGCTGACACTATCCACCTTGTGCAAAGGACGTTCACAGAGTTCAAATAGTTGATTGACTGAAGCCGAGTAGAAAATGCTAAATGTCAGGCTTCTAAGATGAAACTGGTGGCAGTTCTGTAGGCACCTGGCAGGTGGAGTGAAGTCTGGGATTAAGATTGACAGAGAAACGGTGGGCAGCAAAAAGAAGACTGCGCTTACTGGAGAAAAGGAACGCCATCTGGGGTTGGAGCACACCTGGTTGTGATTACAGGTAGAACGCTAAAATGTAGACTGATTTGAGTTCACAAAATCATCTCAATTTTAACAAAGAAAAGTGACCAAATTTTAGGAAACTTTAAAATATTATGAAAATCACAAATTTTAATCATTTTATTCTTAAATATTAATAAAAATTAGCCTTTAAGCAGTTCTCAATGTGTCATTCTTTTTAAAGATCATTGTACTTACTGAATTTTCATCACTCTAGTCTTCATTGGATGACAAGAAAATCTGAAAAAATATAAATAAATTATACTGATCACTGGGCAGATAAATGTAAAATTACTGAAAAACGAACTAAGTATGTTAAAATTTTAATTTCTAATCTTTTATTATGAAAAAAGACTTTTATAAGAAATTTAATGTTGCAATAAAGTATATAAAATAGAACTGTTTTGTATAAAATTTAGCACCTAAAGTTGACACTGTCAGTCATGCTGTATGCATGCTTTCAACACTAAATCTTTTTCCCTAGTGTATTGGAGTGATAAACATTTAAAAATCACAATTCACTTTTTGACATAGAGGAATAAGATAGATAGATAGATAGATAGATAGATAGATAGATAGATAGATAGATAGATATTTGAGACAGGGTCTCACTCTGTAGCCCAGCCTGGTCTTGAACTCACTAGTGTAGCCCAGGCTGGCCTTGGACTCAGAATAATCCACCTGCCTCAGTCTCCCAAATACTGGAATCACAGGTGTGTGCCACCAAGCCCTGCTTTATGTGGTGCTGGGGAATGGAACCCAGATCCTTGCAAGTTCTTTAACCAATGTGCCATTCCTCCAGCCCTAGAAATCATTGAGTGAACTAAAACCAGTCATTTCACTTTTGAGAATTTCAAACAAAATATGGTAAAGTGAGAAATAGTAATTAAAATTTGTTCTTCTGTATTTCTTCATTGATATCTATTAATTTTTAAAGTATGTAATGGTTAGCTCTCCTGTTTTCCAGTAAATTTACATTGGAAAAAAATTTGAGCCATCACTACATTTTAAATATTATAGAGACTAATTAAAAGTAAATGCCTCAAAATTAGTGAAGTTAGTTTTAATAATACCTTTCATTTAACCTATAATGTAAATTATTCATTATATAATATAATCAACATAGAATGATTGAGATAATATCTCAAATACTGTTTCAGTGGTATTTTTGCCCTCATTATGTTCATTGTGTACATGAAATCAACAAATACAATATTAGTGGCAGATTTTTAAAAATGTTTTAAAGTACATACCAAACAATGTTTTGGGGTTAGTTTTGGTGATATTCATTCTACCTAAAATATTAGCTGTTAGTTGTGTATGTTTTATTTTGAGTAATGTTAAAAATTCTTCAAAAACGTTGTTTCAGTAACAGTGCTGCACCTTGAATTGTATCAGTATGAAGCAACCTAATTGCTGTGCTCACTGAATCTGTGGTTAGGATTTGAGCAAGGAGGGCAGAAGTGGAGTGTAATGTGCTTCACTATTTCACGAACATGGCTGGCTGGCAGTGGGGATCCCAGGCTCTGAGAAAGGGAGACCTCTGAAGTATTGCTCACTCTCCTGTTGACTGCTTAATCGAGGAGAATTCACAGACAGGAGCTGCCAGCCATAGCTGCCTGTGACCTCCCCATGTGATTGGATCTCCTTGCTTCACATATCTCAGGTTGACTTTCAATGTAGGACCTTAGGGTCCCAAATAAGATGGAAGTTGTCCTTCCTTGCAGGACACAGTCTTAGAGGCTGCTCAGCATCTTTTCCGTCTGTTTCTGTGGATTGTGGGCGATTCAGTAAGTTTAGTCTTTGTTCAAAGAAACTGACCTTTTCATTCAGATATTAAAGAATTTGAGAACATATTTTAGAACATGGCAAACTCTTGCTTACTAAACATTACTGTATCCCTGTATATCCATAATCATGAATTATGTCTTCATTAACTATAACTCCTGATATCATCTGGATTTAGAGATTTCATTTTTATATACTGGTCTAACACATTGCCACCTTACTACCTAATTTATAAATTTTTGAAGATTGCATTAACTGATACATCTTAAATTTCTTGTTATCCTTAATAATTGTTATTTTTGAATTATTAGAAATTATTATCATGATATTACTATGATGCTAAATCTTTACTTAAATTTTATCTCCATGGATTGGGGTCATAGCTCAGTGACTAGAGCACTTAGGAAGTACAGGGTCTCATATTCAACCCCTCACTGCTACATAACAGCTGTGTATGGTGGGTTATACCTGTAATCTCAGCACTCAGGATTGCCATGAATTCAAGGCCCCTCGGTTACATACTGGGTTCAGGACAAGCCTGCACTGCAGAGCAAGATGATCTCAATAATGTGATTTGGATTGTTGGTTTCTTTGTTTCTTTGCAGATATAATGACTCTTAGGCTCATCGCTCTTTAGTTCACATTTAAACTTGCTGAAATTACAGTTGTGGGTGACTAGGTAAAGAGTGGTTTTATATTATTGAGTTGGAAGTTTTCTAAAACTAATTGTTGAAGTTCTAAAAATGTTTCATATAATGATCATGAAAATTGTGCCTGTACATAGTATTCTTTCATGTTGATGAAAACTCAGTCAAATACCATGAAATGCAACCTGTTCAGGCATAAAATACTGCCTCAAACCTAATCTATTTCCAAACTTGTGACTTTGGCCTAGTGTATCAGCAGGTTTTAGGGATCATGCCCTTTAATTCACTCAAATTAATTCAGTGGGAAATGATGGTCATGTTAGCATTTATTTCCTGAACTTTATGGATCACTGAAATTTGATTAGTTTTTAGATGTGCTTTCATTATTCCTGGAAGTAAGATTATTTTATAATCTTCTAATATATGGAGAAATAGCAGAAACTTGACTAGCACTGTGCTAAAGCACAGGAGCATGAGTTAAGAGAAAAACAGAATACAAAAATAATGATCATATAGAAAAAGTAGATCTGCCAAACAGAATTTTTTTCCGTCTTCTGATGTATTTTGTAAGATCATAAGGACACTGCAAGACAGATGGTCTTCCACTTCCTCTAAGCCCTTTCTGTAAATTGCTTGCCTGGGGCAGCCTGTTCTCTGCCATGTTACTTCATGTCTAGGGGAATGCAGCTCCTGTTTCTGCCTCATTAGTTGTTTATTGATTAATATATTCAGAGTTGTTGCTTGATTTGAGACTTTTGGGTCAGTTTCCTCTGAAAATGTGTGCTTGAGTCCTTGCGTTTGATATGGATGTTATCTTAAATAATGGCATTAAATTGCATTAAGGAATTTAGAATTTCTCAATTTATCTCAATTTAAACAAAAGGTACCAGTGTATATGCCTTGATGTCATCCAGCTGTTTCCCTGAGTGCATTGGCTTTCATTCTTCATGTCTGTGTCTGATCTGCCTGTCCAATTTGGAGCCAGAGGCTCTGGGCAAAGCCTGATTCAGTGCTGTGCTCACATAAAGTCATCACAAGAGCTCAATGAGCTTAATGAGTATAATTGACAACAGGTAAAGGATGCTATTGAGTCCTAGCAGTGCCAATATTAGGCATTGATTATTGCAGAAGGTCATCACTAGATCTAAGTTTTATTTTCTTTACTGAAGGAAGTAAAGTTAATGTGTACACAAGTTAATGCACATAGTAGACATAAATGAATATTTAATGATTTGTCCACATTCAATCATAGTATAGTATGATTTTAACAACTAAATTAAATTTCACTTTAATATAATTCAGTATTGTTATACAAAATAATATTGAAAATAAGCAACATATTTAAATGCCTTTTACACTGACATTTATTTACGTCAGAAAATACATTTCATTTTCTATATATATTAACAAGCATGCCAGATGTTCCAGATGCTCTGCTGAGTATTGAAGACAATGAATCTTGTCCTCAAATTGATCAGTATGCAAAGTGCATGCAGGTCAGTCGGCATTTGCAGACCTGGATGCAAGTGCTGAGACAGTGATTAGGTGGGGAATGCTCACCCAAGAATCCATTAAGAAATTATATTTTCAAAATATTTTCCTGATCATGAAAAGATACTTGATATGTTAAACCCTTCTATCTAGGGGCTGGAGGAATAGCACAGTGGTTAAAACATTTTCCTAGCAAGCAAAAGGCCCTGGGTTTGTTTCCCTAATACCACATAAACTGAGCTTGGTGGCACACACTGGTAATCCCATCACTTGAGAGACTGAGGCAGGAGAATTGCTGTGAGTTTGAGACCAGCCTGGACTACATAGTGAGATCAGGATCAGCCTGTGTTCTACAAAGTGAGACCCTATCTCAATAAATAAATAAATAAATAAATAAATAAATAAAAGCTCTCCTATCTAGTAGTTAAATTTAAGCATGAAAATAATGCAACACTTGCAGATGATGTGTGATTTCTATTTTCATGTGAGTAAACAAGGAATTAAAGGATACTGTGGCTAGTTTGTCCAAAGTAATGGATCAAAAATTCGAATCTAGTTTGGAGGAATGGCACCGCAACTAAATTGCTTGCCTTTAGCAAGTGTACAGCACTGAGTTTGTTTCCTTGTTTTGTTAGCACCAAATAAGCTGGATGAGTTGGTGCACACTTATAATCCCAGCACTTTGCAGACTGAGGCAAGAGTCCAAGGCTAGCTTGAGCTACTTACATAATGAGTTCAGGACTAGTCTGGGCTGCAGAGTGAGACCTTATCTCAAAAAAAAAAAAAAAAAAATCCAATTCTGTTATGGCAAAACCTGAACTGTTTCTATTAATTACTTCCCAAATAAAGAATCAAATGATTAGAAAATATGTTTCGTTTTATACAATAGGAAGCTTTCTCCAGATTGATCTAATAATATCAAATAAACCTGTAATTTATTCTTAGTATTTTCCATAGAAGAATAGTAGCTAATATTTAAATGATAAGTCTCACAGTTAGTGTGATTCAGTTGAGTTAAAAAAATTACACATAGTGATGTTTTCATTAGAACCAAAAGATTTCAAGTTTCTATCTACTTTTAGGATTAATGGCAAATCACTTTTTTTTCATTTTTAAAAGTAGGTCTCATGGCCTGCTAATACTCAAAATGTCTTGGAGAAGCATGTTCTATTTTCTATTCTTTTCTCCTTTAATTCTCTATTGTTAGAGTCCCATGTGCATATTATCATGAGCCTACATCAGCATAAGACTCCTTCTGTTTGCCTTTATTTTCTTTGAGTTAAGGAGCAGTATTCATGTTTCAGCTGTACAAGCTTACAGCCTCTATTGCTACTGAATGTACCATTAAGCACAACATTCCATGACTTCACCAAACACTTCAAGTAGCAAGAAACAAGAAAAGAACATACACAGCACACTAAATAGTATATATGTTTTGGGACTGGGTGCTTAGCTCAGCAATAGAATGTTTACCTAAGAAGCACAGGGCTCCAAATTTAGTCCCTAGTTCTGTATAATAGTTTGGTGTGGTCGCACATGCTTGTAACCCCAGAACTCAAGAGGCTCAGACAGAGGATTGCTTGGAGTTCGAGGCCAGACTCGGCTACATAGTTCAGGACCAGCCTGGACTGCAGAGTGAGGCCCTGTCTTGTGATGTCACATTTTATCTTCTAAAAGATACGGTTGTGGAATAAACATTCATTGAAAAGATCTTTTTTCATTTATTCCAGTGGCAAATGTTACCAAATTAATTTTTTTATTAATTTCTAGATGTTTTTTGGTTGGAAGCTTTGCTGAGATGTAATAGTAACAGAAAAAGTCCTAGAGAATTATCAGTCTACATACAATCTTTCTTCCTATGATGAACACAAGGAGTCTCAGAGTGCGTCTGTTACTTTTTAATGTTTTAAATTCTGTTCCAAGGACACTGGCTTTGTAAGATATGATATCAGTTTACATAGAAACAAATGTAATATCAAAGAAATCTGGACAAATATGAGTTACATATAATTTTTAAATAAGCATGTTGTTTTAATAACGTTTTCAACAATGTTATCCTTCACAGAGGTTTATAAAATAATATGTAACATTTTAAATTGATTTAGTAAAAAATCTTGTTGATAAAAGCCAAAACTGAGAAATTCTCTGAAAAATACTACAGTACATACTATAGTTACTAAATTTTAAAAGAAATATTTATGTGTGTTTGAAACATGTAACTCATAAAGGGTTATGGAATTATTTTGTGTCACTAATTGCTGCTGAATATACAAAAATAAGAATAGTACATGATGAGACATTATTCATAGTCTACTAAGAATGGATATACCATTCACTATAACTGAATAAAAGCCAATAGATATGTTAAGCCACTCTTAGCAAGACTTTAATCTTTAATCAAAAGAAGGCCAAAAATTTCAAAGAATGGTGGCAGAGAGCCACAAAGGTTAAGCTGAATATCAGCCTTAAAATATAGTGCAATTTAATGTTCCCTTTCCCCGGTTTTCACCCACACAGTCTCTCTAATTTCCTCTGTGGCACTGTTCCCCTATGTGCTTCCTGACTGCCATGAACTGAGTGTTTGGCTCTGCCACATCTTTCTGCCATGGAGGCAACAACCAACAATGGAATGAATCCTCTGAAATCCTGAGTCAAACTAAGTATCTCTCTAGGTTGTGGATGTCAGGCATTGTATCACAATGAAGGGAGACCAACGCAAGATGGGTTTAGGTTGTTAAGGAATGCACGTACATAAACACAAACATGGTCTAGTATCTCACTTCCATGCCCCAGCTTACCCAGCTGTGAGTTGTTATACCGAGAGAGAGAGAGAGAGAGAGAGAGAGAGAGAGAGAGAGAGAGAGAGAGACCAGGAGTCTGGAGGTCTGTGTTTCTACATTTCTAGACTGTATTAAATACCTGAGTTTGTGGTTGGCAAAGTGGCTGAAGAGATCAAAATGTCCCACCCATAAAGGCCATCTAATAAGGCAGAAAGAAGCTTGGAGGTGTGCCAGAGAAAATGGCTGATGGCAGGCGGAGGTGGTTTTCAGTGACTATGTAACTCACTTGAAGGAACTGTGCAGGGCTGTTATGTTTGAGGGGGTTGGAGCAGGGCCATGCTTTGAGCAGATCACAAATGTGCCCTGAGCAAGCCAGCATTTGCAAATGTGTGCCACAGTGGAAGGCGAAATGGCCAGCCATTACTCGGCATTATTAACCAGCAGCACTGCTGCACGAACCTTTTGTACACTCATCTGGAATTATTCTTTCTCTTTTTGCCTCTGGAAAGGGTGGGGAATAGAAGGAAAGAGGTAGAGAGCTAAAGCCCAGGCCACACACTGTTTCCCCTCCGGGAACTCGGCCATCACAGCTCAGATCTACCCTAAAAGAGGAAGAGGATCATTTAGCTGGATATGAATGTGAATTTTAAACTTTTACATGTCTGGAGTAAGTAATAGTCGAGATCTCTGTTTATTTTATTCTTTTCATTCCATCTTTTGCTCTTTGCCTTGCTCTCCAACTTGTTCTAGTCACTGGTGATGATGCGGAAGCTACGGAATCTCACGAACGTGACTTCTGCGGGTCTGACAAGGATTTTCCAATGAACATTGTGAACCCAGGCAATGAAAAAATTAATGTTTTCTTCTAGTTATATCCTCTCACATTAAGCCTGCACAGTAAGCCAATTACAGATAACAGGTTTAATTTCTGGGTAATTAATTTTGTGTTGAAACATAAAGTTAGTATACTAATTGATTAAAATAATGCAAGTTTACCAAATTCAGTTGAAGTTAATTATTCCAAAAAACATAGAAGTAGTGTGTATTTCATATGCAGGTACATAATTTATATGTAGAAGTTTATGAAATATTAATGGCATAATTAGTTATGACATATTTTAGAATATCAGATTATGTATCCAGAAAGTATTTAGAATAGATAAGATTTTATGTTATTACAGTAATTCATAGCTAAAAGCCCAATCACTATATTAATTTCATTCAGCTGATCCGATCTTGACAATGTCAGAACCAGAGGGCTAATGGCACCTTAAATTAATTTTCTATGTCAAATTTTAGGAGAACACTAAGCACGCCAAAAGGGAAGATACCATATGAATATGAAACAAACTGAGAAATTGTTTTGTAAAATAATTAGAAAGCCACATATAATATTTCTATATCATGTAACCAGTGATGAGGCATCAATCACCACATTATCTGTACATCGAAAATGATATATTGATTATATTCTAATGAAAGGTTCTAATTATTTAGAGAACTGACAAGGGCACGTGAAATCCCTTTAGCTCCAGCGGCCACACATTATCGTTAATAACGTTGAACTCTGTGTGGCTTAATTCGTCTGTTCTGTACATTTGTGAAGACACAATCTTACTAACTCATTCTTTAGAAAGATCAGATAATTAATTCATTAGTCTCCTAAAAATAGCAAAGAGAAATATAACTGGAATAGAAAACCAATTAAGGGTTCATTAGAGATTTTGTAATTGCTTTTTTTCCCAGCTCTTACTAAACCTGCATAGGTAGCAAGCATAAATCTTATGCATAATCATTGGTTCAAAATATAATTGTAAAACTAAATGAGTAATTTTTTTAGGATACCTTACTCCCATAAAATCATGTCTGAACCTTGAAGCAGAATCAAAATTCTAAATTATTTCAATAAGCTGTGCCTGAAGGTCAAAACCAGCAAGATGAAATATAACAAGTGTAACTTAAAACTTGTGTATTTGGGCTGAAGTGATAATCTGTTCACATGTAGCATGGAAGAAATACAGTGTGAAAGCTAGTGGCAAAGTGAGTTCACAGCAGGGGGAGAACTTTGCACACCATGTGAAGGATGCTTACGAGGAGGGAGAGTCAGAGCGGGGGGAAGGTGAATGTGTTGAATTTATCTGCACTGAGTTTTAATTCTAGAATAGCATGTCAGTAAGTATCTCTCAAAAATAGAATGCTTGCTCTGTAAGGTGGAGAGAGTCCTTGCTGTAGTATCTTGGGACACTTTCAAGCGATAGCTGTGTAAGTGTCAAGAAAGTTTATTATATATAAAGCATTTCTTTAATGACAATGAGAATTAAAGATCATGGGATTTCTGAGGGCACCATGACTCCATGCTGCTTAGATTGTTCGTTTTGCGTTTATATTACCTGTCAGCTCTTTCGTTGGCAGTTAGTTTCTGTCATTAATTATAGATACTTATGTGCATCTTAGATATTTCCTAGATTAGCAGTGGTATTTTAGTATGTTCTCTTCTATCTAGAAGCCTTAACCTCACAATAACTCTTTTTTGTTGTTGCTCAGTATTAATTTGAGCTATTACATTTTTAATTATGCTGGTGCCAGTATGCTTCACGTATGAACTTTAACGAGTGCATATAGGGAGAACTGGAGCTGTTGATCCTAGCCAAGATGAGAAACTTAAAAAACGAAAAGCAGAATGACCATATGAAGCACAAAACTCTATTTTCAAAGGGCCATTTTCTCTATTTGATGTTCCCAGTTTGCTTGATTTCTATACTTCAGAAATTGAAAATCCTATTTAAAATCTATATAAAAAGTGGTAGATAATAGCCTCAGGATATATATATATATATAGAGAGAGAGAGAGAGAGAGAGAGAGAGAGAGAGAGAGAGAGAGATTACAAACACACATAAGGGATGGAAACAGCAAGAGAGGGGAGAGAGAGAGAGAGAGAGGAAGGGAGGGAGAGAAAGATTAGAGAGTTTCTATTGCACTCTAAAAACATTGGAGATAACAAGCTTCTTTTAAAAATTACAGTGTTTCCCTTGTTAGGCTTTCACTTTACTTTCTTATTCTGTACTTATTTTAGAAAGGCAAAATTTATCCATTTAAGATACCCAAACTGTATGACTTAAATTTCTTTCAAATCCAGTGAAGCATTTTTGCTATAAATGATCACATAATTTGATTTCACTAAATTTGTTATCATGAACATCATCTTGCTTATAATTGCATAATTCAGTGTTGACCTGTGAATACTATTGAATAAAGCTATCTAATACAAACCAAAGTTTAGCAGGTTCTTATGGTGGGACCCAGAATCTCACAGTAGTATCTGGGACAGAAAAAAAAAAAAGGGACCAGAAATTGTGGTAGAAATGAGGCTGTAGGGTACATGAGGACAAGGAAAAACATGACAATTTTCTAAAAATGTTTTAATGATAATGAAAGAGTTGAATATCCATACTTTCTTCTTTAAATTTACATTGGTTTATTCATATGTCTAGTATTTGCACAGAAGAATAGGGTATGGCCCACTAATAATTCAGAATTGCCTCAACTAATGTGCAGATTTTAACTCTAGAGTTTATTTGGGAATCACTGAAGACCTGCTTCTTGGGCCAATGTTCTGAGTGGGTGGCATCCAAAACCTATTTGGAATGTAAACATTAGACTTCATATTTCAATATGTGACTACTTTGACATATCAGCTCAAAGTACTCACACTCAAATTTGTGTTTACATTCAGAGAAGAATAATTAAGTGCCCTGTTGATTTCACCTCGAGTGTTATATTGAAAAGTTTGGATGAGTTCCAGAGACATACAGACCCACCCCTCGTTCGTTCTTTATTAGGAGGTGTGTTTTCCAAAAAGCAATAAATGGAAACCTAACTGTCCCTGTCTGTGCTACTTATAGGGAAATTATTTAATCCCTCCAATGCAACCCTAAATTCACTCATGTTTAATGGTGACAACACCTACCAGATAAGGCATACTAAATATCCTATGTATTAAATGAGACAGTGTATACCAAATGTATGCACGACTTTTTACACACGTTAAGCAATACGATTTTGGTGAGCAACTTACTCATCAGAGGCTTAATTTCCTGCACAGTTCACCTGCTCAAAAATAGGGCCATCCTAAGTACCAGGCTTTTATCACAAGGATCTCGAGATAACATGCAGTGTCCAAGCCATAACCGATGAAAAACCTCTGAGGCTCTTCTGACTTATTAAGTTCAAGTTTATACATACACTTGCACGTACACATGCATGCATGCACGCACACACACACACACACACACACACACGTGTGTGTGTGACATGTTATGTGCATACATAAACATATATTTAAACATATGTGTGTGAAAATACTAAACCTTTTAACCCATTCTACTTTTAGGACAAGGGACGTACATCTCTCTTTCAAGAATTAACCCTTGTACCTCCCATCATAATGGCCTCCTGAAAATCTCTAGTAACTATAATCAGGCTTCACAAACTCGTAATATTTTATGAACATCTTTGTGAATCTGTGAAATACTTCAATGAGCCAACAAATGAAATCTCCAGCATGTTGTGATGAGGGCTGAGGGCATTTGGACCTTTAGACTTGCACTTGAATGTACAAGGCATCAGCAAGTCAAAAATTCATTCACTCTCACAGTGAACAGGATAGAGTATTTTAAGTATTATAACTTACAAACTATAGTTTCCCCAGGCCTGTCTCCTCTTAACATTAACATCATTTTGTATTATTGTCCACCCCCCAACCCCCCGAAGCTGGGCATGTTGATATAAACTTGTAATCTCAGCATTCTGGGAGACTGCAGCAGGAGGATTTAAGTTTGAACCTAGCCTGGGACATTTGGCAAGATTCTGCCTCAAAATAACTTTTTAAAGAGGGCTGAGGGATATGGCTCAGTATGAAGGGCCTTAGTTCACATCCCTATGAAAGAAGTAAAGGCAAGAGTGAGAGTGAGTGAGAAACAGACACCCACAGAGAGACAGAGAGAGAGAGAGAGAGAGAGAGAGAGAGAGAGAGAGAGAGAGAGAGAGAATTATTCCCAAGGAAAGGAAGCATTTGCTCTTCCTAGAATAGGCTGATTGTTGGTGTTATGAAGTTCTAAAAATAAAAGTAGTTCTAAAAATACTTCTGAAATACTGCTTCCAAAAATACTTAGCCTTTATAATTCTATAAAAATAAAACTGTCTCTACTTTCTAAATGATTTTTACAATAAGGACAAAGAAAAGCATATAACTAGTGAATATTTGTTATCTTTTTACTTTCAGAATGTTGACGTGCATGATAATTATGTGATAAAAAGTGATTTCCTGTGATATTTGCAACATTGTATTTTTAGAAACTGCATTCCTATAAATCTCAATGTTTCCAAGTTGAAGGAGGATCTATTGGAAGAAAGTTTAGGCCACAGTGCATTTATTTTACGTATCAAGTATGTTACCCACGGGCATTGCATTAGAGTCCTAGGGCTTTTGTAGCAAAATGCCACAGAGTAAAGGCATACAAAATCAGATGTTTGTTTTCTCACAGTTTGAAGGCTAGAAGTTCAAATGCTCTTCTTCTTAGAGCTCTAAAGGAGACTATCCAGCACCTCACTGCAAGGCATTAGTAATGGCTGGCAATCCTTGGTATTTCTTGTCTTATAAATACATATTCCGCTCCCTTGCCTCTTGTTGTCAAATGATGCTCTCCATGTGTCTTTGTTTCATTTTCATATATATATATATATATATATATATATATATATATATAGAGAGAGAGAGAGAGAGAGAGAGAGAGAGAGAGAGAGATCTCACTCATTTCGGAGTAGGACTCTTCCTGACTATCTCATTGTAACTGGATTAAGTCTGCAAAGAGCCTTTCACATAAGGGCACACCCAGAACACCTGGGATTTAGAACTTTAACATGACTTAAGGGCACAATTCAACCCTAACTGGCATTTCTGTAAAATAAAGTCAGTGTTTTGGTCAGAAACTAGAAAAAAAAAAAAAACAATGCCTGAGACCTTTATAAATATGCTTATAAGCCCCTGTGTATATTGGAGGGTCATTTAGCTATATGCACTGATGTATCAGTCTTGTCAAGAAAACAATTGGGCCTGGTACAAGCAGAAAATAATGGACAGGAATTAATATATATTTTAGGAATACCATTAAAATTGTAGTAACCACTTGCCTTTTTAGTACAGTCTGCATTGACATAGAGAGTGAAATGTGGGCAAGTCTTAATTTCCTTTGTATGTTCTCAAAATTTCTAAGACACCACAGTAATGAGAATGAGAAAATTACTATGTTATATACTGTGTAGCTACATGCTTTTTATAGAGCATAGAACATGTTGAAGAAGTAAACCTTTAATATGCCAGGTATTTGTAAGTTTACATATGCAGTATAAGACTTTGTACACAGTCATAGAAGTGGTAGATATTTTTTTCTTCAGATTGATTAATTTTAAATGGAAATCAGAATAGCTTTTACATTTTTCATATTAGACCTAAGTATATACTGCATATGTTGCTTTGGATTGAGTAGACCTTCTCCTTTGAAAAGTGAGCACACTCCTTTGTAATTGCCTAGACTCGGATCCCGTCTGCCTACACATTCCTGGATTGAGCATGTCCTTCCTTCTATTACCATTTTTCTTACAACTTTCCTATTTTCCTGTTTACGTCCATCATGTAGGTGGCTGAGCCTCAGGAGCTTCCATTCTTTTTCCTCAGTCTCATTTATGTGTTCCGGACATCTTGTGTTCATGTGTTTGTGACATTTTTATGTCTTTTGTAGATTTGCCCATATTAACTCTCTCTTGTTTCGTGACTATTCTCAATGTTTTCTTCCTACCTCCTTACACATACCTCTCTATCCAATCCTTAATCACCACATGTATCCTGCTTCTAAATTTCTAGACCACTTTTAGTATCATCTATCAATATCTGACAAGTATTGGCATACTAGAAATAGTTATTTTCACTTAATCATATATTTTCCCATTAGGAATGGAAAACGCCACATTACAGTTGACAATAGTGTAGGTAAAACAGGATGTAATTGTTCACTGGAGAACAAAATATGTTATTCTTCTCTTGGGTCATAAGTGAAAATTTTAAATAATTGTTTTAAAAACAAAATTATATTAAAATTGATATACACATAATATGTATAAAAATTTAATATTCAGATTATTTAACTATTGAAGCAATTGTGGAATCATAACTAATCTATTCTCTTTTGCCTTAAAGATACCTAAACAATAATCAACCTGACCATTTTAATAGAAAATAAAAATTCAGTGTTGCATCACAAATCACTACTTCTCTAGTCTGTTATAGTCTCTACTTCTATTAAAAGCAAATGTACAATTTTCATTTATATAAGAGAAAAAACATTTTCTTGTCAATATGAGATTTTTTTCTTGACTTAAATTATTGCAGTCTTTTGATCCTTAGGCCTGAATATTCAATGAAGACCGATTTATTTCATTACAAATAGAATATTCCATGAAGGTGGGGTTTTAGCTTAAAGGAACCTCCTCTACTTGGTAATTTCCAGCTGATGCATTATTAACTTTGAATTTTTAGAACTGGTTGCTTTTAAAAAGAGAGAAAGAAACCTATGATATCTTACATCATAGACAAGCTTATGCTTGGATATTTGCTTTGTGATTTATAGCCTCCTGGTCACAGGCAAATGGAAACATGAGGCAGGGTGGATAAGGTGTAGGAGCTATTGAGTACTCTCTGGGGTACAATATATGCTGGTAACTATAACAAAAAAATTGATCTCCATAGAATATCAATATCCCAATGAAGTCTATTTTATTTGCCCAATTATGATATTTCCAAATAAACAAGTTGCTGAATCATTTACAAAGAATTTTTACGCAATTTTCTGTGTTTCTTCTTGACTCTTTAAGCAAAGGCCATCACTGGAATGTGAACTACCTCAGTCTGTAGGTTGTAGTCCTGAGAATTAACTGTATGTTAGATGACCATCTCAATGTGAGCAACTGACACAGTATGAAATAGCTATCAGAGAACTAATTGTTGGGTTTACTATCAGGACGCTTGGTAGAGTAGCTACAGGGTAGGTTTAGAATTCAGATTAGATTTAAATTCGGATAAGGAGCTTCAGAGTGTCTTTGGGTATGCTTCTCAACTTTCCTTAGCTCTTTAAAATGTGGAAATGTGTACTTTAGGATTTATGAATCTTAGATAAAATGAAACTGCACTTTCTAAAACAAGGCTGTTCAGATAGGGTGGATACAAACCATGAGGTATGATTTCCAAGGGCCACAGAAGATCTTATCTTCTGGCCACAGCATTTGTTTTCCTTTAGGAAATTACAGAGCATGAAAAGAAAATCAGAAGCCTGGAAGAGATCAAGCAGTCAGTATAAATGAGACTTGTAGTATGTGTCTGGTGTTTATCAAAAATGCAAAATGAGGAGGGGAAAATTTGGGGGCAAACTGAGCAGGTAGGATGCTTAGAGTAAACCTTACGGGGGGCACAGGCTCCTTCTCCAACCACCCAGTCTTTTCTGAACACACATTTCATGTAAGCTGAGCATCTTGTAGACATAGTAATGAGGATTACCTAATGTGTGAATTTCTTAGACATCCCATTAGTTTATCATCAAGTAGGCAAATGATCAGCTATAGACACTGTTATTTTTTTACTTGTATTTCTGTCTACTTGTACTCGGCAGAGAAAAGGCATCAAGGAAAACTCCAGGTATTTTGGGTCAACCCACGCACCCTGGCACCTTCCTCGAGTCAGTGGTCATTGGAGTGTTCTCCTGCTTCGTATCCAGGAAATTCCTGTCGGTACTGCCGTGCCACTGGAGATTCACATCACTTGTGGCATCTCAGTTGCTCTGGACCTTAGCTCTTTTGACTGTGTTGCTTTTGCTTGGTAACTGCAATATTTTGAAAACCATATTTCTTTCTCTCTGGCAAAGCCCCATCGCATGTGACCTCTCTTATGCCTGGTAGACAGACAGCATGGGAACCATCAGTCTTCAAGGGTTAGAGTTAGGATAATCTAGGACATCTTCCATGTGTATGCGTGCGCTATGACTATTTTCAAGAAATCCTACTTTTCAGAAACCTGAAGTCCATTGTTGCTAATTAGCTGCAATTATTTCTAGTTCCTGTGCAGTCAGCCTGTGGGAACCAGGCTAATAATAAAGCCAACTCATTCCCAACTGCAGAGTCACATATGAGTTCCTTTTCCCACTGTCTCTACTTTCACTCCAAGCTGTTTTGTAATGTAGATGATTTTCCCTGCTCTCAAGCGCCATGAATAACTCTTAATCATCTAGTTGGGTAAATAGAAAATCCTGGCCTTCACAAGATTTTTTTTTCCTTTTATTGATTTTCTTTCCTTCAATCTTGCTCTTACTTCTGTACTCTCCCTTTTTACCTTGGGCTTAGATTTTATGCAACAAGCGAATGAACACCTACTTGAATTGATGACACAGAAAAGAAGACATTGGTATATTCCTCTTGTTACTTCAGGAAGCAAGATATGAGTAAATGAAATAAAGTAGAAAATAACAGGTAGATGGAGGACAAGAGGCTATAGAATTGCAAAAAGTATGATCCTTAAGGACTAGAGGTATAGTACAGAGGTCAAAGCATTTACCTAACAAGCACAAGGCCCTGGGTTCAATTCCCCAGCACCACATAAACTGGGCCTGGTGGTACACTCCTGTAATCCCAGCACTTGGAAGCCTAAGGCAGGAGGATTGTCATGATTTTGAGGCCAACCTAGGCTACATAGTGAGATCAGGATAGCCTGACCTACCAGAGTGAGACCCTGCCTTTAAAAAAAAAAAAAAGCATTATGAGTTTTAATACAAACTTTAGCCATATAACAGCCAGCTTTTCTGAGAAGAAAACCTAAAGAATGCAAGCTGTCTGACTACAGTGATGTACATTCATAAGACAGAAGTTGAGACATCAGGCAATTTTTTTCTAAAGTAATGAAAAAGAGATTTTGTTATCCCACTGCAGTAAGCCTCTAATCTTCATGCTCCTGGGCTTCCCAAAGTTGTCTGAGTTTATCATTGCGTTCCCTAACCTGGACATTTAAGCCTCTATCATATTTTGAAGTACCACCATGTACAGTTATTATTAGAAATTCATTATGACTATTGTTATTACTATTATAATTAGTATTATTAGTTATTAGAAATTTATTATTTTGCATGATCCTTGTGCTCATCTCTTCATTATCAAATTCTTATTGTATCTTTTTTTATTTTTACTCTTTCTGTTCAATCTTTAACACGAAGACACTGTTCAGGTTCTCACAGGTCTTATAGTTAGTGACAGAAATTGTCTTCTAGCCAAGCTGCTTAGTACTTCAATTTCGTGTCACACAAATTCCTGTGACACAGTTATGCCACGACGATATATTTAAAGTAAGCGGATGCAAACAACACCAGGAGCCAAACGTGGCACAATGCCTACTTTTGCGTGGCCTGTGAACAAAAAATGAATTTTACCTTTTGATTGTTTTCCAAAAATTCTTAGGAGACTTATATTTCATACTATATTAAAATTAAAGTTTTCATTGTGATATGCCATTACAATATGTGATTTTTACATTGGGGCCAACAACACAAAAAGCTTATAGCTGTAAAGTAAGCTTTGTTCAAGAATAACCTGCTATCATAAGGTTGCTATCATAAATAATTTTATTTCATAAAATCTGAAGAACTGAGATGGTCTCTTTCCTCCTTGGTCACTGAAATATTTACAAATGTGTTATGATTATAAACAAATGAAAACTTTATGTAGCTGAACTATTTACGTGTCCTTTGTTGGTGAGAAGAGTTGTAGAATGGTACACTTTAGAATTGGTATATCATCACGTCACTTTGATAATCCATAAACATATTTATAATTTGTCAATATTCATTAAAATAAAATGTTTTTAAAACTCTATCTAATACTTGATATTAATTTTATGTCAAGAAGCTATGTGAAAATAAGTTGCCTTTTTCATTCAGGCTACTAAAATCACTATTGGCTAGCAAATATATTATTAATTAAATGTTAGTGAAATACTTGAACTAAAAATGTCTATTGAAATTCCTATGATTAAAGTTATTGTTAAATATTGAGATATAAATGAAATTGCTTTCTTTGATGTCTTTAGTGAGAACAAAATATAATATCTTAAGTGTGATATCATTTGTTTTCTTTGTCCACAAAAAAAAAATCAAAAACCATTTGGATTATATGTGAGTATATATGTTTATATTACTTAAAAAACAGAAGTGTTGCCTCACTTATAAATATTTTCTTAGAATTTGTTTTCTCCAGACCAGTTGTTTCAGAATGCACGTTTGCTTTTGTTATAGACCGATGTGAGAAATTTGTTCAGAGTTCGACAGGGTGTGTGCTTCACAGCTTGGCTTCATTTCATGATAGGCTCAATGAGTGTTGTGAATCTAATTTTTACATTGCCAACATTGGCCAAAATAATGAGTAATATTCTCAGCAGATAGAAAGTTTTAGGTGTTTACAGTTATCCGTCAATTTTAAATCTTTTAGTTAAGAAACTTGCTGTTATTATTTTTGCCTCAAAATTAATTTTATCATTGTAGTGCTTTCCCCTCTAAAATAAAATATCTAGTGCAATCTAAATTATCTTTGTCCTCTAAGTAGGACTCATTGCCTGTTTTCTAAATATAATCCTTTTGTAATTATGTGAAATTATAATACCTCTGTACTGACTGAATTGCAGTATTTTTTTTTACAGAAAAATCTTGAACTGAATTGTATTTTCTTACTTTTGGGGGGTATGCTAGACGTCTTGCCTCAGCTTGACTTACTTAGCTTATCTCGCGACACCCTTCCCCCGGTTCCTGTTATTTTCCCTGAGTGCATGCACTCTTTTGTACACTGTGTAGAAAGGTCTGCTCTTTAAGAACTTAATAGGTAAAGAGAGGCTGGCATTTGAGGCAAAATGTTTTCCTAGGAGGATCTTCATCCCTGACATTTGCTTTCTTTCCAGATATCACAGTCTGAATATGCAGGCCTGTGGGGCTCTGTGCTCAACCCATCTGGTAGAACAGATCGGTGCCAAGATTATCTGGTTATGACTGAGAAAAATGAGGAGGAATGCTTAAAAAAAAATACTTTCATAATCACATTTCTCCCCGGCCAAGCCATATTGTTGGGATTAACATGAATCTGCCAGCCAGGACAAATTGACAACCTGATGTTGGAAACAAATATCAAATAGAGACCATTAAAGTGTCCATTAATATGGGGAAAGTGTGAGACTTAATCGTCTTGTGTTTCTAATAAATGATTTCTGTCAGGATGCTGTTGGCTGTCATCAATAACACATTCATCAACATGTTCAGGCATCCGGTGAATATTTACGATGTATAGAGCAAGGTTTATAGAAGTTGTATAAAAGATGTCTAGGATGTAGTACCTTAGCAAGTCCCAAGAATATCTTAGCAAAGCTCAGATATATCCCAAGAATAATGTAAATACCATTTGGTGTACATGTAAATGCCACAATGTCAGTACTGACACCACTTATACTTTTGAACTACATACTTAGACTTCACTAAAGTCCAGTATTCGTTATCTAAATTTAATCTTGGAAAAATATATCCCCATTTTAAGAAATCACAAATGCAGAAAAATTATGGATCCAGGTATGACAGATAGTCAAAGATTCAGAGTATTTTGTCTTATCCCTTAACCAGTAAGCTACAAATGCCAGGGAAAACAAAGACAGAGAGAAAACAAAAAAGTTTAGTGCTATAACAGATGACAGCTTTCATTAAAGAGGATACAGAAGCTAGCATTCAGTTGCCTAGTATTCTTTGCACAGAATTTAGGACAGTTTCTGCCTAGAAGTCTGTGACAGGATTTAAACTGGGTCAGATGGGACTAGCTTTGCTCTGCCTCCTTCAGCCCCATCTTCCGGTCTTAAAAATGGATGCAGTGGCCATAGTTGCTCCCACCATGTGGCACATGCAGAAGAGAAAAAGACAGGAAGAGAAAGAAAATGCTTAGACTTTTGTTCCGATGGGTTGATTAACACAGCTAGCTGTCTTCCTCCAGGCCTGTTGTTCAGTAGGGAAAAACAAGCCTGCTGGTTTATTCTGTTGAAAAATCATGTTTTCTGGAATTTACAGATGAACTGAAACCTAAACAAAAAATAACCCATTTTTAACCTAATTTATTGACAGTCTTTTTTGTCTTTTTTTTTCTAAAGTTTGCTATACTAATTGCTGATTTTGGAATAACTGCCTGATTCATTATGTTTCATTTTCTTTATACATTTTTCCAATACTTCATAATTTGTTCCCTAGGACTCCTTTTTTGCCTTAGAAATTTCTTATTTCATTTATTTTTATCATTGCCTACTTCTAAGTAAGCGCATTCACCCTTTGTTGTCACAGGGCTATGTAGTGTTTCCGTGCATGGGGCGGTAACCATGACATCATATGCACTTGACTCTCCACCCTCTGTTTTCAGATCTTTCTTCTGAGGTCCAGACTAAAATATATCCAGCAGCCTCTTCAAGTCCAAAATGTTCAATACTCAGTTTTCCATATAAAAGTTTTTGCATCAATAAATTTATCTTTCCGTGTCAGAAATCCAGAAAGTATAGATTTCTCTGGATTCTCCCCTTCTAGGAGCAGACGTCAGATCCTAACCATTTGCAGTCATGCCAAGTCTGCTTGACCCATCTTGCAGTTCCTGAGCCTTGCCATTCACAGCACTGCCCATGGTCGCTGTGCTGGGCTCTGGGTGGGCCTTCCTGCATCACCTCCCTCATTCCATTCAGTTCCCCTCCATTCTTACCAGAGGTGTTTCTGTCATCGAAGTGCCCGGAGGAGGGTGAGCATGGTGGTACATGCCTGTCCACCCAGCACTCTGGGATGTTTAGGCAGTGGATTACAGAGGTTGAGCCCAGCCTGAAAAGATTCGTGACTAGCAAAATCCAGACTTGTCTTCTCTGTGTTCAATACAGTCTTTTATGGGTTTCCCAGAGCCTTTAAAGATTTAGTGCAAATTCTCAGCATGACATTTCCTAACTCAGCTTAATTACCCAATCTCTTTTTTTTCCAGCTGTCTTACCCCCTTGTATTTATTTTCACTTAGTTAATAAAGAAATACCTGCTGTGAACCTGGTACGTATGACAACAAGGCCAATTGCTGGGGACACAGACTTAGTCCTGCCCCTCAGTTGGCTTAACAAAGTAGGGAAGACCTCATAAAGACATCACAAAGGGAGATCTGCCTGTGTTGAATAAAACAGAAGAAGATTTCTATATATTGAAAATCATAGAGGGAAAAATATTTTGCATTGTGTGGTCTCAGAAAGTCTCTGAAAAGACACCCTTTAAGCTGAAATAGGAGATATGAGATGGATTCCACCATGTAAAATGTTCAAAGTAACTGTGGCCTAGGCATAAATAATAGCAGCTGTAAGTGTCCTCAAGAGAAAAATAGTCTGGTCGTTTCTAGAAACTGTCAGGATAACCGTGCAGTCAGAGAGAAAATACTATACTGAATGGAGCGATTTAAAGTAAATAATGCAATTTTATAATTCCCTCTAAAGCGTGACAGACTTCCTATTGCCTCTTCTTTATAGATAATGATTGTTATAACATTACTAACATTATTTCTATTATTACTACCTTTTTAAATATCTGTCTTTTGTCAGGTCCAATTCTAATCTTCTCTAACATCCCCTTTGGAATTCGTATGAAGTATCTTTTCTCTAGTTCATACTGTGAGTCATTCTGACACTAATGGTCACATTTTAATGAAATTATGTTTGTTTTCCCCATTAGACTAAATTCTCTGTAACATTATTCTGGGTCTCTTTATCTTTAATTTAGCGAATATATCAGAGAATCTAGCACATAATTGGAACCCAACAAATACAACTTAGGTAAATACATGAATAAATGAAACATTGTGACGTTGTACTATTACTACAGCTGTGTATGTTTGAGAAAATATTTGAAAAGATGGGAAGAAAGTTTGAGGGAAAAAGACTGGCTTGGGCACACTATGTCACATGGTTTTGCAGTCACATGGGAAGGGGGCTGAGGGATGCCATCCTGTGCACTCTATGGAAGACAGAGGCAGGGGGCAGGAATAACTCACTCACTATGAGTAAGTTCAAGAGCTTGGATACCACCCCCAGCCTAGCGTGCCACAATCCATGTGCAGCCTTTAATATGGAAAAAAATAATAAATAGCAGTTTACTGACGTGTGTGGACATTTGCTGTATGGGCTGAAGACAAGTCATTATTGTCTGTGTGGCTCACTCATTCATCTCTGGTCATTTGTCATCCTGTTGCCTCTGGAGATGCGTGTTCCTGAGCTCATCTGAATCTTCACTGGCCTGGCCCTAGAACCTCTTCTCAGCTGGAACTTCCTCTTTACTTCCTTACTCTTTATGCCAGCACACCCTAGAACTCCATCACCTTGTGGAATTGATCATTTGAATGAGAAAGTTTACCATAACCTCACATCTTCCCATTGTCCTTCTCCTCTCTGCCAGCACAGCTGAAGTTGAATCTGTTAAAACCACTAATGGCACATAAGGTTTCTGTTTCCTACCTATTCAGATTTTTTTTTTTTTTTCATTGCTTGCAACTATGAAAATATAGTGACATGTAACTAATTGTTAGTACCGGACCACTTTTATCTTAAACCTTCGGAACCTACTCCAAAAGCATAGTAAGATAGACTTGCAGCCTTCTAAGTGCAATTCTGAGGTTGATGTGAAACGCTGAAAGCTCTCTGTCTGTATACCTAGTTCCAAATAAACAGTCCGACCCTGCTACTGCTGGCAGGGTGAACCTTACTGTCTTATAAGCCTTTCTGTATCTAATATGCAAAGTGTTTAAAGTATTTCTCTAAATGCATGGTAAAGACAAGAAAATACACCACACCCTCTTTGAGAAGGTATTTTCTCTGAAATTGTAACACGTTTTTAATAGCATTGTTTTCTGTCTACTCTTATTTTTTACCATTATCGCGTATCAACTTGAAATCCATCGATGTGTCACATATTGGATTTGTTACCTAGAGAAGCTTAACTGTCACATTTCCTGTTCCCGTTTAGAAGATGACGAATGCTCTGTGGTTTTTACTTAGATGTGATGGATGAAGGAAAACAGTGAATGCAGCAAATGCGTGAAAACGCGAAAGTCAATCTTTGGGAAGCACTTTGGTGCCACCGTGTGGTAGAAATTTGGTACTTTTGAATTTATGTTGGGAAATTGTCTTCGAACTAAACATTGAAATCTATTTTTATAAACAATTTTTGTTCCATTAACATCCTAAGTAGAGATATCTCATCATCCTTGGATATATGAATTTTGATAATAATGTAAAATCAAGTGAAATCTCAAAAGCCGTTTTGAAGAGTGTTTAACTTTTCTGATGGAACTCATACATCTCTTTTCCCATCTTGCCTGTTTTTCTTCCCTTTCTTCTCCCTTCCCTCCTGTTCTTTCCCTCCCTACCTCCCTTCACCTCATCCTTCTAGCTCTCTCCCTCAATCTCTCCCCTCCTCCCTTTCCTTGAATGAAAAATAAGGAGACACATTTTGACTTTCAGTTTTTATGTAGGTATTTTCAACAACAACAAAAAAAAACATTATCTGTAATCTAAATGTATATTTTTTAATATGTTTCTAGAATCATACACAACTTTAAGCCTGTGTTCCTTTATGAACGTCATTCCGCTATTTTTATTTATAAATGTCAGTATGACTCAGTAAGAGCTTTTTCTAGGAATCCACACATCACTAAAATTCTCATAACAATCCCTGGAGGTAAGTACCGTCACCACCGTGATGGTCATCATCATCCTAATCATCAACAGTTAAATGATTTAATTGAATATCGTTTACTTTCAATGTTCTTTTAATACGCCATACTTCACAGTTTTTCCAGAAAGAAGTATGGGAACTTTTATTGAATGCATATGGGTCAAATATGGCTTGTGTAAGTTTTTTCCCCACTATTTTATTAATATACAAATGTAATACATAGTATTTACAATGAATTTGGGTGTTTCGAACATCTATGTATCACATCGACTTCACAATCCCTTCCCATCTTCTACCCTCCCACCCCCTCCCTGTCCCTTCCCCCGGCTCTGGCTGTCACTTCATATAGTTCCAAAGAATGTCTGTGTTCTGGGTTTTCCAAGTCAGAGAAACCATACGGTGTTTAACATATTAATCTTCCGCACCTAAGTCATTTCACTTAAGTCACCACGCTACCCCAGCTTCCTATTCCTCTAATGGGTTCACAGTAGTTAATTGCTCATGCAACAAAAACTTGGATGGCCGGGGGCTTCATACATAAGGCTCTTTATTTTCTTTCGTATAGTTCCTAGGCTTTGTGTTGTGGTAATGTTTTATTTTTATTTCTTTTCTAATTTTAATTTTAGTAAATAATTGACATGACATAAAATTAAGATTTTTTTTCGGTAAGTTCATGAATTCCAAATTCTGTAACACATTAGAACCATGGGGTTTAGGGAATAAGTGAGCGTCTCTGTCCACCTCTTTTTCAGAGATGCACTCCTTTCCTTTCTGACATTTGCCTCTCTTTCTCCCTCTTAGGAAATCCACAAAAATAACATAAAAAGGCCCAAACAAGTTTTTTTTTCTTTTATGCATGCACAATATCAAAGAGTTGATCTGCTAAAGAAAAATATACTACACCAATACATGTTTAAGGCTATTATGTAAAGGGAAGAACAATGCCTCTGTTATTCAGTGCAAAGCTTTGGAGTCATTCTAGTTTTGAGCCAAAAACTGTATTAACAATTTACCAGTATTGCAATAAAATTTTTGTAAGTGTAAGCAGGAAAATTAAATCTCTCCTTCTGCATGAGAGGTATTTGTGAATTTGTATGTGTGTGTGAGAGAAATTAAAGATCTAAATCTAAAGGGCTGCAAACATGATGTAACTGGCGCCCTTTAGCTGTACTGTAATGACCATTTTCATTACTTTTAACTTATTAAGACTAAAACTGCACATTTGTCTTTTTTACTTCTTCCTGTGTCTCTCTAACTTTTTTCTTCTTTCTAACTCTCATATGTTCCTAATTTCTTCCCTCTTTGTTTTCCTAAAAAGCAGTATAATATAGAAAAAAACAATATGCATCGTATATTTATAGGTCAACAGTACTCTCTCCTCTGACCTTTTCTAGCAAGTGGACAATTATAATTTGCAATAATTTGACACTAACTTAGAGAAGTTTGTAAAAGAAATTTTAGTTGGAGAGTAGATAAATATGTGCTTAGAGTAATTAAAATCAAGTGTAAACTGAGTTTTGAATTTGCAGAAATATATCTTCTATAATCCAGGTTAGAGTGAAATCAGTGTTATATTTACCAAATTGATAATTCAGAGAGAAGGAGATTTTGTGGCAAGGAGAAAGAGCCCAGCTGTGTCAATAGGCCCGCTGCATAGGTTACTGGCTTAGGTGGATCTCTAGGCATTTTTTCGATATTTCTGAAATACGTTGTATTTTTGTCATATTTCTGAATATGTCAAACAGAGATTGTAATCTGTCATCTGTCTATCTGAGGCAGTTATTTTAAGTATAACATCTCAGTGGTCTGGGGAATCTGTTCATTAATCTGACAATATAATTATTCATGAAAGTATTGAGGGGAAACAATTTGGAACGTGTTTCTTAATATACTAAGAAATAAGACATTTTCTCTAATATTTATAACTGTGAGACTTTTGCATGATGCTATTATATAATTAATGGGAATAACTTTTTCTATGGTTTCAGCAATCTATGATTTTCTGAAATTTCAGTTACCGGACCTTATGAAAACAGATGCCCATTTTGAGTTTTTTAAACAAAATTTTATATTTATAAAATACAGGCCTCTTAGTCTAGTTAAGTCATATTTAATTCAGATATATAACTAGCCAGTGTTTATAGGGGAAGCTAACCCACCTGTTAAAAAGCATGAAGTAATTTTTCTGAAAGGCTAAAACATTGATGATAAGCTAATCTTAAGGAAATGGATTCTTTGAGTAGATACATTTAAATGTAAATCTCAGGAAAAGGTGAAAACAGGTATTAAGGACACACTTTGGTAATTAAAATTGAGAAATGGTAGATTGTCAGGCAGATACAGATGCCATTTGATTCTCTGTATTAACAAGCAACCAATCAATAGCCAAAAGAAGAAACTATCCCGATTGTTCAGTAGGATGGCAGATTGTCTCATGAGATGCAGTTATGTACAGATGCCTGTTGTGATGTACTGTTGCACTACATATAAGCTAGACCTGAAGTCTGAGGGCGTGATGCTATGGTACATGCATTGCAGGCACTTGCCCTAATTAAGGTTGTGTTTGTGCTGATTTTTATACATAATCTTGTTATATCCCTATGACTGATCACATTCGTCATGGTAAGAAACTTTCTGACTCACAGAGACGACTTGTATGGGCACAGAACTTGAAGTGAGGTCAGATATGAAACAACTTCTCCAGTGTGTCCCAAAATTCCTCGAGCTAGCCAGACTGCAGAGGCCCAGTCAATAGTCCTGCTCTACCAGTCGTCATGAGACTGTGGGCAACCCAGTCAGGCAGCTTGAGCAATGGGTCACCTGCCCTGGGCTCAGAAAGCTCCACTCCACTTCTCACGCATGGGAAGGAATCTGTTGGCTCAAGAAAAACTAGACACTTATAATTTATATTTTTTGAAAACTGTATTTTTCTTGGATTATATTTTATTATATTTTTGTCAAAATATCTATCCTTAAGAGGGTGGAAAAAAGAATTTTAAAACTTGTCTTTTGTCTCTGGAGGAGAAATACCAGAAGAGGTGTGGGCTGAAGGATGTCTACATCCTTGTTACCTTCGACAGACGTAAAAATCCTCTATCAAGTTGCCATGAAGTTTCCAACCTCTCTCAAGTTTTTCACATAACTTCATGAATTCCGTTAACAAATAGTCACAGATATTAGTCATTCATGAATGCAAGTAGAAGAGCATTTTTCTATTTCTGCCTTCTAATAATAATGATTCCACAATTTGCTGTACAAAAGTCTCACCAAAGCCAGTTCAGGAGCCCTGTACCTGCCTGTTAAGCTCATTCAGTCAACACTGGTCAAGAAATCCCTCAACCAGTAAGTAGCCTAGAGTTAGCCGTTAGCAATCAGTGTGGGCTACGAATACATGAAGCTTGGACAAGTGGATCAATGTGTCCCTGTGTGAGAACACTGACTCATCTTACAGCTCTGAGTCTAAGCTTTAAAGAGAGGGAATTCATGTCCCCAACCACACATTCTTTCATCCTCTTTCTCCACTCTCTGCAGACGTTGGGGTCAGGCTAGGATAAACCATTCTTCATTTATTTTCTCTGTATCTCTGAGGGCCCTATGCTTCCCACCCCCGCTATTCCTTCAGGCACTGTGAAATACAGAACTAGCCCACGGGTCAGTCTTTCCTTGCAAAGAAAATCTGCTGATGATCCTGCTTTTTGATCTAGATCTTCCTGCTACAGATCCTCAGTTAATATTAATTTCACACAAGCATACTGCTTGCCAACCATGGTACAGACACCACCTCAGAGGGTAGAACTGTGGCACTGCTGATGGCCAAGCCTATTTGTCCAAGGACTCAAACTCATAATGCACCTGTTTTATACGAGTGCAATCTGAAATCTGGAGGTTTAAAGCAAGTTATCCCAAACCTCACAGCCATGGAAGTTATGCTTGGCAGATGGAGCTTCAAATCAAGCCTTTGACTCAGAGAACAAGGAGCATTTCAGTTTATCATTCACTCTTACATGTGACCTAGCTAGGGTACATTTCTGGATTATAAACTTTGCTTCATGCTTTATATATCCATAGCACCTATGTGAATCAAGAGATTTTGTAAAGTCTATTAAATCCCTTTCTATTTGTAGGACGCTTGGAAAATTTAGAAGACTGGAGTCCACTCTCATGCAGTTTAAATCTAAACATTATAATTAACACTTTCTACTTGATCAACTTAAACTTCTGAATGTCAAGTTCCTAATCTGTGAAATGGCAGTCAATGACTATCAAGCCCATGTCACAGAGCTATTATAACAATTAGAGATGAAAGTAGCTATCACCTGAGTTACTCCATATTAGGAATCCACCACAAATTCTTTTCCTTTCTTATTCTAGATGAAACCCAAATCGTTGAGCTGTTAGATATAAATGCACATTTTAAAATATTCACCATGTCAAATGTTAACTTTTCTATCTTTGGGTGGTGAGGTTATAGAAGCTTTTAAAATTTTGTCTTTTGTCTTTTTAATTTTCTGGTCTTGTATATCATGTGTAATATGGATCTGATTATTAAATCTACACATTAAATTTCCCACAGAAAATATTAAGAGGCTCAAATTTACTGTAATTGGTGCCTAATTTAATGTTGAACTTTTAATAGAATTCATACTTTTAAAATAAATTTAGATCTACAGCAGAAGCTGAGAAGACATTGCAGGGGTCTTCTATTCTATTCGATTCTATCCCATGCCTTGCACACAGAGCATTGCTATCATTAACACCTTACATTATCGTAATATATGTGCTCCAATTAGTGAACTATTATTATTATTATTATTATTATATTATTGTTAAAGAAAGTAGGTGGCTTACTGAGATTCTATTTTTTTTTTTTTTGGAGAGACTTTTTTCTCTGTTAGGATCCAATCGAGAATACCCAGGTAAATTTACTGTCATTGTGTCCTTAGGTTCCCCTTTGAAATATTTTTCCAGATCTCCCTTGTTTGTGATAATCTTTACAGTTTTGAGTAGTAATGGTCAAGTTCACTGTAAGATGGCTTCCTATTGGATTTTGTTTGATTCTTTCCTCATGATTCTACTGGGGCAACTGATTTTTTGGAAGGAACACCATAGAGGTAAAGTAAAATGTCAGTGCATCTTCTCAAAGACTCATGTAACAGCGTGCTCCAGTTGTTGAAGCCAGTCCTGGTCAGCGGCTACAGGACTGCTTGCTGGGTTCCTTCGCAGAGTCTCTCACCTGTCTCATTTCCCATAGTGCACTCTGGAAAGAGGTTGTGATGCACAGCACACATTTAAAGGAGTGAAGAGCTATGCTTCTCCGCCTTGAAAGAAGAGTATCTATCTAATTTATTTTAAATTATTTTGTATTTATACATTTACTCAATTATTTATGTCAATACGGAGTCACGCAGGCATTTATTTTATCTCAGGGTTGTAACTCAGTACTACTTTAGTTTTTGCTCAAATTGTCCCAGTTTTGAGCCCTGGGAATTTTTTCCATCGGTTATTACACTTGTTGACACTTCTCTGATGTTTGTCTTAGTGTTTTCTGAAACTACAAAATGCTTTAGGCTCATATAGTGTGTTTCCTGCTGCATTTCTACAAATGACTATTTCTTCTTGAATCCGTGGCTCCCTGCAACAGTGAATGGTGTTAGAAACCAAGGTTTGGGCAGCAGGTGTGCTTATTGCTACAGGAGTGATATTTCTTTTGGGCAGTTGTATTTCGGTGCTCACATGCATGTGTTTTTTTTTAATCTTGATTTATTTTATCTTCTGTATTTCTTAAAATAATACTTCAAAAACGCTACTGGATGATTTTTGGGAATATTTTATACACCTGGGCTTTTGGAGAATCTTATAATTTCACTAATGGAAGTGTCATTGAAATAATGCACATCAAAAAATTAGGTGATCATTTTAACAAAATGAATACCGACTGCAAATTTACCCTGTCTTGTCAACAATTTTTTTTCTACTATAACAAGTAGCTCAGTTTTCTGGGATGAGGCTTTTCAAAATTTAATACTTTCAGTTTTAAAACTGAAACTCTGGCCAACCACTGATGCCTCAGCCACACTTTTCAAAAGTCTCATAATTAAAATAATTTGGAACTGAGTAGAGAGATTAGATGATACTGCCCAGATGTGTGTGTGTGTGTGTGTGTGTGTGTGTGTGTGTGTCTGTGTACATTTATGTGAAAGTTGGGACTATATATTAATATTCTCATGATAGTATTCCTTGTTAAATAGCTAATTCACAATCTAGAATAAATATTTGTAAATTAAGTAATCAATTTTTATATTAATTGATAAACTCATAAAATGTTGATTAACCCCATTACTGTAGGGCTAAATATCAATATGTGTTAGCATACTGCATTTTTTATTTCAGGATAGCTTATAACAATTTTTATTTAGATCAGTTTATTTTACCTATATTTTCCTAATACTGTTGATGAGTGTGGTGTTGGAGACAGTTTACATGCTTTACTCTTATAGCCATGTTGGTAACAAACTGAAACCCCAAGGAGCACAAACAGTGTGATCCTGACAGTCAATATATAAGTTTTGCATGTGTAAGCAAGAACTTGTTCTTTCCTGTGCTTTGGTTGTCTCTATTTTAAAAATAAACTTGTTAACCGATTTTCTGTACTATTTATATTTGTGTTACTGATCAGAGCCTTTGTCAAATAGTGTTAGCTGGCTTTCTTAACAAATACTAAACATTTTTATCTTCAGTTATAGTTTGACTTGTTTTCTGCACAGATTTCTATTTTATGAATATTTACATATTTTAATAGTCATTTCTTAAAAATAATTTCTGGTACCATTTGTGAAACTTAAAAATGTTATTTATTGCAAGAACAGGAGCATAGCTCCTTTGAAAATGATTAAAGTGCTTGCCTTGCATTTGCAAAGCCTTAGATTTGATTTCCCAGAAACACAAAAAAGAGAAAAAAACTGAACCAAATTAGGTGTGTGGTGCACGCCTATGCTCTTAGCACTTGGAGGCTGAGACAGGAGGGTTGGCATGAGTTCACGGCCAGCCTAAACTATATAGTGAGGTCAGGAGCATCCTGGACCACAGAGCGTCAAATGTAGGTCATGCTGTTGTGTATATATTACCCAGGTCATAAATAGCGGACATTATTAGGTTCTAGGGTAATAAATGTTTGAAATAAGAGCAGAAAACTGCAATTAAGTTGCAAAAACACTTGTCGTGATAAAGTCTCTCATTTGTCCATTTTGTTATTGAAACATGTTTTTTTATCTACAATCCAGAACAACCCCACTACAAAAAGACCAACAAAACCCATTGCCTACTTCAGAAAAATAATTAGGCAAAACAAAATATATCAACCTAGTTACTTCACTTCAGAAGGGTGACACCTGAGGCTCTGAAAATAATAGATTTCAATTTTTATTCCTGTTTTGAAAGAATTAGAAAAACACCATTTTTTTTCCTAGTTTGGAATTCTCTTTTCTGTGTTTTGACAAGCATCACTCTGAATAGGACAGATTCTGTCTAAGTGCTTGAGACAACATTACTAATACCATTTTAAATGCATATATATGAATACACAGTGACACTGTACAAAGGAAAAAAATTATCACTGCATGTAAATTGCTTGTATTTCCCAGTCAGCACTAATTCTATTATGGTGGTAAAATTTACTTTGCAAAATGGATTATATTCACTCTTCCCTTTGAAGGTATTTTCAGTGTGTTTACTTGTGATCTAAGTTTATGGAATGCTGTAGCTTTTGAAAAGATTAAGGATTTATGAATTGCTTGAGGAAATGAAGTTAATCAAATACTGAAAAAATAAAAAATCTGGGTAAACACAGAATATAAAAGATTTTAAATGGGCAGAGATATGCTTGTCTTAAAGACTCACTGAAACCCTACATACTCAATTTTGAGAAGAACAAAAATGAGTGTTTTTTCAAATACAGCTAGCTGTTAAATACAGTAAACTCTTAGTTGAGAAGAGAGAAGAAACATAAAAGAAAATAAACTATACCTGTGTAAGATAAATGCCCATGAACTTTGTACTATATGTGAAGGAGTAATTGGTCTAAAATCTACTTAATACTGACCAAGTGAGACTCTGACTTACAGGTAGATTTTCTACAATAACTAAATGAATTTTTCAGAGAAGTTTTATTAAAGAACTGCTCATATCATTTCCATTATTTTTTATTTTTATTTTTTCCATTTTTATTAGTGTGTATATGCTATAGGCAATAGTCACACTGAGCGTATTTTTGTGCGTATATATATATACACATGTGTGTGTGTGTATATACATGTATATACACACACACATATATATATATGTATTGTGTAAACTTTACATTCTCTTCCTCCCCACATTCTCCTTCCTATACCCTCCCTCATACCCCTTGACTCCCAACTTCCCACCCATATGACTATTACTTATTTATACTCTCACATTAGAGAAACCATGTGATATTTAACTTTCTGTCTCTGACTCAGTTCACTAAGAATAATCCCAAGTTGCATTCAGTTACCTACACATGACGCAGATCGATCATTCTTTATATCAGAGTGATAAGTACTCCATTTTATATCTATCTATATGTACCATATTTTCTATCCATTAGTCAGTTGTTGGCTATTTCTGCATATTCCACAATGTATTTATTTGTGCTGTTATAAACATGAGTGTATATGTATCTCTGTTATATGGTATTTTTAATTTTTTAGAAAGATATCCAGAAGAGATATCACAGGGTTAAATGGAATAACTATTTTCTCTTTTTTAAAGAATCTCCATACTGCTTTCCATAGTGGTTATACTAGTTTACAGTCCCACCAGAAATACAAAAAGTTGTTTTTATCACCACCCTCATCAGCATCTGTTGATTTTTGAGTTCTTTATATAGGGCGTTCTCACTGGGATCAGATGGTATCTCAATGTACTATTTTTCACCACTTAGCATAATATTGACATAGTTTCGGCGTAAATTGTTTCTATCAATTTGAGATAAGTTCCTTCTATACCTATTCTCTTCAGTTTTGTTTTTTTATATCACGAATGGATGTTAGATTTTGTCCAAGTTTTTTCTGCCTTTTTTTAAGTTAATCATCTGATTTTTGTCATCATTCTGTATATGTGGTATATTACATTAATTGATTTGTGTATGTTGAACCATCCCACCACTCCGGGGATGAAGCCAGCTTGATCATGGTGAATGATCTTTTTAATGATTTGTAGAATTAGTATTGCTAGTATCTCACTGAGGAATTTTACATCTATTTTCAAGAAGAAGTTTGGCCTAAAGCTTTCTTTCCTTGTTAAGCATGTGTCTGGTTTTGAGCTCAGGATACTACTAGCTTTCAGAAACAAGTTGAACAATATTCCTTCTCTTTCAGCATCATGAAACAGTTAGAGAAGTGTTGATAATAATAGCTCTTCTCTTACGTACTTTTGGAATTCTGCACTGAAGGTCATGGAATTTTTTCAGGAGTTGGAAGCTTTGTTACTGTCTTCGTTTCTATATTTGTTATTGGTCTATTCAGGATTTTTAAATCTTCTTGGTATCTTTTATCTTTTCGGTATCTTGCAGATGATAAGGAGGGTTTTTTTTTTTTCACTTTTTCCACATTCTTTGTTAGTGTAAATTTTCAAAATAGTTCCTTATAAATCCCTGAATTCAGCAATATCTGTTGTAATTACCCCCTTTTCCTTTCTAATTGCATTGATATTCCTTTTCTTTCCTTCATATCCTCTCCATTTTATATGAGGAAATTTAGACATTAGCATTTGCTAACTCTGAAGTTACTAATTCTTGTCTAAGTTCTACGTTGTCCTATGGGAAAGACTGAAGTCTGTTGCCGTAAGTGATGTTAATTTTGCCAACATAAAGTCCTGTGCATCATCGGAAGCTCATGTAAAAAATAGTGAAAAATAAAGGAAGAAGATATGAATTTTGTTTTGAAAAAAGATACACAATTTGAGGTTCATATACCAACTCATACCCTATGACATAAAAGTCTTTCATCATATTTATTTCTTAGTGCAAAATCTAAAATTTTGTTTAGAGAAATCAAAGATTCTCTACCTCTTTGAGATAGCCAGGCACATTTTAAGGGGTTTCATTTCTTAAGGAATTATGCTCATTATATTAGCTAAAAATTCAAAATGCAGCTAGGTAAATGTCATTTATAATTATAATCCACAGTTATCACAAATGGTTGCAAAATGATAGTTGCATTAAAAGTGTAAGTGCAGTTTTGAAGAATTTGCTTTATAGTTTATTCCACTTTTAAACATTAACACAGTTTAATGCAGCTATATTTGTCCTTTAACTATATTATTTAAGTATTCAGTGGGCATAGGTTTTTCATTAGGTAAGGAATTAATGAGTCATTATCAGATTAGACTAAAAACATGAAGCTTTATTTTGCCGCAGTTCACCACACGAAATAATGAGTCCAGCCCATTTTCATTTAAAAGGCATTCCTTGATATGCAGAGGAAGGCTAACGAGGAGGATAATTAAGTTTATGAAATTAATAAATCTCAAAATTGGTGTTTTGAAAAGCATTTTAGCCTTTATTTCTCTACTGGGAAGGCCTAGGTCAGTTTGGTAATATGTAGAATTTATATTTTCATAATAATATTGAGACCATTGCTGACCTTGAGAAAAATTCTCTTAAAGAATTGATGAGAGGACATTATGAATTGAAGCACATTTAAAAGTGTATGATGTCAGGATACAGAACATGAATTACAAAGAGCTACATAAGGGAATTTGCTCCGAGCAGGAGCACAAGAACCGTGATGGAGGGTGTTGGCATAAATAAAAGTTTTCATTTTATACTGTAGAAATATCACAGATATTTCCCCAGTTGGGCAAAAATAGAGGGAAAATATGCTTAAATTAAAGAGCATAGAATTGTAGGCCAAGAAATGAATTTGCCCCTTTTCAGATGGCCATTTTTAGTGCTACGCAGGTGATTGCTGAGAGGGACAGTGACATGATAATCTGTAAATACCGAAGGCAATAGGATGAGGCGGAGCAAAGAACTCACCATAGAGGAGAGAAAACAAAGCCCACTGGACCTGGGAGGTAGGAAAAACTACAGTACGAAAGGAGATACTCCTCTCGTGATTGTATGCAGTGTGAAGTCATCATTTGATAAATAAGTCTTACAGAAAAGACTTAATGTTTCCACATCTTGTCATTGTTGTTAGCTTTGAGCAATCTGTTGTGTGCACTCAAATACTTCGAGTGTGGCCATCAGCAATGACCAGATCACTTTTTTAGGAACAGATTTTTTCATATTCAGACATCAATAACTTTGTAGAAAGCATTTTCCTGCTTTATTGGTTGTCTGCTCTTGCTGTAACAAATTGCAATAAAATCAATGACTGGAACCACAAAAATGCATTTATATTATAATTTTATAGTCATAAATCCAACATAGGTTTACTGGGCTTTAAGTTGATGCTTCAGTAAGGCTCTGTTGTGTTTTGGAAGCTTCAGGAAATAAATCATTTCCTTCTTTTCTCCAGCTTCTAAAAGTTACCCACACCCCTTGGATCACAGGCCCTCTTTTGTGTCTTTGATGGTAGCAGCATGGCATCTGTGCCTTTTTCTGTAGTCACATCTCTCTCTGAATGACAACCTCCAGGAATGTGTCTCTGCTTTATAGGGTTCACGTGATTAGATTAGGAGCCTCTGTATAAGACAGGCCATCTCCTGGCCTCAATGTCTGTAACCTTCATCGCAGCTGTGAAGGCTTCTTTTCTCGTATGAGTGTTATATTCATTTTTCAAGAGTCAGTGTGTGGACAATTTTGGTAAACCACTATGCTGTCTACCTTATATTTACTGGGTTCAAATCATTCATAAGCTGGCGCTTTACTTATCCTATGAGATTCTGATGCAACAGGTCCTTTTTCATGGAATAATTCTACCATATATTTTAAAACAAGCTCCAAAGCCTCTGTTGCTTTTTCCACTTTTAGCACTTTGCATATCCTTACCAGGAATAGCGAGAAGTTCACACTTCTAACCATCCTTTAAAATTTTTTATTAGGAATGAACTACAGAATCAAAAATGCATTAAAATCATAAGGCTTGGGAAGACAGTGACCAAGTACAACTTGTTTGGCCCCATTTCTCTCCTTCTTATCCTTGCCCTATGTCTTCCTTTCTTCAGCTCTTGAATCTTTGCCCATTATCTTGCAGTCTGTTGCCCCTCCTCCTGACCTTTCTCTCATGTTAAGGTCTTTTTATAGAGTTATTCTTGTGAGTTTTGTAAGAGGAACACTTTTTGATGGTCAGTCTTTTGTGTTGTCTCATTTCACTGAACATTATTGACTCAAGGTGGCCCCATTTTCTTTCAAATGCTTCATATCTGTCTTCCTTTATGACTACATAGTATTCTGTTGTATACAGATATCACATGTTTATCCATTCCTGTGTTGATGAGTAAGAGGTTGTTTTCAGAATTTATCTATTATAAATTATGCTACGATAATCATGGATATGCATGTGTCTTTATAATATGCTAAATGTATTTCTTTTGGGAACACACTAAGTACAGCTGTAGCTAGACCAAATGGGACTTCTGTTCTCAGCTTTCTAAGCAATCTCCAGACTCTTTTCCATAAGGGTTGAACAAGATTGCAGTCCACTATTCACAAATAGTCTAGAAGTGTTCCATTTTTTTCCACAGCCTAACCAAAATTATTATTGTTGTCGGTCTTAATGTAGGCTATTCCTACTGGGATTAGATGAAACCTCCACACTGTTTCAATTTGCTTTTCTCTGATAGACAGGAATACTGAACACTTTTTCATATGTTTCTTGGCCATTTGTACTTCTTCTGAGAAGTTTCTTTTCATTTCAGCTGCCCAGTTCTTGATGAGGTCATTAACTTTAGGGAACTTTCTTGAATTCTTTTTATATTCTGGATATTAATTCTCTGTCTGAGGTATTGCTGGCAAAGATTTTCTTTTATTCTGTAGATTGTCTCTTCACCTTGTTGATCATTTGATCATTCCCTTTGCTGTGCAAAAACTTCTTAGTTTGATGTAGTCTTATTTGTTGTTTCTTGCTGTTATTTCTTGAGCATCTCGTATTCTGTTTGGGAGATCTTTTCTTGGCCCAAAAACTTCTAGGATTTTTCTTATTTTGTCTTCCAGTAGACTCACTGTTTCTGTTTTGATATCCTGTTGTTTGATCCATTTTATACGATTTTATTGTGTCATGACAGATATAGATCTAATTTCATTCTCCTACATGTGATAATCCAGTTTTCCCAATACAATTTGTTGAAGATGTTGTCATTTCTCCAGTGAATTGTTTTGGCCCCTTTGTTAAATATCAGGTAACTGAAAGTGTTTAAGTTTATTTTATTATTCTCAGTTCTGTTCCACTGGTCCTCCTGTCTGTTCTTGTACCAGAAGCATGTAGGTTTAATCATTCTGGCTTTGAAATATATTTTGAAGTCTGAGATTGTGATTCTCTCAGGTTTGCCTTTGTTACTTAGGGTCGCTTTAGAAATTCTGTGTCTTTCTGATTACACATAAATTTTAGGGTTTTTTTTCTATTTCTGTGAGGAATGCTGTTGACATTTTGATTGGTATTGTATTAAATCTGAATAGCAGCTTTGGAAGTATTGGTCGTTTTGCCAATATTAGTTCTTCTTATCCAGGAACATGGAGTGTCTTCCCATTTTCTAGAGTCCTTTTCCATCTCTTTCCTCAGGACTCTGTAGTTTTCTGTGTCTTTCACTTTTTTGATAAGGTTCAGTTGTAAGTATTGTATTTATTTGTTGTTGCTGCTGCTGCTGCTGTGATAGTGGTTGATTTCTTTATTTCCTTATGGTTAGATTCATTATTAGTGCATAAGAATGCTATTAATGTACGGATATTGATTTCATAACCTGCTGCTTCACTGAATTTATCTATTAGTTCTGAGAATCTTCTGGTGAAATTTTGGTGTCTTTGATGTAGAGTATCATGTCACTTGCAAATTGTCCTTGAAATTTTGGCAAAGCCATCAGACAAGAGAAAGAAGAAAAAGGGATATAAATTGGAAGGAAAGAAATAAGGATAGCACTATTTGCAGATGATGTGATACCTACATTTTCTCTTAAGATATGGTATTGCATCCTTGAGCCATATTCAAACATGCATCCTTGATATCAGTCATTTTATATAAAAAGAAAAACATTCATATATAATTCAGAAATTGTGTATCACAAAGATAATTGGTTTTACATCACTGGCTGACATATTCTTAAAGGATGTATTTTTCCCAAAATATGGAAAATAAGTTCAAACAGAATACCAAATTATATTTGTTGAAAGGGGTATAAAACTATTTAAAGCAACTTCCTTCAGCATAGACATTATAAATTGGCTGTTTTACAGAATTGAGCCACAAAATGGTTAAGCAAGTTGCTACAAGTGTGCAACACACTTGTAACTGGAAGTCATAGAAATCCGGGTTCAGTGATTCTGTCTACAAACATCCTGCCATCCTAGTGCGCTCTCTCTCTCTCTCTCTCTCTCTCTCTCTCTCTCTCTCTCTCTCTCTCTCTCTCTCTCTCTCCCGACAGGTTCTTATTCTTTAGCCCGCTGGTCCTGAACTCATTGTGTAGCCCAGGCTGGCCTGGAACTCAAGGCAACTCTCCTGCCTCAGCCTCCAAGTGCTGGGATTACATGTGTGCACCACCGTGCCCCGATTATGAGGTGCTGAGGTTTCAAACTCAGAGCCTTGACCTTGCTAGGCAAGCTCTTTAATTGCTGAGCTGTTCCTCCAGATCCCCAACTCTCACTATTACCAGGAATAGAATCAGAAGGGAAGAATGATAAGTCAAACGCATAAGCAGGACCTTGTGTCCTCAGCTTGAGCTTTAACCCGGATTCCTCGGTGGGGTTAAATAAAGAAAGTCACAGCCCTGTTGCTGGGCACCTCGCATGCATGGTAGTGCATGTGTGTGAAGGCAGAGGTTGTAAGAGGGAAATGAGATTTTTGCTAATTCAGGTAGTAGGGCAGAGATCAATGTAAAACATGACGATAAAATTCAGCAACATTAGCAGGAAGTGCTGGGAGGGAGACACACTGAGGAAGCAGAATAACAGGATTTGGTAATCTTTTTATACGTGGGATTGGAAATGAGGGCAGAAATTTAGTTAATGTGAGGCATACGAAATAGCTGCCTGTAAGGAAATCAGGTCCTGCCACTGTGCAGCAGCACTTAGTGATTTGCGTTGTGTAATTCTGTCAGCTTTGTCCTCCTCATAGGTGATCTGCCGAGTAAAATTTTGCCCCAAGACTGGAAAATTGACTTCTTTATACTTCGGTTGTATTACTAGCCTCAGACCACACGATGGAGCCCTTACTTCACATTTTGTTACAGTGCTTACTCTGCTCTAAAAAAATCTGAAGGACATCTATATCATCAGAATATTCCTTTGGAAAATTTAGATTTGTTTAATGAAAATTCACAAAAAAAAGATATATGTACAAACAACTTTAAATCATTTCTTATAAAATTTGAAATTGCTGAAAAAATATTGTATTAATCTAGGAACTGTAACGATTCTTAAAAATAGACACTGCAAAAACATAAATACATGGTGTCTTAGTTACTTTTTCATTGCTGTGACTCAATACCCAACACCCACAAACTTCGGAAAGGAAAGGTTTATTTTAGCTCAGTCTCGAAGGTCACAGTCCATACAGGGGTGGCCGGCAACAATCGAAGTACATGGCAGAGAGAGAGGTGGAGGCAGCTTCCCCGGACAAACAGGAAGACAAGCTGAGGCTAGTTGAGACTAGTCCCAGTCCTCCAGGAAGGCAGGTGCAGCTTATGTATCCTTTCAGGTCTCCACCCAATAACCAGTTCCTCCTACATCCAGGTGTGGCCACTACACACCGTTAATCTTAACTCACACGCCTTTAGTCTTTACAGTTATCCCCCACTCCAGACTAGACCTCAACCCACCAACCTCACACTGTTCCATAGACAATCCACAACATCAAAATACATGAGACTTTTGGGGGACACTCCAGATCCTAACCACAACACGTGGTGTGATTAAAATATACGATGTGTGTGTAAAATGTGTTATAGTAAAAGACACATTGTTGTGAGTCCCCCTCAAAATATTCCCCCGCACTTCAAACACTTTACAATTTCTTGTCACTTCCTGAATTAGTAATCACATCTAGAACCACTCCCCCCCACACACACACACACACACGAAGGTCATGGCTTTCTCACAGTCCTGAATCTTCTCAAAAAATTTACCTTCTATGAAAATTTTGACTTGGGAAAGAGCTGGAAGTCCCACAATGCCAGGTCCAGTAAATAAGTTGGTTGAAGACACAGTGTTGTATTTTTACTTGACAGAAATTGCTGTGCCAGAAGTGATGCACGACATGGAGTGGTATAATGATGGAGTGTGAAACTCTTTGCCCATTTTCAGGCCATTTCCACACAAAATTTTCCTTCAGCGCTCCAATAATACCTCATATCAAGAAGGCCAAAAACTTCTATCAACATACTTTGATGTTGGCTTTTAATTGATGTGATTTTTCCCCCAACCTGGAGAACTGAATGATTTCTATTTAAAACTCTCAACTTCGGTCTCAGGATCATAAGCATAGGTCCAAGTTCTATCTCCCATTATGACATTTTTAAAAAGCTAAATTCTGAAGCAGCACAATCACACATCTTCAAAGAAATTGACAGGAGTTTCACATTAATATGTTGTTCAGAACTAGCAATTTTGGCTTAATAAAGACGCAACCTAACAGACTGTTAACAAGGCCACACAATTACTAAGGCATATTGTGCCTGGTACTGAGATCCCACTACTGCCAATCTCTGCCTTTCTGTGGAATGGCACTTGGCTGCAGCATTCACAGCTTTATTGTAACCATGCCCATCTGAGAAGAGAAAGATGTTTCAAAATATTGCATATGTAACACGAGTTGTGTATATCTGAATCAGGATTTGTATTTTCTATAATTGATGTGTTTTTGCACAAGCAAGCTTTCTTCTGTTGTGTTTAGTTTGGATGTATTGTATGTATACACATTTTTGGCAAGTGTTGATAAAGATAGCAAAAACTTTGTCCTTTGACCAATAATCTTTTAAAAGAAAATAATAATTATGACAACTGATACTGGTAATGCACTTGACAGTTTGCTGTGCTTTAAAAAACTTTATTTGATGTGGTGTTGGATAGCCAATTAAGTGCATATTTCAGGGAATAGATTAAAAATAACATACTATGAACAAAGCAAAAAGTTCTTTCATTAACACCCCTTATTTAGACATCGTATCATTTATAGTTCACTTTGGCTTTAACAGTGTTGTTCAATTTGACATCCGAAATACATTACAAGTCTTTTAAATTATTTTAGCAATAGAAGCGTGTGGTAAATGTCACTTCTGGGCTCTACTGAGTGATCTAAAAAGGCTTTCAAAATCTGAAAAAGTAGCCTTCCTTTCTCAGGTTGAAGAATTCTTTCCATTAGCTTCACGAGGGGCACAGTCCACTTGGAATGATCCCACTTCTGGGCTGTGAAAGCTTTCTAGCTCTATGTTAGGAAACTGATACCTAAAATTTGGCATCCTTATTGCATGAAAGCATTGCTTGCATGAAGGGTTGATGAAAACATGTTTATTCTAAATTTAATTGTCATCTAGTGTCCCTCACACAATTCTCCAGCAAGACATCACATTGAGCTCACCAACAGTGGCCAGCTATACACATTAATTTTTCATTTTCATTTTCCAAACTCATTACCAATGAGCACACGTGTTTTCTTTCTGGGACACTGTGCTCTTGTAGGTTATTTTTCTATAATTCTGATTCCCTTTTCTCCATTTTCTCTTTCCAACTTCTTTGCTCCTGTCTATACTTAGGCAAATATCAGATTTAATTATCTAGCTCAGATCTCTTCTCTGACTTCAGATCTTATAGTTAAAAATAAATTCTCAGTATGTTACACTTCCCCACCATAATGAATAATTTGACTATCTATCCTTTCACTTGTAACGATTAAAAATATGGTCAGGTTGGTGCTTACCTGTTCTCCTTTATTTCAAGTAACTCTTCCTTCTTATTCTTCCACCACCAGCAACATTTCTGCAAATTCTCAGCTCCCTGAGTGTGCCCTCTGATCATTTGCACATCTTGGCTCTAACGCATTCCTAATTCCTACAGCTTTTCATTGTCACCTTTCAAGTTTTAGATTATGTAACAGCTCCGTGGAAATCTGTCCTCTCTGCACTATCCCAGTAGATCTCCAGGAGCCATCATTGCCTCTTGCCTTTATAATACTCCCTTACCTGTAAGCATTTGTTCACCTGTGTTCCTTGTTGCAATGCAAAAGCCTTTGAAGGTAAGCAGATTTCCATTTTTGCTTGCTACAATATTGAAACTTTTATAGAAGGGGACTATTATTATTCATGAAAGGAGCAAATGAGTATATCATCAACCCACAAGCAGTTCATTTTTGGAGAAGTCACATAGAAAGTGGAGCAGGATCATAAAAATTGATTCACAAATGCATAAAAATGGAGTGCTGGTGGAAAGTGCGGTCTGTTGGTAACTAAGGTGTTGCTAAAGAAAGTTTCCACTGAGAAGGACACGGGGAACATCCACTGTGGGCACGGGCAGCATCTGCATGGTATTTGCAATCTCAAATTGAAATATTAATGAAGGATATTTAGTAGAAATCATAAAAACGTTGATGGTGAATGGTTCCAAATCTGGCCAGTAAGAGAAATACAGAGCAAATTTTTCCGAAGCAGGTAATATAAAAAGCAAAAATAGTAGTTGAAATTATGGAGATATCAAGTACATAGATATTTAATTGACTCAGCAAAAAGCACAGCTTTTGATAACACCTTGGACTTCGATTTAGAATTATAATATTCTGGAATAACTGTAGAGAAGCCCTAGCCTATTGTGAGGACTGAGGCCCGTCACCTACTTTCCTTTGCAGGGTGTATATCTCTCTGATGCTATGTGGTCATGGCTTCCTGTGCCATACTGAAGGTACGCTCTGTGAGGGCAGGAACTTCATCTACTCTGTTCATGCCTCCACCTCTGCATTTTAATAGTAGGTACCAAAGAAACCCTTATTAAGTTATCCGAAATGAAGATGAACAAAAAACTATTCCCACCATGTTGGGAAATATTAGAAAATAGTTCTGAGAACAGGGTAAAGTTTTTTCTAAAGTATTCTTATCCTTAGGGTGGGAAATGGTTCTGAGTATCCATTATCCAAAAGTACATGGGCACAAAAGTAACAACTATTCACTGAAACATTTTTATAAAAATAATGAATGAGACTTAATGATCCTTAATAATAGATTCATTAAGCAAATTTTGGCACATCTGTGCAGTGCAAACATAACCAAACAATAAAATGATATGCAAAGATGCTTTAATATATTGGTCGGTGAAAAGTGAGCTTATATGACCTAGTAGTATGTGGAATATGTATAATACACAGTGTAAACATATATTTGTGTTTCTGTGTACAAATATATACACAAAATAATAGAAACAACAGCAACAAAAACCGAATTTAGGATAGAGCTAGACTTCCCCCTAAAATAATTAGAGATAAAGAGGGTCAGAAACAGCACCTTATGGAAAGGTCTACACCAAGAAGTACTTACTAATTTTTCTTCAGCGTCCTGTGAGGATGCTGTTTGGAAGTGTGATCTCTGAACCTGAGAGTGAGTGTTCACCAGGCAGAATCTGGTGATTGCTTGATCTTTAGTTTCCCAGCACCTTGAACTGTGAGAAGCATTATCTGACAAGCTATCTACTTTAAAATATTTTGTTATAGAAGCTTGATGGACATAAATAACTACCTGTGATTCTTATTTTCGACACTTAAAAACTGGAAGACAATTTTGCCAGCTCTATTTTCACTACATCAAAGGAAGATCTTCATGACCAACAAATACATGAAAAGATATTCAACATCCTTAGCCATTAGAGAAATGCAACTCAAAACCAGATATCATCTCACCCCAGGGAGAATGGTGCCTATCAAGAAATTGAACAGGAATTGTTGTTGGTGAGGTTGCCAGAAAAATGAACCCTTTTACATTAATGGTTGGCCTATAAACTGGCAAAACCGCTATGGAAAGCAATGTGGAGATTCTTCAAATACCTGAAAATAAATATTTTATTTAAACCAGCGAAACCTCTTTTGAATATCTTTCCAAAAGAGTTAAAAGCAACGTGTAATAAAGATACACGTATACCCTTGTTTATAGTAGCACAACTAGCAATAGCTAAACTGTGGAAGATGTTGAAATATCTGTCAACAGACCAATGGATACAAAAACTGTGATGGATGTACACAATTGAGTATGACTCTTCTACAAAGACAGATAAATTCAAGGCTTTTGTAGGTAAATGGATGCAACTTGAAACCATCATGCTTAGCAAAGAGAGTCAAAATCAGATGGTAAGATATTGCATGGTTTCTCTGTTATGAGAAATCCAGGATACAGGCATGTTATAGAACCAATGGGTGTGAGAGTGGGAGGAAGGGGATGAAGGAGGGAGTGGGGTGGCAGTAAGAAGGGACAAGGGAGTGTGATGTTGCCATGATATATATGTGCACAGTTTCCTCAGACTCAGTGTAAACATTGTAAATTGTACATATATACTAGTGGATATTGGGGAAAAATAAGGGGAGCTCATATTGATCCCCTTTGATCTTTGTAAAGTGCATCTTGGTGATTATAAGTAAATCAGCATACAGCAAGAGACTTGTTGATAGCAGTAGGTGTTAGAAACTGAAATTACTTTGCTGGACTGCAAGAGAAAAAAATTTTAAAAGTCAGTTGGGAAATTCAGTTGTGAATTTATTTGCAGTTATAGCAGTTTCTTTGTGGGTTTATATATACTCACACATATTTACACACACACATGCACACACATACACATGCATGAATACCTTCTACTCTTATTTATGGTATATTCCAGTACCAAAGGTGACCTTGACTTATTCTAGCAGAGAGTGGTGTTAAATTCTGTTATTTTGAAAAATACTCCCAGAAGACTACTTGGAATACAGGTTTATAGAAAGTACTGTGAATATCGCCAAACAGCAGTATTTTGAATTGAAAATTAAAATGAGCATTTCCCAATAGAATATACAATGTTTTCATCTTGGTGACATTGAATTCCCACTACACCTTTTCTTATGGCCTTGCATAAGTAACTCGTTTAATATGATTGCAGAAGTCTGTAATGTCTTCAAGCTATTTATATCACATTTCTGTTCAGAGTAGAATAGATTTCAATCGAACTATCTATCTCGCAAATGTTTATGATAACAACTGCAATTTAACACACTTTTCTGGCCATAAAATTGGATATATAAGCCATATATTTAGACTATCACAAACTAATTTTTTACTGTAGTTTGTAGAATTGAGTTGTTTTTCTAGTATTTCCAGTGGAATAGTAATGTGTTACAGACCAAGCCTCTCGTAAATTAGTATTGAATCTACTTTTTCAAATGTACACTGTAATCTATGTTTATATTACTTCCAAATATTCTGTTTCAGTAGTAAAATTTATGTCTAGAGGAGCTGTGCAGCTAAGAACACAGACACAGAGTTTAGACAGTGTATGACTGCACACCATCTCAGATAAATTAGACACTGGGTCTCCTCCTCTTCCTCCCTGATTCGGTTTTTATTTTTCCTGACATGTTTTGAAAACAGTAAAAGATACTTGCTTCAATAAAAGTCACATTTTAATGTATTTGTAATTTAAATGCAGCATTTTTACAGACTGGGTTTCTGATTAACTTTATAAATAAAAGTGTTTTAATAAAATGTTATTTTTGTTTTAGTTCAAGAGGAAATATTATCAAAGCTTGTATTCTTGAACTGGCAAGAGTTATAAAGCTCCATGATGAGAGTGCTTGCCAGGGAAGCACAAGGTCCTGAGTTCATTCCCCCATCATGATGTGCCATGTGGGAGTGAAGGTGCACACCTGAAATCCTGGCACTCGGGACACTGAGATAGGAGGATTGCAGGGAGTTGTAGGCAAGCCTGGGCTACGTAGGGAATCCAGGACCAGCTTCAGCTAGAAAGAGTGCATGTCAGAAAGAGAAAGAAAGAAAGAAAGAAGAAAAAGAAAGGGAAGAAAAGGAAATAGAACAACAAAATGTTGTAAAAGACTGTCAGTATTAAAAATTTAATTGCATATGACATTTTGGAAATGAAGAATAAGCCACTTATTTTCAAATATGCAAGTTTTACTAGTCCTGTCTCTTCTGAACTAGGAAACCTGGGCATGGTTGTATCTCATTATTTTCCTTTTAAGAAAGGAAACTTGCTTACCACCGGACTCTACAACCAACCAATAGATTTGGATCCTGTTTTCACTTGTCGCTACTTAGTTTTAGGAAAATACAGGAAATTTTTGTACAGCCTGTCTTGAAAATGGAATTTTAAGTTCATACTTGAAAAAAGCGTGAAGAACAGTAAAATGATGTGATGAGTTTAAGCGTTTCTGTTCCTGCCCAACAAATTGCCTCGTACTTAGCAGTTGTCATCAGTCTGGCTGCAGTTAAAGACTGAAGATGAGACTAAGCATTAGCCTGAGAGTGCTAACAATGATCGTACATCAAAATAGATCAGATTAGAATTTTAATTGTTAAATCTTTTTTGCATGATTTCCACATCTAAAACACATAAGAAAGCATGCCGTAACTCAAGATATTTGTGCATGGCCCTCAACTCGTCTTCATAATGCTTCTCTTTCTTTCCTTTCTGATCTAGACCAGCATGCTCCTCCTCCCAGCAATATCGTTTCCCATCCTTGATCCTGCTTTTCAAAGGCTTATACACTCCTGGAAACCTGGCTAAGAACCCTTTTTATACAAAACAATTTGATTAGCTCTGTCATTCTTCTAAGTTACAATTGCTTTTTAAAAAATTTTATGGGCTAGTTATAAAAATGCTGCCCTGCATCATTCGATTTTGAGCTGCAAGTACCAAATACCACGAATGCTCAGTTTTGCTTCCCCCATAGCTCATAGTGCACTCATGTAACCAGTACTCATTTACCAGAAAATTTTCTAGCCATTCCAGTGTGCAAGACATCAGGCGTACAAGAGTAAATAAAGACAGCTATAGAAATAGACAGTAATAAGAGATGAATGGGCCAACAGTTTTACCTGCCTGCTTTTTACATTTATAGCTGCAGCTGACATTAAGAACACAGCTGCAAACTTGAACAAATGGAGAAAGTCTCTATACACTAATGAAAAGCAGTTCTTTTAAGAGCATGCCTGACTGTGTAGGAGGCTCAGTACTTGGGTCAGATTGTGCTGACTTAATAATATAAGTGAAATTAAATTAAGGGGCTGATAAGTTAGGCATCTGGTTTCCGCTGTCAACCATTACCTTTTCTAGACGTACGTACTCTGCACTATGATAAGAAGCGTGTGAGAATCATTGGAAATAGGCTCAAAGTAGCATTCTCATGTCTTAACAGTTAAGGATGATCAGCGAAAGTGAATGACTGTGTCTTTTTGAAGGAAAGCAACCTAATTTACCCATGTCAACACACTCTGCTTTCTGTGGGATAGAATAAAGTAAACATCACCCAGGGAATAGTAAGCCTTCAACAAACAATCTTTTATAGCTGCTAAATTGCTCTCCCTGAACTGCAACTGACCAAAGTCATCAGAAGAAATGTGTAGAACCCCAAGCACTGTAGGCAATACCACTGAACCAGTTCGTTTGCCTGCTCCTAGTTGGCAAAGTAGTGCTTCTGAGTGGAGCACTGGGGTGTGTTTGTGTTTTGTAAGCTATATCTACTGAAATAATAACTTTATAGCTATATAGAAAAGATTTATTCATAAATTGAAAATGCTTTTTTGTATTTAAACTAATTAAACACAGCCATACATTTGGAACATTTAACAATTCAAAATCTGAACTCCTAGAGGCATCGCTAGGACTAATAATAGATGGAATTCAGTCATACTCTCAACAAAAACAGTGGGAATAATATCACGGAATAATATCATTTGGAAATTTTAAAATGCCTTTTATCTGTTTTTTGGTTTTATTTTTCCCCCTTGGGGTCTTGTTGTGTTTCCTAGTTTTGTCTTGGAAACCTGATCTCAAGTCCCTCTCCTGGAACAGCCTCCCAAGTTTTCTCATGTTCGGGGACTGTTGACAGTGTTGCTCCACTTAGTTTGGGATCATGTTCTTTACTGAATCTGGAATTGGGATTTGGGAATAGAAAGGCAAGAGTATACAATACATTTATGGCCTCGTGGAAGCATGTTGGGTGTCTAGAGGATACAAGCTTTATATTCACAATGGTCAGAACTAATATTCCAAGAGATACATATAGTAGTTAATTTAGACTATTGGGCTCACCAACTGCAATTCCACTTGAGTTGTAGGTTTGGAGTTGTCTGTGTGTAAATTGTTGTTGAACCCATGAAGTTAGACATAGACCTTCCCAGATAAATTTTATAGAATGAAAAGGCAGGAGGTTTTTTATGTTACACTCTAAATAATAGGAAATATTCAATCAATGACTGAGAAGGAATGGTCTGAAAGAGGAGGAAATCCACAGTGCAGTTTGTCACTGAAAGAGAACTCCAAGGATTTACCACACTTGAGCATGTCAAACTGACAGCCTCTCCAATTTTCTTGAGTGCCTACTGATAACCTAGGAATGGGAAAATAATACATTGTTACGTTACTTTAGGGTCTGACCTTGGCAGGTCCGTTCATGTAGTCGATGTAGGTAGAAGGACCCTGCTTTTTCCCAGATAATGGCAGTAGACGGCTTTATAAGATGGTTATGGTTCTTGATTCTTGTACCGTGCAGAAGACATGCTGCTACTTACTGAGTGTGGTGTTTTTATTAACGTTACAATAAATAACATGCTGAGCATTTTATATATGTTTTCTCATTTAAATCTCAAAATTCCAGATCAGAAGGTATGTTCTATTATTAATGTCAGTGTACTAGACAAAAACTAGATGTATCCAAACATGGAGTAATATATTTACTTTGCTTTGCCAAAAAAAAAAAAGATAAAATAAGCCTAGTTGCATTCTGCTTTACGTCATTTCCTTTGTTTTCTACAAGAGCTGTCATGTTTCTCCATACTATCTTCTTCACGAAGACTCGTGCCTAGATACTTCAGCTATTCCTTTTATATCATGGTTTCAAGGCCCTTCTTTTCCCTGGATAATGTTACCCTGCACTGCATATGCTGTGTGTGCTGTGTGTGTACAAACATTTTTAAAACATTTTAGATAAATTCCCAGCACAACAGTATAATTAACTCTTATTTTGGAATCTGCTGTTCTATTGATGTTGTTAGCGGTAACATACACTTTTGAGAGATTTATGTAAAACTCATTGTAATCTGCAAAAATCTTTTTATATGAAGTGAAATCGTCACCTTGTCTTCGTATGTACACAGTTTTGAAGTAATTTGTTTTTTAGGCCCAGGAGTTATAATAAAATGACAGTAAAAGTGCACTTCCAGGAAGTTTTTCCAGATCAGGCCATGAGGTGGTGACCAGAATGCAAGTGCTCGGTTGGTGTGAGGTCTCTTGATGGATGCAGCCTCGGTTCTAGAGGTGAGGAAACTGGCCGTTCGGCTCCCTCACTCAGTCACAGATGTGCTTTCTAACTCACCGTGCAGATTGTGGGATCGCTGGTTTTTTCTGTCCAAGCATAACTAAAATCACTTTGTTTCCTTGTGCTTCTGCTTATTCCATGAGACTCTCACATAACTTTTTTTTAATTTCTTCTATCATATCCCACTCCTTTTTATTAATACAGCCTTTCTCTATAACAGAGTCCATTTCTAACCAAAGCCCATTGAGAGTCCTGTAGTGCTGCACGTCCTCCATAACCTCTTTTCCATCTTACATATTAGCATAATCTGATTACATTATCGGAATTTACTTTTGCACAAAACTAAAAAAGTCATCTTCCTTTTAATAACATTGTCTCAGGTTATTTTTCTTATGCATGTTCTGAAAATTGTTGCTGTCTACTCTCCTAAAGTTTGATAGCACGACCTATGTCAGTGATTTCTTTCCAGACGATGTAGTCAAGGAAAAACATCCACTTCCCCCTGGAGTTTCCAGTACATGCAAGTTGCTTTAGTGTCGTGGAAAAATTCTTCTTATGAGAGATGCAGTGTGTGCTGGAAAGTAAGAAATGTATACATTTCCTTGATGACAGCAAAAAGCCAGAAGAACCGCCATTAAGTGCTCTCTCTTAGTTACCTCTTGATTCAGTCAGTTGGGATCTGTATTAGGACAGTGCTGTATCCTCTGTCTACCAGTAATACCCTGTAAAGTGTTAATAATTTGCCCTCTCAAGAGATGTAATCATGACTTTTCCAAAGCCACCTTGCAGGGCCAGAATTGAAGTCATGATTAGCTAGATGGTTTTGACTAAGACTGCTTATTTATGCATATCACCCCTCACCCCAGATCTTCCTCTATTTACATCTGAAACTTGTGTGAGCACCCCCAATGACAGACTACAGATGCTTGCTCCCCCTTTCCTTCCCAACTTGGCCAAAGTGATTAAAGTTCTATTTCTCTTTCATGTCACAATTTTTAAAATTGGGCTTTTGGAACAAGTGGCCAGACTTGATTTGTTGGGTCGCAGCAGTGAAGCCTCTAGCCTAGGACACCAGTAATGACAACAATCCCTTTGTACTTTGACCATTTCATTTTCTCCAGGTTCCGAGAATGTTTGCATTCTCTTCAAAGTTTAATAATTTTACTTGGGAATGTCTTGGATTCCCTGACCCCAACTCAGCCTCCCCTCATACTCAGCTGTTTCTTAAATTTCAGGCTCAGATCTTATTTTATTTTCTGAAATTTTTCTTGAATATTAATATTCAATTTTTAATATTACCTTTCATGTTTTTTTCTTTCTTAACCAAAGTCTGCAGATATCAGAAGGTTGAACATTATTTTCTCGTCTTAGGTTTTAGCCATTTTCTTCCTGATTCTTTTTTCTTTTCTTTTTAATCTCCTTTTATTCTTCTGATTTTTTTTTTCTAATACTTTCCTAGACCATACCACCCTGAAGAAGGCTGATCTCCTCTAATACCCTTTATCTCTTGGACATTGTGTAATTTATTTCTGTTTGATATTCTTTTTTCTTCTGTGTCTTTCCTTGGTTCAATTAAATCTTATTTTATATATTCTTTTTTCCATATATACTCTTGAGTTTTTATATTTCTAATTAAATGTATTTTTTATAGTATTTCCAAGTTCTTGCTGGACAAGAGTTCTTTAGGTTGGCATACCTGTTACACTTATCTCCAGTATGTTGCATGATTTTGAGGGGAGGGTTTTTATCAGCCGAAATGTTTTGGTTGATTTTTACTGATTTTTCACAGCAGTTCTGTGTGAGAGCTGTCTTTTCCCTCTTTCTTCATCGTGCCTCTGTTCTGGCATGCCCACACCATTTAGCTGCTTTTTTTTTTTTTTTTTTTTTAATGAATGACGCTTTAAATGCCAGTGAGGTAAGTAGAAGAATCAGAGTGACTTTCCGTCCTGTTTCTCTCCTTTGGGTTCTTTCAAGCCATAATCTGAGTTGCACTCTGCACTTTAAAACTCCTGAGAGCAATGAGTCCCTGAAGCATTGACTTCAGATGCTGCTTGGTCTCTTGGTGCTGAGAACTTACAAGTCCTGAGCTGTTCTCTGTGTTCTGACATTTGGTATTGTTCACGGGTTCGCTATCTCTGCTGTTACACTCTGTTTTAGCTGTTAACTCTCTTCTTTCTTCTTCACAGCCAAAGGCTTGTAGGACAGGCAGCAGAAAACACTAGTGCAATGTTTTCCTTTATGTGCAGGTAATTTTAAGGGCATTTCATTTCCTACTCTCAGAGCTGCCAAAGATAGATGTCTTTGTTTTCTTGGTTTTGTAATTTTGGGGAGAGAATTTCAATAAGAAGTGCTAAGACAACCAGTATTGCCTCTACAAGCCTACATGTCCTCAGTACCTGAAATAGAATACATGGAAGAGATATAAAAGAAGGGTATTTCAATTTAGCTGAAGAGTCGAAGGAAATCAGGAAGTTAAAGAGGGGATCAGCAGGTAGGAGCACATGTCAGGCAGAGAACACACACCACTCAGACTCTGATAGGTGAACATGTGTAGCATGTTTGCAGACCAGCAACGAGGGAAGCCGAAGTTGCCAGCAGTGCGGTGGTGGATGTGGGGAAGAGAGGAGGAAATAAAGTCAGAGAAATGACTGCAGATGTATTTGTAAGGAACAGGTAAGCAAGCTGGAGAAGAGTTCTTTGGGAAGGTGGTGTTCAAATACAAAGGCCTCTTACCTTGTGTTCTTTGTACAGTGCCATATTGCTATTTGTAAAGAGATTAGCATCATCCATAATGAAGCAATAACCCAGAATGTGCAAATTATGCTGGCAGAAGAATCTTCCTCCGGTATGACAATTTATAGATCTTTGTGAACTCTGACTATTCACCTTTCCCTCAATCTGTCATGAATTTCCATGGCAGTCTTCATTCACCCTTCCCAGGAACAATTGACTCTTTTAACTTGGTCATCAAAAAAAAGAAAAATTCTTTATACTTCCAATGTTTTTATATTTTGTTTTAAGGTAGTGTTCCCCTAATTATTTTAATATGTAATTGTGACACATAATACACAACTGGAGGCATTAATACATCTGTGCAGTGCATCTTCACCATGTGTGTTTTCCTCCCCCTTCTCTCTCACCCCCTCACCCCCTCCCATCCCCTTCCTCTTTTCACAGGCTCTATTTCCTCCCTGTTCCGTACCTTCGATGTGTGGCTCCTTTACTTATTTGTACTTTGGGTCTCTCATGTTAGAAAAAATTATGCAGTGTTAAAATTCTTTATCTAATTCACTTTGCTAAGCATCATGGTCTAAAGGTACATCCATTTTTCTACAAATTACTTAAATGCATATTTATGGCAAAGTAATACTCCATTGTATATAAGCACCACATTTTCTTTATTCTTGATAAAGGATATATTATCCATTTCCAGGATTGAAGAGTTGTGATGTTACAAGCATGGTTATACATATGTGTGCCCTTCTTGTATGATGTCTTTAGCTCTTGGAAAGATACTCAGATACTAGATGAGTCAAATGAGATATCTATTTTCAGTTTTTCAAGGAATCTCCATACTTATTTCCATTATTGTTGTGGTAGTTTACAGCCCCCCCCCCCCAAATCATGTAGTATCCCTTTTCCCCCACAACTTTCCTAGCATTTTTTTAAATCCTATAAACAGCTGATTTTCAAGAGTAAGATGAAATGTCACTTCCCTAATGGCTGAACATTTTTTTAAGTTATATATTGGTTAGTTGGGCTTTTTATGAGAACTTTTTATGAATTTCAGTTGCCAATTTCATTTTTCATATCTTTTATTTGGAGGATGTCTAATTTTTTCCAGTTCTTTGTAAATTTGAAATTTGACGTATTAGCCCTTTGTCCTAGGAGTACCTAGTGAAAGCTTTCTCCAGTCCATCTGTACTTTTTAAGCATTAGTAAAACTAGAATAAAGGAAAGCTTTATTACAAGTAAAGAGGAATAAATTGAGGTAAGTATTTCTACTAATAAAAACAATAATGCTAAGTTTACATAGTGCTTACCGTGAGTTAGGAATTGTTATCATTACTCTGCATATGTTAAGTTAGAATTCCTAAGTACTAGGTGTATTCCCTGAGCATGATGGCATACACCAGTAATCCCAGCATTCTGAGAGGCTAAGGAAGCAGTATCATAAATTGAAATAAGCTAGGCAGTTAGCAACTTAGCGAAATGTTGTCTCAATTTAAAAAAAGGAAAAAAAAGATACAAATGTAGCTCATTTTAAAGACCTTGAGTTCAAAATCCTTTACCACAACACTACAGCACACATACATGCACACCCCCCCAAACTGGATGTATTTCACAATTGCCTTATACAGATAAAGTAAACAAGGAATTTAACCAAATTTTCTAAGAATATCCAGAAATTCAAATAATGTCCTTAATTGGAAAAATATTCTTGTTCTCAGATTTCTCAGTGAGTCCATATCTCTATTCAAATGCAAATATAGTTATCTTGTCATTATAAAGTTCACTGGAAGGAGATGAGCACTTTTCCTGGACGTCTATCATTCATTTTTTTTGGTTTTTGTTTGTTTTGTTCTGTTATTTAAGGCAGGCTCTTACTCTTTACTTAGGTCAGGCTGGTTCTGAGCTTACTAAGTAGCCCAAGCTGGCCTTGAACTCACAGCAGTCCTCCTACCTCAGCCTGCCAAGTGCTGTGATTACAGGAGTGCAACACCACGCCTGGCTTTCTATTTCCCTGTTGTACCCTTTACCTTATAACTGACACTAAACTGGAATTTTCTTTCTCATACAATCTACCTTCTTGGCAAAGGAATCTGTTCTTCCCTTTGATCCCCAAAGAAATACATTCTGTAGGACTCTTGATAGAAATAACCTGAGGTTGGGGCGTAGGTTTCTTTAATATAACTTAGTGGGAATTGCAGACTTTCTTCTTTGTTTTCAGTTCTTTTTTTTTTCCTGATACCTTTTCTTCTAATTAGTGACTGAGTTCATTGAAAGAAGCACAAAACATTGATCTTTTGTTTGTTCATTTTCAGTAGGCATATGTTTTCTCATCATGATTATGTGCATTTGAAAGCAAAAAGAATGAAAGAATATTTTGTAAGTAGATCTCATGTAAGTCTTCACTGTTAAACACTGTTTACTCAAATAATAGAGTCACCTCTAACAGAGAGAGATCAAACTTAAGTGAGCAAACGTGTGTTGTATTGCAAAGATGAAAAACTGATAAATAACAGGATTATGTATCTGTGTGAGTTGATGGCAGGAAGAGCCCAGAGAAGGCTGGTGTTCTCCAAGTCAGCAGGGCAAGTGAGAGTGCTGTGCTTTTCTTCTAACGGTATTTGGTCAGTGGAATACTAGACTGGACTCCCTGTAAGTCCACAAGGAAGTCTGAACTTCCCTGAGAGAAAGCATTATAGAGACTCTCAAGATTTGTTTTACAGTCTCTCTCTCTCTCTCTCTCTCTCTCTCTCTCTCTCTCTCTCTCTCTCTCTCTCTCTCTCTCTCTCTCTTTCTGAAGCGCAAACGAGATTGAGTACTTCCCAGTGTGTGTTTTGAATGGACATTGTGGAAATCAGTGATTGGAGACGGACAATTTGTATCTCCCTTCTTTAGTTAGCTGAAGAGAAACTGAAAGACAACTGTGTTCTTTTACATGGCTTGGGTGAACAAGAGATACTGCAGACTTTTTTTGTTGTAGTCGAGATTAAAACTGAATGATAAAAGTAGATGTTCAAAATTTTAGACGAAATAGCTAAAGAAGAACTTACTGAAATAGTAACATTTGAATTGAAGATCTTAAAGAAGTGCAAACTTAATGCAAGACTTTTAATATTTGTCTGCTTATGTTTACCATCCATAGTTTGAGGAAGGCTTGGAGGGACAGTGCTGAAGTATCCTGCTAAGTAATGGCGCCTCTCTGGTGCTCTTTACATAAGCATACTTTCATGCCTGCATTCAAAATTAATACCACAGGGGCTTGTCAATGACTTTCCAACAGAATTTAAATGCTGAGTAAAAGGGGAAGGGGAAACATGACAGTGCCAGTTAATCCTGGCAGAGGTCATTTTGTCTTCTGATTAGGTATTTCAGCATGGATATCACTTGTGGAGGTAGCCTCCTGTGGGCACATTAAATCAATTTTCATTAATAATTAGAAAACAGCATCAGATCTCTAGGAGTACAGCATAAATTACCTGATGTATCTGAACTCATCAACTGGGATCACTGATGATGGCTGAAGATCCTCATTATTAACAAAATATAGAGAAGGACAAGTTATGTTTTATTCATTCAGTGCTATTTTGCATGGGGTTGGATTAAACAGGCAGGAATTCCTGTCAGCAGATGGTGCCAGAGTGTTACTTCTCACTGCAAGGCCACAGTTGTCTTGTGGAGATACTCCTCTGGGCAGAAATTTCAGCCTGTTTTTTTCTGCGCCTGTTGAATGTTTCTTATACTTAGTGAATTATAAGAAAAAATAAAGCTTTATGTTAGTTTCACATAAATATACCTGTAGTGGTTATACCTTCTCAAAAAGCATTTAAATGTCAAAGTTTTAAATTTAAACATTTAATTTCACCCCCAACAATTTAATAAAAATGTGATGGTACTATTTGAATGAATTATATGTTCTATGAAATAATTTAATGTGTTGAATTACATAAATATGTCACACGCAATATTGAACTCTCTTAACAAAAACTGTACATGGAATACATGGTAGGTTCATGTGCCTGTTTAAAGAGTTTTCTTTTTTACTAGATGTTTTCTCACCAGAGTGTGATTTTCTAGACAAAAACCTCTGTGTCTTATTCATTTTCAATTCCTTTAAGCCTAACACTCTAGTACTCATTATATTAGTAAATACCTGTGGAATTAAAATATCCTACAGTGATACCGTGTTTGAAGCTCTTCTATGTTATTTTAATAGAAGTTTATTGATAAATAAGAATTTTGTTTTCTATTTCTTTCTTTTTTCAAAAAATAGTATCTCGTTCTATAGTCCAGGCTGGTCTTGTGCTCACTATGTAGTCCAGGCTGGCCTCGAGCACATAGCAATAATTCTCCTACCTGAGCTTTTTAAGTGGGATTACTGGCATGCACTTTCATGCCTGGCTTACGCAGTGCTGGAAAATTGAACCCAGGGCCTTGAACTGTTTGGGCAAGCACTTAAACAGCTGAGCTAGAGCACAGCCCCGCGAATCTTTTTTTAAAATCCACATAATGATCTCTTATGTTGTCATTAAAACTTTGTAATAGTCCCTTCATTTATGGACTACATTAATTTATAAAACCATAAAATTTATTTAGAACCGTGCCTGGTGATACGGTTAGCACAATATAAATGTTATTGGTGTATTAGTGTAAATGATATCATTAAGATAGCTGATATTTGTAACAGTATCTAGTCTGCAACCAAAGTATTAACTTGCTTATTTCTAGACACAGCACTGAGGATAAAAACAGGTTTTGTTTCAAAATTGTATTCTAATTGTGGCTCATACAGAAAAATATATCAAAACAGAAATCTACTTCAAAATTCACTTTAGGAAGCAACTACATTTTGAGGCTAGAACAAATGCTTCTATATATTAATTATAGCACTTGCGAATATTACATGTAAAAAAGTTTAAATTGTCAAAAGTAAGTAATATAACATGCAAATTTGTCATGGTATTTCCACACACTGTAATTCGACAAAGGTTAAGGTAACTGTGAAATCATAGCAGTTAAAAAAAATAGTATGTGCTATAAACAAGAAGTAGCCTTGAGACAAGGAAGAAAAGTTGAGAAAGGTTGTTCTTTAATTTTTTCTGTCCCATAGGAACATTTCTGAAATCTAACTGCTCCAGTTTGCACTCCTTGTTGGCATAAAGCTTTAATTTCCTAACTCTGAGAGGCCGAGAGTAAAAATCTTATGATTTGAACTTTGAAAGGGTAATTGATCCTTACATTAGAGAATAACATACCCAGGTGGAAGTTCTAATATTAAATCCAAGAGCTTGTGATCGTCATATCGTGAGTACAGAGGGGTCGCTTATAACGTCATCAGCCATATTTGGGTCATCATAGTAGGGAATGACTAGAGGTGAGGATTGCTGAGGCATTTGTAGGTCTGACGGTCACCTTGGTGAGTGCATGTGACAGCCTCTCAGAGTTATGAAATTAAAGGTTTATGCCAACATGCCTGGATTCTCTGCTTTTTAAAATTACCTTAATTTAACTAACCTGCCTTTTTTTCCAATATTATGTCTACAGAAATCCACGTGCTGCTCCATCCTAGCTATACTAGAATCAGGATGTTACCTGCTTTGCTGCTAAACTCTTCTTCAGTGTTTCTTCTTTCTCTCAAGTCTACTTCTCTGTTTATTATAGCACATACTACTTTCATAATTGCTATGATTTCATAGTTGTCTTAACCTTCGTCCAATTATGTAGTGTGGAAATACCATGACAAATTTGCATATTTTATCACTCTTTGTCATCAACCAAGCTCTAATATTAGTTATTATAAGTAAAACCACTGTGTCATCTTTAAATCCTGTTACATGCAGAAGTTTATAGCTTTTATCCCAGGCTGGGTAACTTGGCCACTTAGTGAGGCCTTATCTCAAAGTGGAAATGAAAAAGAGCTGGGATAATATGGCTCATTGCAAAGGCCCTGGTGTCGATTCCTAGTACCAGAGAATGGGGAAGGGGTGTATCATGAGTTTCAGAAACTGAAATTATTTTAACAAAGCTTTGCATAGAAAATCAAATTTTGCCTATATCCTTCATTTTGTATATGACATGAAAATTGACATAAAAATTAAATTTGAGTGTAGAATGTCTTCTACATATTCCAGCCTCCTGTAATTACTTCTAAGAATCTGAAATCAAAGGTACTTTGGTATCAGATTGCTTCTACAAGGAGGTAAATAATTGAACTATAATTAGAAAGGAAATTTAAAACGTCTTCTAAAGAAACTTTATTAAACTTACCCCTGTAAATCCACCAGTGTGATACCTAAATCTTAGAATTTTCTCTCTATGTTATAGTTTCTTGAGTAATGGATGATCCATCATTTTAATTTTATTAAATTTCAAAATTTAAAGAAAGAACTTCACTATTAATTTAGCCAGACAGTGCTGAACACCCCTTTAATTACTTTAATATTCATAGAGTAACTGTAATTCTATATTTATCTGACCCTAGAGTAACTTGGCACAGGAAATTTTATAGCAATGACCTTTCAACAATTCCACAGAGATTAAACGTAATTCTTTCTACATTCCTATCATTGCCTAAATCTCATTCCTAAAATGGGATACGTTTTCATCCGAATAAATCTACCTAAACTACTGTAAGCTGGATTTTATAACCCCACAAATGTATCTAAAGTGGTATACTTAACACTTTTAAGGTCTATAATGGAGTAATAGGCAATGAAGGGACTCCAGTCTAGATCTGCTCAACCCTGAAACTCAATATTGATCTATCTCTGGTGCTCTTGTATTCTGTTTGTCTGAGACAATTCTAATTTATGTTCTTCCAGATTCACATTTGGCCTCTACTAAAGCTTCCCCTTTTTAAATAGCAACTTCTGTGGCCACTCTGGCTCACAGTGTGAAACTAGGGTTATTTTAATCAGGATTCCAATTTTACATCAATTCCCTGGAATAACAGAAATGAGATTTCTACTTCAAATGCTTACAGGAAAATAGAATATCTTAGCATCTATTCAAGTTTATTTCTGCAGGAAATCTCCTCTTCCCTCTTTGTTCCCTCTTTGTTCCCTCTCATTTTTCCCCTTCTTCTTCTCCAAAGAAGCCAGAGTAGCTTCTGTGCTTTCCTGGGTCATACACTAGTTTCCTTTACCACACTAAGCCTCTACAATCTTTCTTCATTTGTGTGTGTGTGTGTGTGTGTGTTAGAGAGTGAGATACACGGCAGTCACATTGAGCTTGATAGTTCTGTGTACATAAATTGCTCCAACTTCATAATTCCTTCCCCTCCCCCCTTTTGCCTAACTGCCCCTCTCTCATCCCTCCTGACTCCCAATATCTCACCCACTTGCCTCTAATATATATATATATATATATATATATATATATATATATATATATATATATATATATACTGTGTTTCTCACCTAAGAGAAACGAAGCAATATTTAACCTTGTGAGTCTGACTCACTTCACTGAGCATGATAGTCTCAAATTGTGTCCATTTATCTACAGATGACTGAAATCTATCACTGGCTGAATTGCAGAAGCTACCAAAATATTCATCAACAGATAAGTTAGTACAAAAAAACTGTTGAGTACCTGCACAGTCCCTACACAGCGGAGCCTCTGCAAGGTTTGGATCCACTATGGAGAGTGCTACTGTTCTGATGGCCCCACGGTTTACTTTCAGTTTTTTCTCCTGAGATGAAGTCAGGGAAAATTAGGAGGCAGTCTGAAGCCCAGGCGAGGCTGTGGCTCAACTTTATCATATGCCTTCAAGTCTCGGGAGCAGCCTAGTTTGCAAAACTTAGCCAGACTGGAAATGAAAGTGAATAGAAATTGAGAACTTTATTCAAAAACTTTATCTCCTGTCATTCCCCAGCTTTATACTCTTTACTGACTCTGTTTGCCTGCTACATAAATTCAAATTATTATCTCCTGTTCTCACAGTTTCCAGAGATGGATCATATTCAAGTCCTAAATTTACTACTTACTAGTGATGTGACCCTGAGAAAGGTTTTTAATTGCTCTGCCTTGTATCCTCATCTGGAATGTGGGGGAAAAAATGGTGTGTTGAACTGTACTGACACGCTGTTATGTACTATATCCAATTTCTCTCCCCCCCACCCCATTCTTTGACATGTGCCATTCACCTATCATGAATTTCTATCTCTTTCCCATCTTTCAGAAGGAATGCCTCACCACACCGCACATGATTGGGCATGACACAACTTCTGAACACCTAAATATGTGTGGGACTTGATACTCATGGGATAAATTCTGACTAATAGCAAATGGAAAATAGGAGAGAACTAGACAATGTCCATTTTCTTCCCTCTCCTCCGTGAATTATTGCAAAGAACCATTTCTCTAGAACAAGACAGTCCAAATGGAAAGAGCCCCCCACATAGTCAGTAAATACAGCTTCCGGGCTTCTCAAAGGCTCACCGTGAAGAAGTGCCTGGCCTCACAATGCATCAGCTCCCATTCTTTTCTGAAAAAAAACATTCATTTTCACATTACCAATGCATGAGGTTTGTTCCTCCCTAATAAAACACTCATTTTTAGCTCTTGCTTTAGGCTCTGTATTCTAGATAATGTTGGGAGAGAAGATCAGAACATCAGACGGGGGCAAAAAAGGATGTAACTTCTCCTCCTGCCCCTACCTCGCACAGTACATGGATTACCAAGTACAAGAGTTTAAGACGTCTGTTTTTGTTCTTCCTGGGATTGAGGGGATAGAGACTGGCAATTTAGCTGGATACTTCAGAATCTAATTTTTGAATTAAAAGGAACATTTCACCATCCGCCAAGGTAATAGAGAGAAAAAAAACTTGAGAAATTACCAAGTGGCACAGCTGGGACTCCAGTTAGTATTTATCCGCCTCAGAGTCACTGCTCTTACTTGGATACAGCATAGTCTACAAGTGTCTCCTGAGCTTAATCTGGTGCCAAGCACCGACAAGCAATACCACAGAGAGATGAGTTACAAACTAATCTACGTGCTTAGGGAGCCACCTTAGACTAGGGACAGAGAGGCCCACCTATGTGTGCGTGGCCTTGCGAGCAGGTGCCCTTGACATAGAAGTTCAGAGAGACATTCTGGCATGAGCTACGCTTGAATCTAGTAAGTAAGCGAAGATAACATAGAGTGTTTTCTCAATTGTTGAAGTCAACTAAGAAGATGAATAAGGATAGAAGAGTATTCCAAGCAGGGGACCCGACACCTGGGAAGTGCTAGGAGTAGAGACAGTGTGTAAGTTCTCATCATACAGAGAACAGCAAGGCTATGGGAGCCCATGGCAAGCAGCTTGGGGGCAACTGAGGGCTGTCAGAGAAGAAGATTCCCTGAGGAGGTGACGAGTCAGACCGTACACGCATCGTGGTCCACTGTGCCTCCCATTTCCTGGGCATACACCTTTCGTTATGCCCTGTGCTGAACACTGAGGTCCTAGAGATTCATGAAGGCATCCCGCCTCTGATAAGGAAGAGAATGACCATTGAGAAAAATCCCAGATCTGTCCGGTGCTGCCAGGAGAAGGATAAAGACCTCTCGAGGCTCACATTTATTCTGGTCCTCTAAGAAAGCCCTCCTTCTGCCCCTCACCCAACAGCTTTGGTTGTGCCTGTCCCTTCCCTCCCACCCGATTCTGGGTCCATGTTTTGTGACCACCGTGATCTGTGCTATCAATGGCTCCAGTGTGCCTTACTGAGCATCCATATACTCTGCCCATATTTTAAATGGGCTGAGTAGATGAGATTTTCAAAGGAAGCAGGAGGGATTCACTTGTGAACCAGTCAGTCACCTTTCTGATTGAGATCTTGGATAATGCAAGGGTCTTTCATTCATACCTGGGTGCCATGGAGCAAGCTAGCAACCTTGGCTGTGGCTGTGGCAATCTCCACCCATTGTTCTACCTGCAGCAGGAGAAAACAGCAGGCCTGATTTCTTATTGTTAGGATGCAAGATAGAAAGTCTGGCTGGTATCTCATCGCCTGCTGAGGAAATGAATGTGGGAAGGAGCCAGAGTGGGAGAACTTAGGCAGTAAAATGACAGACAAAACAGAGCTTTGCCTTTTGTGGAGATCCTGACCTGGAGAAGGAGAGATAATAGATGTGCAGTGAGGTGATGTTATTATAAATAGCTCAAAAGAGGAAGAGGTGACCTTCCTTTATACTTTATTCATTGTGATATATACTGTACATGAAAAAACATTATATGTATGTGGTTTAAAAAATAATAAAAATGGAAACTTATTTATCCTTTAGGTCACTTGAGAAAAATAATTGACTAATACATTTGAAGACTTTGGGTCCTTCATTATTCTCCCCAGAGGTAATCACTGTCCTGAATTGGAGCTCATATGGCCTTTGCTATGTATTTGAGCTATATATATGATATACAGACAGGTTCACAGTGATTGATCTCTTATGATTTAAAGCTTGAAGTTTATTACTGTCAGGGTTTATCAACCTTTTTAATCAGAATGCCACAGTCTTTCTGAGATGAGAAATGTGTTTTTAAAAAAAAAGAAAAAAGAAAAAGAAAGAATGTTGAAGTTCTAGAAACTACCTAAGTATTAAAGTGCTGGTATCTTGCATTTCCTTATACTTGAAAAATGAATATAAGCATATAAATTTATCCAAATCAAGTGTGACTTTAGTGCAACTGAGAATTAAATAAAATGTTCTCTATTCTTAATGAGCCTTAAGTGCGTGTGTGTGTGTGTGCGTGTGTGTGTGTGTGTGCGTGTGTGTGTGTGTGTGTCTGTGCATGTGTGTGTGTGTGTGCGTGTGTGTGTGCGTGTGTGTGTGTGTGTGAGTGTGTGTGTGTGTAAATTTGACAAAACTCATTATATCTTAAAATGCAGTAGGCCTCAGAAACATGAAGTAAATTACTTGGCTATGTTCCCATCATAATGCAATGAAATGGCAAGTTTTCTGTTTTCTTCCGTTTTCTGGATTCTAATTATAACCTTGTAGTGGAAATCATTCTAAAACATATAGGACAATGGAAAAATGCCTTATGTGGCAAAAATAAACCCACTTTATGCTGCTAGTCAGATTTTACATAATGCTAAAAGTTATGTCAAAGCCCACATTATAAGAATAAAAGCAATTCCAGCAGCTGATGCTGTGGAAATTATTTCCAGTGTACGTTTTTTAAAGCAAACTGAGAATCTGTAGGTTTCCACAGTCCTGTAGTAACAAATCCAGAAATTCCGGGGCTGTCTCAATCTTAATTTAATCAGAAAATGAATGTTGGATATTTTTTCCTCCATCTCTTACACCCACAATTTTTTCTAGAATAATGTAGATGATCTATACCTATTTATCGGTTTATCAAATTGGTTTTCCTTTGCTAAAAAAGAAAATATATTTTTTGTCAATATTAATGGGACAAGAAGTAGAAGTTTGTTACTTCAACTTTCAATGATTATCCCAGAAGTAAAAATAAAGGAATAGTTATATAACAGTAGGAGTATTTTACCATGAAGTTGGTTGAGTCACATATTTGAAGTAATATAAATCAGACACGATAATATCTCATTTTATTCTTTGGTTATGGGCCTGTTTGTCTTTAAAAACCAAAATCTCTTCTAAAGAAAAAATATTGTGCTAAATTTTCAATTTTATATGCATGGTGATGAGAATTAAGAATTATTTTAATTTCCCTTTTAATTTACTCTTCGATATTATACATTGTATTGCTTCTTTAGTATTGTAATTACTTATTATGTAGATTATCAGCTTTGGCATTTCTTTTAGAAAACCATATGCTCAACTTATATAATAATCCTACTCTATTTCGACCTTCTAAATGTTATCAATATCTGTCTTTATCTAATTTTTCCCTATTGTATTAGATTTATTTATTTATATTTATTTTCAGTTTACTAATTAATTTGTATTTTATTTAATGTATGGTGTTTAAGGCTATGACTCTCTTTAGTGGGGCAACTTTGAACATACATCATAGATTCTGGATTTCACTTAGTATGTTTTTGCAGATACTCAATTTTGCTTTTGCCTTTTGTCAGACTGAAAATATTTATTTGAAAAATATTAAAGACAGGTTTATTAACATCTCTTTTAGTGTTGTCACCAGACAACAAGGTATATGTCATTTGTAAATTATGGAACTCACTGAGGCTTAGTGCAGAGAAATTATAAACATGTACCCTAATGAACCTAAAAGGAAGAGGAAAACCTAGGAAGAGTGTAGTCTATTTTCACAAGTATAATTTGTTTTATTTATATACATCTAAAATATTTTAGATATGTATTGTGTATAAGCAAACACAAAACATTATTTTTTGCAAATTTTACTTTGTTTTCTATGTCATAGTTTGAAACATGCAACTTAAGTTTACCCACTTTTCTGCTAAATCTCTTGTTCTGCCAGTGTTTCATCTTTGTTTTATAAATTCTGGATGAAAAATCTTTATTGTGGGTTATATATGTATTCTTGTTTTAGTGGTTTGGTTATTGTAGGAGATTCTCTATTTTTTATCTTCATTTTCTTTGTTTGAATTTATAATCATGTTTAATTTCTAGACTGTGAATTATTTTATATGGGTGTGAATTTTGTTTTTTGCGGTATTTTTTTCATCCATTATGATTACATACACTTTTTGAAATTCAAAACGAAGCTCGATCCAAGTGTGCAGTCACGTATTTCTTGATTCGTCTCCATTTCATCCCAGTGTGCCAACACAAACAAAATTCTGCAAAACTTTTTTTCTCTTTTTGAGACAAGGTCTCTCCCTATAGTCCAGGCTGGTTCTGAAGTCCCTGTGTATAGCCCAGGCAATATGCAGAAATCCTCCTGCCTCAGCCTCCTGAGTGCTGGGATTTCAGGCATGTAACACAGCACCCAGCTATTGTGTGGTGCTGGAGAGTCAGTTCAGGCTGGGGCCTGATGCTTCCTTAGCACAGGAGCTCTATAAGAGCTCGCACAGAGCTATGCTCCCAACCCCTTTCCTCCTTTTCTTAAGTGGAGCAAGCTCTACTAAGTCATATTCACATTTTGTTTGTTTGTTCCTTATGGATCAATATTTTTATAGTTTTCAAGAGTCAAAGTAGCTTTCCTCGTGATCTGATAATACTTTAACTTCAATTATTACAGACAAGTATAGTCAGAGGAGAGGTGTTCGAGGGCTAAAACCTGTCTGTGATCAGCCTGTTCTTTCTCTGCTTGTGCATTTAATATACATTTGATTTTTCTCTCCTTAAATATGCTCATATCCTTCACTGGAATCTCACCGCTATCAGGATAAGTCCCAAATTCTTTCACATGGCTTGTCATGGGCTTCATGATAGGACCATACTTTCATTTCCTACTGTGCTTCTGAACTTTTTCTTATACTTTGTGCCACATTGAATTTAATTTGCAACTTAGTTCATTGAGCAGTTTAGAAATCTTACTTGGAAATATACACGAACAGCCTATAAAGAAAAATAGTGTAATAATATAATCATTTAGGGGCTGGAGGAATGGCTCAGAGAGGTTAAAGTACTTGCCTAGCAAGCACTAAGTCAAGTGTTCAGTACCCAAGTTCTGTTCCTCAGCACCACATAAGCGAAGGTTGGTGGCACATGCCTGTAATCCCAGCATTAGGGAGGCTGAGGCAAGAGGATTGTCATGAGTCCAAGGCCAGCCTGGGCTCCATAGTGAGACCTTGTCTCAAAAAATTATATATATATATATATATATATATATATATATATATATATATATATATTACATAATAATGAATATAGTTCTATACTTTTACTTTTGTGTTTGAAACTTGCAACTTCCCATGATAAAAATATAAAGCTGCATCTCTTGAGTAAGTCATCTGATGTAAGCTATTTTTCAGCTCTCTTGTATCATCAAACAAGAGATAATGCTGAAAGAAACCATCTGGCAACAAGGAATTGAGGGTAACACTTGACCAGTTTTTGCTTAATGTAGTATCTTCTGGCATATAAATGTGGTTAGTTTTAGCACAGTAAGCACCAAAAGTCCCCCTCATGGCACATTCACTGACAGATGTTTGGATCTGTGTGTATTCTGTCAGTAAAACAAAGATAGCAGGACATTCATTCTCCCAAGCATACTTGTGTCTATTTTCACATAATACATTGGCTCTAACTCGTGTATCTAACCGCCATAGCATATTTTTGCACTGCTATGAGATGCTTGGGTTTTTTTTTTTTCTGTTGACTTTTATGGCCAGGTCACTTACTTCTCAGAAGACCATAATGAAGATGCTTTTTTAACAAAACTAATTTTGATTTTCAAACATGTCAACAGGTTATATGTGAAAATGAGCATGCATGTGCACACTATATATACAAGTGCACACACAGAAGGATAAACATTTAACATTATACACTAGCATCTGCTATAGAAATCATATTGTACTAGTGGGAGGTTGGCATTTTGGAAGACAGGCTAGTATGGAAAGTTATTAAAAATGATACAGACTAATCTATTCTTGCCTCACATTTATACCAATTAAGTTAAGCAAAATGGGTCAGAATCTCTGGGGATTAATCCAACTGCAGGCATTTCAATTTTTTTTCTAGTGTCAAAAATTTGCAGCCGGTCTTAAAAATCCTGATTAAATATAAGCTTTGAAAGCATTTATCTGCAGTCAGATAAAATACTTTTCTTTTCACCTCGCTTTGCTCTGTTCGCCTCTAGCTCTGGTTGTCAGATCTGGTAAGAAGAAAGAGGGAGCTGTGAAGCTGAGAGAAATGGGAAGTTAATGGTGCTTCAGGTTTATTCATTTATTTGCTGTGCAAACATGTATTGATCACCAATTATGGGCTGTGTTCTGGGCTTTCTGGTAGTGCTGCTAATTCTAAATTAACAAGACATTATCCTTGATGTCTCTATTAGACAAAAAAGCCAGTAATCTGTGATTACAAACCTTAATAGCAAGTACTGAGTTGTGAAAATGAGTTTGTTGGTCAGCTGAAGATGGAAAGCTCAGAATAAATTAGCTCATAAACATGAGAACCTTTTCTCCTTATTATTTTTTCTACTTTTCTCACTATAGAATAAAATGGGTTAAGTTTTTTATTTCAGTTTTCTAATTTTTGTATTTTTTTCGATTGACCAGTGTATTTCAGATTCATAATTCAGGTTCACGTTTTGGTGAGAATGTTCAATAGAGAGCTCTGAGTATTTTCAAGTGCTTTCATTGTTAAGTGTCTTCTTGGACTTTATAAATCACTGCTTACATCCAATATTTGTTCATGGACTCCAAAAATGATTTTCTATCTCTTCTTAATATATTTGATATACTTTTATAAAGAGAAACTTCCTGTGATCCATTCTTCAGTTATCTTGCAGTTCGGTGTGTACAAAAACAACCAAAATAAATTCTTTATTCCTTACCAGTTTTCAACAATTTGAGTTGGTTCTTGAATACTAAAGGTGACTGAGCATTTTTTCATCTGTCATGAACTCATGTTTTTAAATATTTGAAGTTTTTAGTTCATATCAATTCATTTTTTTCCTGATGTGATCCTAACTTCAGTCCATATAGCAGTGTTGCCTTTAAAGAAATGTAGATGTGACTCTAGGAGTTATCTCTGATAGCTTAACTGCTTCTGTCATCACAGACTTCAATCAGCTCAAGTTGGGCCTTTCCTGTTCACACTCAGATCAACCAGCCCTCCATATGTCTTAGTGGGATGTGGGATTTAGGGACTCAGTGTTTCCTATACTTTACAAGCAAAGGATGACAACCCTGTTTTGAGAAGGATCATAAATGGGCATTCCACACAGGCTGGGGAGTGCATGGCACCCTGCTGTTCAGTCATGTCATAGAGAAAACCATCCCCTGTGTTTTGTCATTATTAGTTTCAAGCCTTAAGTCTCTGTGTCCCCTGTTGCCTAGGGATTACCATTTTTGAATTACCAAATCCAAGTGGAATTAGCAGGTAGTTATTTTATAAGTTACTATGTCTACATGTCACGCAGCTCTTTTCTTGACAAGATACAGCTACTTCTTATGATAGAGCTGCATCCAAATAAACCCATCCTAAGTTGAAAATACTGGATGTAAAACATACCTACATAAGCATCTTAGCTTAGCCTCACCTGTTAGGTATGTGCACAAAAGGCTTTGGTTCATAGCTGGAGAAAAATATCAGCTAACATAAAGTTCTTTTTATAGTAATGGAATATCTTGTTTACATGTAGATGAGTATTATGCGGACATAATGAAATGTGAGCACAAACAAAATATGTAGAAGAACAAAGTAGAAAGCCCTTTCACTGTAGAACATCCGTTGTTTGCCCCGTGATCAAGTGGCTCAATGGGAACCATGGCTTCCTGATGCTTCCCTGCCACAGCAGCCACTACTCTATAACAGTCACTAACCTGAGAAGAGGCAAATATTAAAATTCAGAACGACAGTTGTACAGACATAATGCTTTTACACCATTGTAAAGTCAGAAATTTTTGAATCAAACCATCTTCAGTGGAGACTGTGTGCACATGATAATCAAAAATACTTAGTGGTTATCCAGGACTATAATCTCAGCACTCTGACAGGCTGAGGCAGAAGGATTAGGAGTGTAAACCTATGCTGGGTGTATTAGTTTGGGTTCTTTCAAAAGGCAGAATTTACAGAAATTATAACAAAAAAGATCTATTAGGCAAGCTTACAAATCCGAGGATAGAGATAGTCCAAGATGGCGGCCTATACGTGCGAGTGTCCGATGGCTGCTCAGCCGTGATGTAGAACTCCTGTCCGGGACTGCAAGACAGCCGGAGAGAGTCTGCTGCAGTTCTCAGTTGTTCAAAGAGCAATGGCGAAGACTGAAGCTTGAAAATGGGCAACTGAAGATCAGCAATGGGCAGACAGGCACAAGTTGAGACTGGAGCAAATCGGAGATGAAGATCTGTGACGTTTTAGCAAGTTGGAGTAGACAATTGCGAAGGCGAGAGCTTTACCAGAGGAAGAAGCTGTAATGATTTTTTCTGCTTCTGAGAGCTTTCCCAAAGGAAGAAGTTATAACAATCTTTCATCTTTCCTACTTTTATCCTGTTTGAGTTCCAGCTGGGACTCCCACATCTGCATGGATGCTCTTCTGTCATGGGCCAGCCCATAAGTCACTCACACTCTAATCCAGGCCGATTCTCAATTCCCACCCAGGCGTGATTCCCAAACCCCAATCCAGGTGTGGTTCCTGATTGCCTCAAGTTGGCATAATCTCTCCAAAGGTCAAAATGCACAACTTAAAAACCTAGTGAGACCTTGTCTCCAAATTAAAAAATAATATTTGAAGTAAGTATATAGCTCAGAGTGAAGATCCTTGCTTGATTCCCAGTACCACATACACACACACACATGCGCGCGCGCGCGCGCACACACACACACACACACACACACACACACAAATACTTACAGAATATTTGTTACGTTAAGTATAAGGAATTCAAATTTTAAGGCCATATACTATATTGGCCTCTAGTTTATTTTCATAAAGTGATGAATGTTATGGGAGGAGCCCAGAGGAAAATACAATAAAATCTAGCTAAGAGAAAGAGACAGCATTTATGAAATGAGAAGTTTTTGAGTAAAGATTATTTTAAAAGAGTGATGCTCTAGTGTGAAAGTGTGTGTGTGTGTGTGTGTGTGTGTGTGTGTGTGTGTGTGGAGTAAGAAATAGGTGTAGTATGTTATTTCAAATCACTATCTTAACAAAAGTAAAAATCTTATGGTTTGAACTTTGAAAAGGTAGTTGGTCCTTATATTACAGAATAACATATCCAGGTGGAAGTTCCAATATTAAACTGAGAAGCCTCTGAGGGTCAGATTATGAAAACAGCAAGGTCGCTTATAAAGTCATTATCCACATTTGGGTGGTCATAGTAGGGAGTGAATAAAGATGCGGATTGCTGAGGCACTTTGTAGAAAGGATGATCATCTTGGTGAGTACATGGGACAGGATTTAAAGATGACACGGTGATTTTACTTATAATAGCTGACATTAGAGCAAACTGAAGTAGTTAGATTTCAGAAATGTTCCTGTGGGACAGAGAAAAATTAAAGAACTTACAAAGTTAATCATTATTAGGAAATATAAAGGTAGATTCAGAAGAGTTAGAGAAATTCATTGAGAAATGAGTAATTTGGCTGGTGAGCTAATTGAGGTCAAGTGACTTGTTCAGCATTGCATTTATTTATTTATTTTTAGTCACTCATTCAGTGATTAGTGAAGCCTATGATATTCACGCTATCACACTACTTGTGAGAAACACCGAAAAAGATAAAACTAGCTTCCGCTCTTAAAAATATTATAATATGGTGCTAGAAACTGAGATGAGAAGGCGGATCTTGCAATCAAGTATTTTTTTCACATCACTGCTATCTTATCCCAACTCCTGAGATTCACTTTTGATTCTGTATTTTAAACCAAAGAAAAAAGAGCATTTTTTGCTTTTTGTACTATATATTGACACTGAATAGTATTTGTGCTTGAATAAGGCCACTTGAACTTTTTTTATTCAGACCCCCTGAATGTGCTTCTGATCAAGTCTGTTCACAGTAAGGATCAAATATTCATTATTACCTTTTTAATGATAGTCATCTTACTGTTCAGCCCTTAGGTAAAAGTATGCTTCCATCATCAATGGAGATATTTAAACTGTGACTGTTGTTTCATACCGTGGAGTAGAAGTGAAAATGTTTCAAAAAAATCATCTACTTATTAAGAATATGGTTTTTTTATTTATGGTAACTTAAAATATTTTACTGTTTAATAAAGCTCTCTAAATACTTTCATTTATAAATTAATAGGGTGCATTTAAGTTGACTCTTAGTCTTCGCTCTTTTTGTCCATCTTCCTGAGTTTATTCTCAAAACAACCCCTAGGCTGTTGACTCTGACTCTTCCTTATTTGACACCAGACATTTTTGAGAGCTTAATCTTCTACAACAGGGTTTAATTTATTTCGGTGTAACACATTGTCTCTTTTCTGCAGAAAGGGGAAGGAAGGAAGGAAAGAAAGGAAGGGAGGGAAGAAGGAAGGAAAGAAGGGAGGGAGGGAGGGAGCGAGGGATGAAGGAAGGAAGGAAGGAAGGGACAGAGTCACCTTCTTTGTGCATCTTTGTCATGGATTTTCTATATTGCCCCTTAAAAAGAGACCAGAAATGTCGAGGATCTCATCTGTCTCAAACTAACTAATGGCTATAAAAAATATATCAGGACATTCACAGGATATTCACACCAAGATGCTCTGGTTGCTTAGAAGGAGTTCATGTCATGTAACATGAGCTATGCTTTACCTAGTTCCCTAAGGCATCAAAAAGAGCAGTGACATTCTTAGAATTAAAAAAGAACTTAGAGTTTTGGCATTTCAAATCTCCTATCAGATGGCTAAAGAGAGCCACAGAAAGGTTAGGATTATAAAGTATTTTAAAGGTACTTTAAGAATAATTCTTACTATCATTTAAATGTAAATTCTGATTGTAGTGAATGTGCATTCTATTATAACATAAATATTTAATTTATTCAAAAACCTCTAACACATAGGATTCTACTTCCAATTTCAATTATCTGCCAATTTCAAGCTATTTGTTAAATATATGCATTCTGAAATTCTATTTTAATTGAATTTTACTTGAGTTTTTCATGAACTTTCTCAGATAAGTTTATTAAATTCTTTCATTTACATGTGAATTTGTATAATTTAAATAGTTTTAGGATGGATATGAAGGGTTTTTTATGATTGAGCTAAAATATAACCAATCCATCAATTCTGCTGGTTTTCAATTAATGTTTTAAGTAATTTGCCTTAAAGGAATGTTATCAAAAGCCTGTTAAGTAAGGAAATGGCATGCATTATGCCAGATTCCTTAAATATTAGCATAAACTTCACTTAAAATGATAAAAATTATCACACAAAATTTGGGAATGTTTTCAACACTAAAATGCAAACTTAATGTGTAGGTTGATATTTGAGGTAAGAATCCAATTTTTGAAACTAATATTATCAAATTCAAATATTTCTTTTCCTCTGAAAGTCCAGCTCTTTCTTTGTATAGAATCTTGTACTATTCCTTGCTATAATCACTTCTAAAATGTATTTTTGGTCTCCTCATTTTTATAGGTACGATTCTTGCCTTTAGCTCCGATTTCAAAGATAATAATCATATTTTCATAAAGTGACAGTAATATGAAATATTACTTTTTAAATGTGCTAACTTAAAAAATATGGGTTTCCTTGGAATTTTTCTGATCCAAGAAATCCAAAAGTCTCGGGATTACTGAGGTAAAGATATGGATGGTGTCAGTTTGCATTTGTGGCTACGTTAGAAATGCAGCTTCCTGCCTCCACATAGTCCCTGTGATTTTCTACATGTCTGTGTCCTAGAAACAAGCCTTAGTCTGTGGCTTACATACACATATATACGGCTTTGTTGTAGGCATATCATTTTATAGACTTCTATGAAGATACTGCAATTAAAATCATAATATTCCCAGTTGCTTCCAAATCCCAAATATCACATAGCATTTATGCAGTGGAGTAACCCGATTTTACAATAAGTCCCTGAAATACCTGACTTGGTCTCCATAGATTTCAGTTTGGTTGTGACTAATAGCAGATGGCTATTTGGAGTTTCCGCTCAACCCTAAAACATTTGGAATCAAAAAAGCTAAATAATAGCCAGTCAAACCATGGTTATGGCTCAAGCAAGCAATTAGAGAGGACTTTCTGTGCCCAGTGTTACGGGGAAGCAAAGGTACTACACCTGATTTTAGCCAAAAGACAAGCTATGGCACAAAGAAATGATCGCTCAGGTTGCCGTCCACTCAGATGTTTTCAGGTCCCTGGGCCTGATTACATACACGTGAGTGTAATGCATTGCCACCCCATAGGGGAAAGAATGAGGAGATAATGGAATGAAGGAGCAGAAAGAGTCCATCAAAGCAGAACTATTTGTGTTACGCTTTCAAGGCTTTGTTTTCTCCAGCTGCAAATATCCTAGAAAATTTTGATTTGGGCTTGATTTTTGTTAAATAAAATAAAATTATTAGAATCATTACTTTTGTAGAATGCATTAAGAATAACATGTAGCTTTCAAGCAGCACCAAATACAGGTTGGAAATTACATGAAGAGTTAGATATGGGTGTGAGGACGATCTGGCTGCGGCATCTGTCACCACGTTGATCGCCAGGGTTGATTTGGCTGTCTAGGCAGGTGTCTCCTGACAAGGATGGTCAACGACGATGACCTTCCCCGCTAAGAGAAGGACCACTCTGCAGCCAAGGGTATAGGTGTACCTGCACCCCCCTGCTAGGACCTCGAAATAAAGAGTTAAATATAATCATACAATGCTAATAGCCTTAAAGCAGAAACAAAAGAAAAAACAGTAAGTGGAAACTAGGAACAGATTGTCTACTGAGAAATAGTTTCTCATATCAAGAATAAAATAATTTGCCCGTTTCTTAATGATAATGGCAAAATGTGTTTTTCAGAACATTTTTAAATCAGAAATGTCACCTACAATATAACCTATCTAACAGTTCAGATTTGTGATAAACCTGGAAATGAAAAAAATAAAAATAAAAACTGTTCATGAATAGAAAATGCTTCATACCAGCAGTATTTTATGCAATAAGAAAACATAAAAATGCAACTGCTTTAGCTGCTCTCATTTAAAGCTGTTTCTAAGAAAACTTCTTGAAGCAATGGCTAACCTTCAGTGCATGTGCCTCTACTTCAAATTATCAGCCTGAACTACTTTCCCCTTACCCACTTCAGAAAGCACTTTTAAAGAAATAAACACATATAGTGCCTGTGGAAAATAAAACCACTTTCTATTTCTTCGTTTATAGGAGGTTAAACTTCTTTGGATTGCTGGAGCTAATTTTTCAAGATGTGTTCTTTGGAGTAAAGTCAAGTGATATTACTCTTCATCTTAAGTTACCAATAGACAAAAAAAGTCATTAGTTCTAAATTCTAAATTCTACCCATATCTTAAGTTATACAAAAACCACTGGCTTTCCCATCTCCTCCCACCCCCCACTCTTTCGTTAACAGTGTTGATGTGACCCTGAGCAACTCTTGATTACCATACCTGAATCAGCTGAGTCTCAAGCTTTATAAATTACATCCAAACTAATGACCCCCTTGAGCTGTGCACAGTGGAGCACTTCTAAACTCAAATGGTATATGATTAGGAATTTAAAAGGAGGTCAGGAAAGTGTCTGAATCTATTTCTATATAAAGTCCTTCTCCTTTTTTTACTTTCCCATCTCTTGCACAAAACCGATGTTGAACTAGCAATAGTGTATTAAACAGTAACACTTTCCGTTTAATAGATATGGGTTACTTCTGTCAAGTCACTCTGCTGGAAAGATTTAGTAGGCCACTCAACAAATATCTATAGAATGCTCATAGGACAACTTGTAGTGTGAAGGGGACTAGGAATAAGTTGATCTTTGCTATCAAGAAGTTTATATTTTGTGCTGGATACTCTCCCAGGGCTTTTTCCAGGGCTGAGTGTTGATGCACTCAGAATACTTCTGAGGAAGTACACTGAGTAGCCTAAAATACCTGCCTAAGCAAAAGCAAGTTTAATTCTCTCATGATTGTGTTAATTGATTTCCTGATAGAATTGAGCCATGTAGATGTCCAAATATATTTTAAAGTCTCATGTTTCGGATACACGGCAGCCTCCGCCTTTTTAGGAACTCGCTGCTTCATACTGACAAATAATGTCTGTATTATATGTAACAGTCACTTAAGCTGCAAAGTATTGCAAAAATGGAAAATGTGTTGCATAATCAGAAAAGTAACTGAAACTACTCAAACTACTAATAAGACATTGTTTCCTTTAAGACACCAGGCCCCAGACTTTGACAGTGGGCCTAGTTTCTTTGAAGATGATTTTTCCCTGGTTGGGAGAGTTGGTTTCAAGATGATTCAAATACATTGATTGCACTGTCTTGCGCCTCTGTGAGACAGTAAGGCTGAGCTGACCTGAGAGGTGGCAGCTCTTAGGCTATGAGGCAAGCCATGCGTGGGGGCCAGAGGGAGGGGGCAGCTGATAAGCAGTTTCTCCTGTACACAGGGCTTTGTGGCCTGACTCCTGGTCTGTGGCTTGGGGTCAGCTGCTAGAGGTTCTATGAAGTCTTCTACAAAAAATGCTCTAAAACCTTTCTTCTCTACAGTATTCCAAAATCTTTATTAATCTAGGTATTCTTTAACCTTCCAGCTACCTTGTGCATACATGTATGTTTCTGAAACTGCTAAAGTAGTTACTAAGTCCTCTTCAGATTATTTTCATTCTCCGTTTTCTCATATGCCTTTTTTTCAATTCAAATTTGTGACACTTTACATATGAGAACAATATGAGAAGGATAATAGCATCCATTAAGTACACTTTTTATTGGGATAAGTAAAAGAAAAAAGATTAAACTAGATAAATGGTCACTGGAGCACTCATTATGTTTAACTGTTCCTCCAGTCAGACACTGGAAAACTAAGTGACACCTCTGTTCTTCACATTTTTATTTTTTCCATCTTCAGAATATTTGTGGGATTTCTTTGCTATTTAAGAACATTGAGATAGAAAATTGATTTGCAAGTTAATTTACAGGATAATAAAAAATCAATGTTTAATATCATCTTTAAAAATACAAAATGATATTTGTAATATAAATCAATTCTGGATAAATCTTTTTTCTTTTTGAAATATATATTACTTGTCAGTGTAGAATCTATTTTGAAAAGTGCTTGTAAATTTTTCATCTAAGAACGTTAGGTGGAAATATAAAATAGAAGTAAATGTAAATAAATGTGCTATATGGAGGTGATTTCTAGATATACTACAAAACTATTATAATCAAAATAATATGACACTGGCATAAAAACAGACATGTACACCAAAGGAACAGAACAGCAAGTCTAGATATATGTTCACACACTTATGGTCAATTAAAGTATAGAGAGAACACACAGTGGACAAACCAGACAGTATACTCAGAGGACCAAGGGCAAACTTCAATAAATGATCCGGGAGTGCTGAGTGTCCACATACAGGGGAGCAATTACACCCCTTTTCTCAACTTCATATACAAAACAGACTAAAAATTATTAAAGATTTAAACAAGAGGCCTCAAACTGAAAATCCCTAAGAAAATATAGTGGGGGAAAAAGCGTTCTGAAGTTGATTTGGGCACAATTTTCTAATATGACCCTATATACACAGGCAACAGAAGCAAAGATGAAAAGATGGTAGTGGAATTGCGTCAAACTGAAAGTTTCTGTGCATCAAAGGAAACTAGCAACAGAGTGGAAAGACACCTACTGAAATGGGATCAATCCTTGCAAATAGTACTTCTAATAATGGGTTGCTATGTTAAAAGGAATTCAAACAAATAAGTATCAAGAGAATGACGTGAGTTAAGAATGGGCAAAGGATTAGAAAAGGCATTTCTCAAAAGAAGATACTACAAATGACCAAAGGAAATATGGAAAAAAAAGTTCAATATCAGGAACCATTGTGGAAGTGTAGATTGAAATCACCATGAGATGTCCCTGACATGTCAGGATCGATAGCATCAAAAAATACGAGAGTAAGTTCTGATGATATATGGAAGAAGGACTTCCTTTATGTGGTTGGCGTAAATGTAAATTGTCATGCCTATTGTACAAAGCAATATTGAGGATCCTCAAAACCCTAAAATCAAGGCCGCCAGTTGAATAGTAATCCGGCAACTGCTACATATCCAAAGAAAAAAATCAATATGTTAGGGAGATATTTGCACTTTCAATTTTATTACAGTTATCCAGAACAATAAGTTACTACGTTCATCACTGTAGTAATGAGTAACAAAAACAAAATTAGCCTTTTCATACATACATGTACACCTCAAGTATATGATGCTTAGTTAAATAAGGCATGCACAAAAAGTCAAATAATGTAAGCTCTTACTCATATAGGGAAATTGAAAAAGTGAACATCATGGAAATAGAGGGTGGAAGAGTTACTGGTGGGGCTGTATACACAATGTATATTTGTACCAATCCTGGCTTCAAATGCCTTCAATACATACAATTTGACTTGTAAATTACCTCAGTATATCTAGAAAAGTAAAAACAAGAGAACTCATTATGAAGAAAATACTAATTGGTAATATAAAATACTTATTATTTAAAAATTATGTCTCTCTCACATACAAATAGAGTGCAAGTAGGAGTCAGCCTTAAAGCCTTGTAGCCAGATATTCAATAATGAAATTGTTCTCAAATACAAGGAGGAGGAGAAAGTTAGTGGCATCTTCTTATGCTGCTTGTGAGGACCTGAATTTTGAATGTTGCATCTGTTATTGTATGCGTATTTTTAAACCAATATATCACTGAAAAAATCATAAAAATGAAAATGTACAGTGAGAAAAATGAAAAATTGCTTTAGAAGGATGTGATTGATAAAATCCTTGTCTTTGTAAGAGTAATAGTTGAGATTAAAAGAGAAGGAAATCTGGCTTCTGTAAGATTTTTATAGTTACAGTGTTTTACAGGGAAGCCAAACCAGTGTTTGGAGAATTTCCAGAAGGTTGATATTAATTAAACATACAAGTTAAAATTATTTTCTTCAGTTGTATTAGAATACACGCACTTTGTATTTGTCAGGATAACTTTATAAGATACATGCAAATGATAAACGGGCTTGTGGTGAACTACTACCGAAGGAAAGCCAGAGGGACTTTGGTGTCTGTCATAGATAGAGAATGGTGTTCTGGATTACACAGAGGGTTATCTCTCTCCACACTTCTCTCTTGAGATTGAAACTGGGACATTCTAGCCATTTCTAGCTAGCTGAAAGTGTAGATAATATTTTAACTCTCTAAATCTCCTTACTGGAAGATAATTAAACTGCACATTTTAATAGGAATAGTTTATTTTCATCATTAAGTCGTTGAAGTGAGAATGAACTGATAAAGAACATAATAAGATGTAAAAATGAAGAATACGACTTCAAAACCATTATCTGATTATATTTCTAAGGACAAAGCACTGCCCTATTTAATTTTTAGAAGATCAGTTGAGCCCCTCCTCCACAGCCATTGCCAGGCAAGCATTTCTCCTGAGAGCCTTGTGTGGAGGTGGTGCCTGTAACAGGAGCCAATCACGGGCTCCCGGGGAAAGGCAGGGGGAAGACACTCCAGGCAGAGAAGAAGCAAAAGAAGTCATAGTAAAGTCGTAGTAAAGTTAGAGGAGAAAGAAAATAAAGTCATAGGAGAAAGAAAATAGAGTTCAAGCTTTCGCCTGTGCATACGTGTGCAAATGCTAACCAAGAGCAAAATATTAGCCAATCTAAAGCAGGTGTTCATGAGAAAATGTGCTGATCACATATGAAGTTTGTCTACAAATGCAGAAGCATTTAAAAGTAAATGAAAAATATCTCACAATACATGAGAAAATAGTCCGGCATCAGTAGGCACACGATACACACCTGACCAAAGTCAATGTTAAATGATGATAAAAGAGCTGCAAAACTAGACTAGAAGACAGTATCCTTAACAAAGTTTCTGAAAACTAAGACCTGCACATGAGCAAAATGGTGCATAATGGTGAAGAATTTAAAAAGTTTTGCCCAAAACCAAGAGTGAACAAAAGCTCCCTTTGCTCGTCATTTACATCCTGTATTGCACTGGACCTATAATTTGAAAAAAAAAAAAAATAGAAAAAAATCTAAGTTATATTCTGTGTTCAAAACAATTAAAATTAGTTTAGCAATTTAAGATTTATATATGTCATTTTCTCTCCTATTACATATTTTAGCAATATGAATACAAATACCAAAATTTAAATTTAAAAGAATAGCACTTATACTGGCACTTCAGAATCTCAGTATTTCACAACAAACCTAATGGGAGATGGGAAGATTTCTGTCCTGAAATCCACAGCACCAGGCTGGAGAAATGGCACAGTGGTTAAAGCACTTGCCTAGCAAGCACCAGGTCCTGAATTTGATTTCTGAACACCACATAAAGTTGGGCATGTTGGCGCATGTTGGTAATCCCAGCACTCAGGAGGCTGAGGCAGGAAGATTTGTCCTGAGTTCAAGGCCAGCCTGAGCTACACAATGAGTTTAGGAGCAGCCTAAGCTACAGAGAAAGACCCTGTCTCTAAATAAATAAATAAATAAATAAATAAATAAATAAGATGAAATAAAAACAAAAGATATCTGAAATCCACAATATTCTTATATATTTGAAGATGTAAGATAAAATTTTTTCACCAAATCAATCTGTGTATTAAATATAATACTGATAATAATCCCAATATTTAAACAATAAAAGTGATTATCTTACTCTATAATTTAATATGAAATACAAAGGCCTAAGGATATTAAAATTACCATAAGTGGGGAAAAAAGGTAGACACAAAATGACTAAACATAAATATTAATTATAAATCCACAATAATTATGGCATTGTCATAATAACACAAGTATTAAACTCATGGATAAATTGTCCAGAACATACAATCTAGAAATAGATTTGTATGTATATGGTCACTTAATTCATAAAAAGAGTAACAGTGTAGTACATTAGTGTACACGTTTTTAAAAGTGTGAGTCAAGGCGTGGGAGAAATAGCTCAGTGGCTATAGCACCTACACAAGTGCTAAGTACCTAAGATCAATTCCCCAGAACCACACAAAATGGGAGTGGTGGCACAGGGCTATAATCCCAGCATTAGGGAGGCTGGGGCAGGCAGATTGTCCTGAACCCAAGGCCAGAACCAGCCTGGACTACAGAATGAGACCCTGCCTCAAAAAAAAAAAAAAAAAAATGTGTGGGTCAAATGATTTTCCATATGGAAGCAATAATCGCAACCCCTTAACATGCACCATACATAAATTTGATTGCCATCAGATCTGTGGGGAAAAATAGTATAAAAATAATAAAGCTTGTAGAATAAGAATTTTTCTAAAGAGAGAAAATAACCATAAAAACGTGAAGAAATAGATTACTCAAAACTAAGAATTTCTGTGTATCTAATGCATCATTTAGTGTGAAAAACAGCCACAGTGTGAAAAAAGTAAGTGCAATACACACGTGTGATGCAAGATTTGTAACCAGAATTTGTAAAGAATTCTTCACACGTTGCTAGTGGCTGTGTATATTTTTATAGGCTTTTGGGAAAACATCATAAAGCTGCAATCATTAAGGCAATGTCCCTGCAGTTACTACTGAAACTTATTATAAAATTTCTTATACATGACTAAGCCTTCTCTTATTATAAATAGATGCCTTCAACATAATAAATACATTTATAAAATGATGATATGTATAAAATATCTATTTACTGCAAACTCAAGACCTCCCAGGACTCCTCCACTAATGAATAGATAAATGAGTTCAGTGCACTCCTAAAATCAAGTACTATTCAGTGATAAGAGTGGACACATATTTTTGCAACTACCAATATATCTGAGTATCTTGAAAACTTAAGCCAAACAACCAAATTGCAGAGGATGCATGGTAGGGATCTACTTTATATAGAGAGTCCCCTGACCCCCTGCACATAATAGATGTTATTTGTTTGATTAGTCTGACTTTGTGAAAGGAAAGGAAAGGTACAGTTTTTCAGTCTCGATGCTAATTACATCGTGTCTTTAGTGTCAAGCTCCATATTTATATTTGTATATTTCTCTCTGTGTGTGTGTTTTAAGTTTACTCACATGAGCAATACATACAAAAATCTTTTGAGTTTTACGTACCATGTTTTCATTCACAATTGAAATTGTAAGCTTTTCTTTTTTACTTCTGTGTTTCTGTTTTTCTCTTTCTCTATCCCCTCCCCAGTCCCCACCCCCTGTGAGGAGTGTGTGTGTGTGTGTGTGTGTGTGTGTGTGTGTGTGTGTGCGCGCGCGCGTGTACGTGCATGGGTGTGTGTTGCACCTAGGATTGGCGTCTCAGGTCTTAAACTCGCTAAGCACTCATTCTAACACTTAGCTGCATTCTTACCTTGAAATTCTAAACTGTTTAGTGAACGATGAGTTTGTTCCTCTTATTAGTATCTTCTTCAATCCATTGGTTTTATTTTCCTCTATTTACCTAATTCAATAGGAGCCATTGAATACAGTCATGCATTGCTTAAAGATGGCCATATATCCTGAAGAGGCAAAAGCCACAGAAGATTAATTCCTGGCTTTCAAACCTAATGACATTTTCTCTGTTGGGTTTTGAGCTTTCCTAGGATGTTGACTCTTTATTCCTCTGTTTGTCTTCTATTTTATTGTTATGCCTATAGTTAGCATTCTATCTCCATCCCATCTGAGAACAGATAACTTATTTTCTAGTTTCACAGGTTTAAAGTTACAAATTTGTCACAGGATGGATCACACTCAGAGTCACATCTGTAGCTGATTTAGACTAGATGATGAAATTTTGTAATCTTGAACCAGTGAGATGAGAAGAGATTTTAGACCTTGAGTGGGTGCTTTTAATGAGTTAATGATTAGAAAGATATATTCTGTCCATCATGAGTACAAATGAATATATGAAATGTAGAGTATGTACTGTGATAGTCATGGTACTAACTCCCCTAAGGTGTGCACTTTCTAATTCCCAGAATCTGTTAGTAATGTTACCTTACATGGTGAAAGAAACACTGAAGTGTGATTAAATTATCTTAAAATTTGGAACTACTTTTGTGGATCATTGCAACCACACAGCTCCTGATGGTAGAAAGGTAGAACAGACAAAGTTAGAGAAAAAGGAAAAGTAATAGATGGAGCCTATGAAGTGATGGAGTTTGAAGATGGAAGAAGGACCCTAGGTCACAAAGACAGGCTGCCCTAGAAGTTAGAAGACAAGAACATTCTTTAGTGAGTACTTCAAAGAGATTAGAGACTAGCCAACACCTTGTTTTAAACTGTTGACTCCCAGAGTTAAGACAGTGAATTTCTGTTATCTGAAGTCACTAATTTAGCAATAGTTTGTTATAGCAGCAGAAGTTAATCTGTTATTTTGCAAATGTATGAATAGCCAGTGACATATCAAGTAGCACTGGCCAGTGGCTGGACACATAATAGCAAATAAAAAAGTTGAAAATGAGATACTATTTCTGATCCAATCTTTGGAGGTCAGCATTATTCCTCATATCAAAATCATGCATGAATATGAGCAAAAAAATATTGCTGGCCTATATCCTTAATGAGCAGAGATGCAAAAGTCTTCCACAAAATTGTACCAAATTGAATTGTATAACAGATGAAAAAAAAAAAAAAAAATTCACCACGACCAAATGAGATTTATCTCTGGGATACAGCAGTGGTTCAACATGAGTAAATCAATAGAAATGATTCAACAGATTAACATGATAATAATAAGATGAAAGACACAAATCATATTATCTCTTAATAGATACAGAAACACTTGATAAAATTCAACACCCTTTCATGACAAAAATTCTCAATGAATTCAGCACAGAAGTAGTGTACCTCAACATAATAGAGGTTGCATATGAAAGGCCTGGCTACTGGGATGCTATTTAATGGTGAAATGTTGAAAGATTTTACTCTAAAATTAAGAACAAAATAGAGGCACCAGGGTCACCAGTTCTCTGTAACATTGTACTGGAAATCTGTAGAAGCAATTAGGCAAGATCAGGAAATAAAAGGCACTACGGCAATAATATAGGAAAGAAAGAAACTAAATATTTCCTTTCTGATGACAATATCTTACATATAAAAAAAACTTTACTTCTTTATCAAAAGTCTGTTAGGAGCAAAGTGACAAGATTTTAAAAATACAAATATCAGTAGATTTTTTCCTGTTCGCTCACAGACTACTATCTAAAAATTAATTTAAGAAAACAGTTTCAGGGCTGGAGGAATGGCGCAGTGGTTAAAGCGCTTCACAAGCGCTAAGTCAAGCGCTAAGTACCCGAGTTCGATTCCCCAGCACCACATAAGCTGGGCATGGTGGCGCACACCTGTAATCCCAGCACTGGGGAGGCTGAGACAGGAGGATTGCCGTGAGTCCAAGGCCAGCTTGGGGTCTGAAGTGAATTCAGGACCAGCCTGGACCACAGAGCGAGACCCTTTCTCAAAAAAGAAAAAAACATAAAAAGGAAAGAAAACAATTTCAGTCACAATCACATAAGATTTGTGTGTCAAATTCATCAACCTGATAAACGATCTCTGGATTGAAGACCATAAAAATTAAAGAATTGGAAGATGATATAAATAAATAGAGATATTGTTTACATTCACAGATTGGATGAATTAATATTGTTAAAATATCTGCAAATGCAGTTTAGCAATGTACAATTTATATATCGTATCTCTCAAAATTTCAGTGGATTTTTTCAGAAATGGAAAAAGCAACTCTAAAATGTACATGGAATTGCAAAAGAAAAACTCTGAAAAGCTAAAGAATTATTAAACAGAATAATAGCACTGGAGGCATCTAGGTAATTTCAAATGATACTCTAAAGCTATAATCAAAATAGCATGGTTTTAACATAAAACATATATTGGCTAATGTATTATCTTACGTTATATAATCTGTCCAAAATACTTGACAAAACAAACATTTTGGATATATTCATATCCAAATATATTCATATGTTTGGATATGGTTTTGAACATCTACAGGGAAATATTAATAATAGTAAATGCTTGAGCATTTTTAGTGTTAATTCAGTTAATTATATAATTCCTAGGAGGATGTAATGAACAAAGATTTTTTGTATTTTTAACTCATTTTGTTTTTATAAAGTATCTAGGAGTATGCAATGGATTAATGGGTGAAGAAACACAGATGAGGTAACTATGGCATTGAATATAAAGGACAACCTGCCTGACCAAGGATGCCCAGGTAGTGACAGAACCGGGATTCAACTTATCTGTGAGAGTTTTGCTCTAAAGCTAGGATTTTTAAACCACCGCACTTGAAGCAACTATGGAATTCAAAATTTTACATAGATATTTGATCTATAAATACTAATTAAGAAAGGGAAAATACACCCAAGGATGGCAGAAAAATCAAGGAATGGAATTTTCAGCAAGAAGGTAATATTGTCAGTTGCAGATTTATGTAAAGAGAATAAGGAGTACTGAAATAGGTTGGTTAGCTATTATTTTCATAACTTTATTGCCATTTTATAAACATATATTGAATACTATTTATCTCTAATCTGCCCAAAATTTTAGCAATTTATTTTATTTATCAACTTCCATATCTGTGCTGCAGTCACTTATGGTTATTCATGTCATGATCACCCACGCCCGTACTACATCTTGGTTTACATTTTGAGAATATCACCTAATACAGAAATAATCTATTTTGCGTCCTCTGTAATTTCAAAAGATATGTCCAGTGATCTGCATGGAAGTAACTCTTTTAATATATTTATTTACATATTGCAGAACTTCTATCAAAGTTAGAACTGTCAGTTCAGTTAATTAGTGTGTCAGGGTACTGGATACCTCCATACTCTTCTGTATAAACAGATATTTTCACTAATAGTTTTGTTATAAGATTCTTTTGAAAACCTCAAGATTCACATAATATCCAGTATAAATCAAAATTTCAAGTTAAGTACTGTTTTATCTTTAGGTACCCCTTTATGTCTTATACATGTATATACTTGGTAACTGCTCGTGGATTGGATCAATAAGGGTCAGAATTCTGTTAGCTATTTATTATAATCTTCATTTGAAAGATGGGCATTTGATGAGATGATGATTGTGAGTTAGTAATGAACTTAACATAGAAATAACTTCTGTCAACATTATGTGTTGAATATGGATGGTGTGTCATCATACCATTCGTATGTCAACATACTCCTCTAACCTTTACAACAATTTCAGTAATCCCTTCACAGTAATCAGTGCTACCTGTGAGGCGTTCTCACCTCCTCCGTAATGTTCCTCTCCTCTGCCTCAGAGTAGATCATTCACTCACAAGGGTCATAAATCATATATAACACATATATATGTATACCAGTGAATTACAGAACTTTCAGAGAACCTATTCACAATCTTAGAAAATACCCAAACCCCATGGATCTAAGTATTACAGAATTTAGAATTCATGCATCTACAAAAAAAGTTAAAATTTATGTCGCGTGAATTTTTTACCACAATAAAAAAATTAAAATACAATAATTTATGTGATCATACTTTGCATATCTATGTTCCCCGTTAAAATAAAAGTTACATGAACAATTTTATCTGTTTTGCCCTACATTTGCTACCAGATGGCATAATTTAAATGCACAAATTACTAGATATATGAAAAATTTAAAATAATTTAAGTGAGGGATTTGAGTGGAATCCTAAATTTTGTAATGGAAAATCAGACTAAGGTGACCCAGGTGGGAACATGGCTGTTTATGCTACTGACAGCACTTAGGCATCATCAGGCCAAGAAAATGCAGAACAATTTTTCTTCTCATTGAATCAAGATCAATATGAGCTTTAATCTTGGTTTTTCTTTGTTCTCTTTTCTTATAAACATACTTTAAGTGGCCGTAGGAGTTGGGAGCCATGTTTTTAAAACTGAATGATCACCTTTTCATGGTCTGTATTTGTGTACAAATTTTGTGAGTCTCCTAATGACTCGTTTAGTATTTACTGTGCACTCCGGGTGAGCTTTCTAAGGCTGTCTAAGATGCGATTTAAAGAAAACATGAGATTTACTGTTCACTAAACAAAAGGAGACAGTTTGAAAATATAATTTGAGGACCTTTCTTTTTTCCACAGTTCCTGTTTCTGTATCCAAGGGCGTTTAAATAAACATCTAAAACTGGTATTTATAATGGTAAGAGGATCTTGAATTTCATTTACATATTTACTGTTCACACACTGCTGTGCTAGTAATAGCAACTGCAGAGTTTATTCAAATAGTTGTCTTTGAAACACATACGCGAGGTCAAAGAATATCCAGGTGGTTCTGAGCCTTTTTGCAGACACAAATACACACGAAATAAAAACTGAAGGTGGATTCCTAAAATACCCTTGGGCCATGTAATGCTAAATTATACCTGGAAATGCATTCTCTTCAACCCAGCAGGCTGAAGTAGCTCATCCGTGTGATAATTATAAGTCAATATGAATAGAAAGGGAATTAGGAGGACAGGACTGTCGTGTCTACTAGTATTGTAGACAACTAAAATGAATTTTATTAATATATTTAAAATATTAATGCATGTTTTACATTGAAAATTTTTAGAAATTTTGAAGATGTTGATATTGTTAGAAGCACCGGTATAGTGAATGTGAACCATACATACAAATTGATATTTAGCTAGTTTTTGTCTTGTTCTTCCAAATGAAACAGGATCTCTTTCATAGTCCAGGGTGGTTCTGAACTCGCTCTGTATCCCAAGCTGGCCTCCTGCTCAAGCAATCTTCCTGCCTCAGTCTCTCAAGCGTTGAGATTACAGGTGTGCATTGTGCCATCAGGTTTATGTAATGCTGGGAAATAGTACTCAGGGCCTTATGCTCGCTAGATTAGTACTCTAACCACTGTGCTCTATCCCTCTAGACACTTAGTTGGTATTGTTTAACACTTTTAAAAATCATCACAAATCTTACTGCTGGTCTTTGTCCATTTTAAGCTTTATGTTTTCAAGATATGAGCAAATCTTATTATCTAAACAAATACTTTCAAAGATATTTCTTTCTGTTTCTCTCTCCACCCCCCACTGCCGTGTGTTTGTGTTTGTGTTTGTGGGTGTGCATGTGCACAGGAGCACACATGCTTAACTTTACTGCATAGTTTTATTTATTTTTAATTGAAAACCTTCTCCAGGTCCTTATAACCCATTTACTTTTTATTCTGAAGAACATTCTGTAAGTCCATAGTGGATTTTAGGTTAGTATAAATGTAGTATTTTAGTAGGCTTCGCACACTGACTAGGCCCCATCTACCATTACTTGAATATATTCAGAATGGTAACATTGTGCGTCTAAAACTCTTTATCTGGACTACTAGGTCAGGAGATTATCAGAATACATTCTATATCAACATGCTTTATGTCAGATTTTTCTCCCATCGTATTACATATAAACAGATATTTGACAGAGGAACTTCAGTAATTCAAAGTAAAATGCTAGAAAATATTTTCTGTTTTCTGCATTCTGGATGTGGTTTTAATAAAATTTGTCTGTTCAGGACATCAGTAATGGTTTTGTAGATTGGATGTGGACCATAGTTAACAAACTTAACCACATTCAAGAGTTGCTTCTTGCCAACTTTGCCAACATGACACACTGGAACCTCAGCTCTCTGTTCTATAAAGGAAGACAAAGACTTCTGCTCCACTTAGCTGTGTAAGGTGGCATTAATGCAATCCTTAAACATTGTAAGCATCCCATGCTAATGATTGCATTGTGCTTCCTCAATTAACTAGTCAATTTTTTTTAACTATAATATTTCATATATATTTAAGTTATTGCTTATATTATGAAGCTAACATTAGTAGTCTCTTGGGAAGAGGTGATGGAAAATTTTAATAAATGATCCCAGTTATAGTAAATTATAATCTTCAAAGTAGCAAAATCAAGACATCATTGAATAAAGGTAAAACTTATAATTCATCCTTTTTGGCATCATGTACTTTATTGCCTGCCCTATAGTAAAAAGGCCTTGAATTTATTTACCCCTTAACACACACACATGCACACACACATAGCCTGGAAGTGTGTGTGAGTGTGTGTGTGTGTGTATGTGTATAAAAATGCTATATACTGTTGACTTGGTATTTGTATAGGATTGGTTCTAAATCTTCTTCCAAATACAAATATCCATGGACATTCAAGTCCTTTATATAAAATAGCTTGACATTAGCATATAACCTATTTCCATCCTCTTGTATACTTTGAATCATCTCTAGTTTACTAACATTACTTACTGTAGTCTAAATGTTGTCTTACTTTCTTGTTGCTGGGACAGAAGAGATGGCACACACACACTTTAGGGAGGAAAGATTTAGTTTAGCTCACAGTTTCAGAAGGTCACAGTCCATTCACAGATGGGCAGCTAGGATGGTGGATTCCCCTGGTGGTACTGGGTCCCGATTTGGAGACAGAGCTCTTCATGGCATGGCAAAACAGAGCCAAGTCAGGGAAAAAGGGCAAAACCAGCGCACACCGCTCCAGGTCAAGCCCTATGTATCGGCCTTTTCAGCCAGGCCCACCTCCCAACCGTATACAACATCCATAGATACATGAGACTTTTGGGGGACACTCCACTTCCCAGCTCTATTCAGTACCCATAGGTACATGAGGCTTTTGGGGAACATTCCAGATCCAAACCACAACAAATATTATGCAAATATTTGTTACAGTGTTTGAGAGATGGTAACCAAAAAGAAAGGCTTTGCATATTTAGAACAAAAACTTTTTTTTCAAATGCTTCAATTCATGTTTCCTATCTGCAGATGCAGAATCCACAGATGTAGACAGCTGATTGTAGATAAAACACAGCATTGAAGAAAAATACAACAGGATAGAGTCTAGAAACAAGAAATGCAAGGCAAACTTGAGGAGCACTAATGTCTGAAAATAAGTGAGAAAACAAAACACAGTGGACACTACAATCTCAGCAATGTGCTCGATAGCACTGTGTCTCTCCACAGTGGTTTGCGGCATTTTGTCATTCTGTGCGTCAGGTTCAGCTTGCTGATCACCACTGTTGTTCTGAAGTTCTGTGCTATGGTAAGAATCTTCTGCACCCACATTCTGGCCACCAGAGTGTGACTCCTCCTCCACTCCAGGACACTGTTCTTCTAGGGTAGCTCTCCAACACACAACTGTGGGGCTTCAAAGATAGGGAGATATAGGATGGGTTGATGGATGGATGGATAGATAGATAGATAGATAGATAGATAGATAGATAGATAGATGAAATGATTGGCAATTTATAATATATAACTTTTAAACTCTGTTCCAGTATAATTCTGAACAAACTTTTCATAATCACAGAAACTAGTTTGACGTCAGGGAGTTCTGAATTTCTCACTAGCACCTGCAAATCCAGTGCTATCCTTACATCTCAGGATATGGAGAAAAGACTTGTGAGCTACTGAGAAAATATTCTTCAAAGACAAAATATCTGTAACAGTGTGATAGAGCAACCCCTTCATATCCAACCTGTCTAGTCCATTTGCGCAGCTATAATAAAATAGTGTAGACTAGATGATTTTAAGTGGCAGAAATTTAAGTCTTAGAGTTCAAGAGACTGGGAAGTGTAAGATCAGGATCCTGACAGGCTCAGTACATAGGAAGAATTTGCTTACTGGGCCATAGAGGCCAACTTTTTGCTGTGTCCTCAAATCATGGAAAGAGGAAGGCACCTCTCTGCATCTTTTTTTAATCAAGGCACCATTCCTGTCTGTGAAGCTTCTGCTCTTGTGACCTAGTCACCTCTCAAGAGCCCTTATTTTTATCTTAATCATATATTATGTCACTATCGCTTTGAAAAGCCTTTGTACACTTTTAAATCTAGGATTGGCTTGCATCTTTAGTGCATAACATGGACAACACTCCCTAAAAATATTTTCAAGAGAAATAAACTATCTGTATTAGCATGAATAATTTATTTCACATGTTTACTATGCTCTTATGAAACTCAAAATTTGTTTAGCTATATGTGCCTTAGTCTTTTTCTCAGTTCTTCCATAACCATTAAATACTTAGAGGCTCAGTGGGTGAAGCTCGTGCCTGGCATGCACAAGACCCTGGGATCAATTCTCCAGCATGATATACAGATTAGCTGGATATTCTGTTGCACATCTGTAATCCCAGCACTTGGGAGGCTGAGGCAGGAAGATCGCTGTGATTTTGAAGCCAGCTTGAGCTCTGAGTGTGTTCAGGACCAGTCTGGATTACAGTATGAGACCCTGTCAAAAAAAAAACTACATATGGTCAAAAATGTATGTATTTAGATCAATCCAAAGGGTGAGTAAAAGTGATAGAACTCTATTAGAGCACTAAATATTATTATAACTAGAAATATAAAACAACTTAAGGAATAAAACTAAGTCTGTGTAATCAAATTTGGGTGGTGAGAGAGAGCCAGCCAGAGAGAGATTGTATGCACTCAGATAGAATTAAGATAAAATCATACTGAGAAAGGGAAGCAGCAAAAGCAAGCGTGCTCAGAGATCATTACTGCTAAGGAGGCTCAGTGAAAGTAAGATCCGTGTAACGTGAGTTACAAAAGAGAAACGTTTCCAGCTGTTTAATATTTGTCAGTCTTAAATATTTCAAAAGCATAATGATTTCAAAGACTTCTTTGGCATTGAAACAAAAGGAACCAGAAAAAGTCCAAAAAATGAATAAATACTTAGTAATTCAATCCAAGTATAACATTTTAAAAATGAAACAAGACCTTTTCCGTATATTTTCAAATTTAATGAATAAAATTAAGGAATATAGAGTTGACTTGTTTTCTTATTTCACTTTGAACAATAGTCAAGTATGATAATTTTTTAAAAAATTAAGCTAAAGATTCTTTTTTTTTCCCCAGAGCAAATATCACAAGTTGAAACTTGGGCCAAAATTCAGAAAGTTTTGCATTTCTTACTAAAAGAGCAATTATGAGCAGAATAAATAAATAAAGTCAAATGAGATGTTAGAAGAAATAAGAAGTTGTTAATATGATAGCCACTGCACATTGTAGCCTAATTTATAGACACATTTCCAGAGTGTTTGGATGTTTGTGTGTGTGCGTGTGTGTGTGCGTGTGTGTGTGTGTGTGTGTGTGTGTGTGTGTGTGTGTGTGTGTGAATTGTTGAAAAGATGGATTGCTGGCTATGCCGTTGCTGAAATTTATTTGATTGTCACCCTGAAAGAATTTGAGGTCGATATTAAAAATTTACAGAAATTGTATTGTCAAGGTATGACAATACCCAAGGAAGCGTTCGTGGCTGAGAGGAGGAAGGTGGCAGCAGTGCCACAGGGGCTGCAGGCATGGTGATGAGGGAGCTGGAAGGGAAGGTTCAACCCTGTGCATCCCGAAACCCAGTGATAAGAATGGCATTAGGAAAAGGTTACCGGTAGGAAAATGCCCAAAACTGACCAAAACTAACCCAAGGAGATTTGAGATGTCATTCATATCTCTTAAAGAAATAATTTTCAAGAGAGTGTATTTCAAAAGAAAAGCTCTGGGTTAAATTGATAGAATACCCAATTTAAGTCTCTGCTGGAAGTATGTGGAATGTATTGCTAAGGTCCTCTACCTGGGTTTCTCTCAGTTACCTGATCAGCTCTTTGCAGAGCTGTTCACTGCCTATCACACTTATATCTATAAGTGAGGAATTTGGAAGATATAACTGCTGCACCATTTAACCTTTCATATTTAATTATTGTAGAAGTTTAAGCACGATGCAGGTAAATATTTTCATATATATATATCTCATGCTGCTTTATTAATATTCTTAGAATTTTTATGAATGTTGTGCACTTTACTTTTAAAAACAATAAGGGTGGCAGCATTCTGGATTGGTTGTTCATTCAGTGATCTCCCTGTACTGCAATATTTGTTTACTGTTTGATTTGAAGGGAAGGATGAGAGCTGGGACACGGGGATGAGAGGGAGACAAGATGTATATGAAGGAAGGAAAGTCATCATCCCATCATTGCTGAGCAGACGTGTTGTCCCAGTCAAGTCACTTATGGTTCAGATCTGAATACTCCTACCAGAAAGCCAAAAGCCCTGAAGATGACTGTGTTCCCAGGAGGTAGTTCTTCCCCACTAGTTTTTGCAAGCATGTTGTTGGGGAGATCTCCTCTCCTGCTTCTTTCATAGCCTGTTCTATTGCACTGGCTCTAGAGAAAGGTCAACCACATTTGACATCTTAGTGTCTGCTAGCTTTTCACCAAAACACGGAAGAACTAGGTTAAACAGACTCCGGGACAGGCTTCTAACTTAGTCTAAAAGTTGCTGGATCTAAGCCTCAGCTTCCCGAAATCGTAAAACAATTGTATAAGAATACCCAAAACCAGGGTAGCCTTGGGGTACTTGGTTACCTAGTTACAGCCAATCAGGAAACGTTAAAACAAATCTGGCATTCCTGGGCCTAGGGCAAAGTCAGGAAATTACAGATAGTTGCCCAGATACAACTAACCAATCACTGATGCCCCTTTAGTCCCTACCCAGGCCATTGAAACACCAAGCTCGGTTGATCACATCCAAAAGACTCCTAAAATGTCATGATTGGGTCCTAACAAAAGTTACAACCACTCTGCCTCGTCTAATCAGCATCGCCATCGTAAAAACTGTGTGCTTACCATCGGTTCTTTGCAAATAATGATACACCTGTGTCACATCTCCTGAGACCACCCCTGCCCTACCTCATAAAAACCCTGCTCAGCCTTTGTTCTGGGCTCTCTGCGCGGATCCACTGCATTGCTGAAGTCGGAGAGCCCGAGCTTAAGCCCGAGTAAAAGCTCCTTGTTATTACATACACGTCTCGGACTGCTGGTGGTCTTTGTGGTCCCTGCAATCTGGGCATAACAAACACAACCCTTAATGTGGTTGACGACAGTGCTGACCAGTGATGAAGCTATGGGCAGCACCAACATGTACACACACATATGGATGTTCTTAATGTTCTATGAAATAACGTGCAAAAATTAGAAAAATCTGTCATCCAATGAGCATTCTTTCAATGTTAACACTTATGAAACCACACAGCATTGACTTCCTGTGAGAAGTTCCAGGCAACAAGGTTTCTTGGATTTCCTTACATTGCTGGTGACGCTTTATGTAAGTCTCCCCTAGAGGCTGCCCAGTGAACTGCCACGTAATTCAGCCTTGAGATTGTATTGGTCTAGTTCCCAGTAAGGGTTCTCAACAGCTATATTAAGTCATGCAGTGTCTCTGACTATCACTTATGCTTGTCCTCCCTTGGGTAAAGGTCCCCATTTCCAGTATTAAGACAGAAACACTAAGTAACGGAGTCACGTGAAAACTGAATAGCATGATTAGCACAAGGCTAGACATACGGCTCTCACTTGCTTTCTGTCTCTTTCTCTCTGTTTCTCTTTGCTACTCCATTATTGTTAAAAGACCAGTTGTTGATATTTCTAACTTTTTTCCTCCATTGGAAAGAGGCTGATGTAATTATGTGATTTTAATTGAGAGACCAGAGCACATTTGTCATGGTTTATCAACACATTGATTTTGAATTTTAAGTGTAGACAATAAAAATTGATTCTATTGAGAGACAAAGAGATGTGGGGGTGTGGAGGGAGATGTTTTGGCAAGTGAGTGAGGCTTATTTTGGTCTCTGATCTTAGAGGCATGAAGCTGATTTTGAAGACAGAATAACTCAAGCCTATTCAGGATGACTGAAGAAGAAAGGAAGAAAAGACAGGGAGAGACCTGAGCATCCCCCTTCTCTTCTGACCTCTAGTTTTGCCTCTTAGGTCTCCTTTCTGCCTCTCCACTCCTCTGACCTGAGGCTTCCCAGGTTCCTCGATTTATTTAAAGGAGAAATAAGACAATAATTTATAATAAAATAGCATGTATTTTAATAATTGTACAGCAGCTGCATTGATGACATGAGACCTTTATATTTTGTTTTCCATAATTATTTTTATTAGCATATGTTTATGATATATAATAATTACATTTATCTTGGGAAATTAGCCAGTAAACATATCGCATCTTAATTATGTTTACGTTCTGTCCCCTCCCGGCCCTCTCATCTCACCCTCCATACCCAGTCCTCTTTTCCAAGGCCTCACTTCTCCCTCAGCCTCCACCCTGTCTTCCTGTGATGCATCTGCTCTGCTGCAGAAGGTGCTCAGTAGCTTGAACTTTATCCACCAAGTGCATTTTGAAGCTCTCCAGGATGCAAGTCACTAAGCCTAGATACAAGCTTCAGATGGAGTTGCCCCTTATGCTCTGAGAGTTGCAAGGTTCAGAGGGCAAAGGTTGCTGAACATAGATGAGCATAAGGCAGGATGCTTGCTTTCCCATGCATGTGTCTGTGTGGTGATGACTGTGTTGGGAGGATTGTTGTATGTGAGAATGAACTTAAATTGCTACAAGGTCTTGACAAAAAAAAAAAAAATCTTCAGATTGACATTACTTACAAATAATGGAGAACCAACAAAGTGAAAGGAGAAAATTACAGGTTTCATAATATATAATTATATGATAATATTAAAATTCCTGACATCTGTGTTATGTCATTAATTTGTCTAAGAATCCTGAGCACCACAGTCATTCATATCGTACGTATGCATTGCATGTATCAGAAAGCTCTCTTTTAACTTTAACTATTTTTAAGGTTTATTGTTTCTGTGATATATTATCCAAAGAAGTGGCAAATAAGTTTTGTAAAAGAGACATTACTTATTATATATGACTTTGTCTCAGTGAATTTAAAATATATCTTCATAGTTGTGAGTATATACAGTTTATCCAATTCAGAGAGCTTACTCTAATTAATCTCAAAGTCAAAAGATAGGTGTGATATGATACAAATGCACATTAAAACAAATGACAAGTATTTGTGATAAGTAAGAATGAAACTCAGACAATAAACACATACAGACATATGTGGTTGCTGTCTGAAGTAAAATTGTGTGGACTTTATACTTTAATGTGTTTGTTAAAATTTATATATTTTGCAAATACTTATTGGGATCCTGCTCTGTGTGTGGCCTTAATCTGATCTCAGGATACTTATCTGTAAAGAAAGTAAAGTTCTTTGGTGAAGAAGTTAATTTTATAATATATAAAGATAGTCTTGGACACGTGAGCATAGACTGTTTATGAAGAAAAATGCTATGGAGAAAATTAGGTAAAAGTTTTGGGAAATGTGAAGTTCATTTTCCTGTAGGTCAAACATATCTATTTGAAATAAGTTAAGCTCAAAATATAAGAAAACTCAAGAAAGATCTTTATTGGATATGTAGAGTTCCAGAGATACTGACTATGCCTTGAGTAAGATCCGACCATGGTAGCCTTTAACAAAGAAGTTTACAAAAGGGTGTAGTTAGCCAGAAGTGAAGGAAGCTGGATAAAAAACATGCTGATGAAAACATGCAACATACTATTCTTGCTATGATTATAAAATGTAGTAATTAAGTATAAAAATGTTCCCTACATTGAAATAACTTTCTGTTAAAAAATAATCATGGAGATAATATTTCTAGCTACCCTGTATATAATCTGAATTTTTTCAAACTAAAAATGAGATACTTCAAATTGTCCATTTCCTTTTCTTGGCTGAGAGGTGAAAATGCATGTTCAGGAAGTCTTCTTACATAGAAATGCTCCACTGTTAAGTAGGTCCTTTTTATTTCAGATAAAAACTGAATTTTAGGCTAGGCTTTGTGGTGTGGCCTGGAATCCCAGCATTTGGAGAAGCTGAGGCAGGAAAGTCACAAACTCAAGTCCAACCTAGGCAACTTGGCAAGTTAGTGTGACTGTGTCTCAAAAATTAAATCTCTGAAATGGGCTGGGGTGTGGCTCAATGTGAAGGCGAAGGCTCCATCTCCAGGACCACCCAAGGGGAAAGAAACTCCAGAATGGGCCTGGGTGTGGCTCAGTGTGAACACTGGCTCCATCTCCTTAGCCACCAAAGGGAAAGAAAAACAATGAATTTCAGATGCTCTGACAAGCACATAAAAGGGACTTTTAAAGTGCATACTCTTTAGAGTATCCGTGAGAGGCCAGTACTCCTGAACTTGTGATGCCTGCCAGGCATTGCTTTCTGAGCAGAGAGTTTCTGAGCAAATGATGTTACAGGTTACAGAGTGAAATGTATACAGGTAACAATATACCACAAACAGGGTGAAATCAGAGGACTAAGGACAAAAATCAAGATGTAAAAGATGCAGGTGGGCCAAAGCTTCTGCAGTTGCTTTCTGGGAGGAGAGTGCCTTGCACATAGTAGGGACTCACTGAGCTTGAGACCCTACTGTGTGTGCCCTTTCTAAACCAGGTCCTAAGAACACAGTGTGAAAATATGCAATCCCTGCTGTTCCTGACAAGTATAGTCTCTGAGGAAGCAGGCAAAACTAGAAGTGATGAGAGCTTCAATAACTGAGTAGACAAAGCACACCTGGGGCTCAGAGAAGGAGGGAAGTTAGCAGACATTCCAAATATAACACAAACTTCAGTGTTCTAGAGTTTCTAAAAGAAATATGAACTCAAGTGATAGTTTTTAGTATTTGTAGATACAAAACTAGGGTTTTTGCTTTTTATGTCTAGACTTCAGTTTTATTATTCTTTCTAAACCTATGAATCTGTTCTTAATTCGGCACTGCTCCCAATATATCCGTTTAGTTGTGTAGATTTTATAGAGAAAGTCACTGATATTGGTGGGGGGGAGGTAAAATGTACAATTTTCTCTGGAAGATTTGCATTAGATGGAGTAGTTACAGGCTGTAGCATCTCCCCTGTAATTTTATGAGAATGGTATTACCCTGGCTTTCACTGTGTGATTGCTGGTTACCTTCTGTCAGTGAGCAACAGTCTTACTGCAAAGCAGGAGCACAACCCGTCTCTTTGTCTCCGTGGTCAAACCAATTACTTCTTAGAAAGTCGAATTTCTTCAGAATGACCATGTACAGGAACAAACGCAGGCATCAGAGATGTAAGTAGATTCTGAACCAACTTTTTCATATGACTGTAGTGGAGAAAACATACTTGATTTCTTAACAGACTAAACATGACTTCTCCACATACATCTGTCATTAACAAACATTCTGTAGCTCTTTTCACCCTAACCTCTATCTCTATCCATGTAACATGCTTGAAAGATGTCGGGGGAGAGGGGATAATTTGCGTGTTACTATGGCAACCCTTGGAAAGGTTTACAAGATCAACAGAGAAACAGATCAAATGCAATTTCAGTCTAGCTCAGCCTTCTTCATTCAGGCAAGAACACTGGACAGTTATTTTTCGCTTTTCTAGGAGTAATAGATTTTCTTTCCTGGAAGTCTATTGAAAGATTTGGGAAGCTATCCTGAAACTTCTGTTGATTCATCAAATTTCAATTACAACTCTCAGGGGAAATAAAACAGTTCTGAGTGGAGGGTGGGGGAGTTAATTGTGAATGACAAGCCAATGTTTAACAGGATATTCACTGCCAAACTTCTTGATCCGGATCCTATTTGTATGCATTAGGGATACCATTTCAAAGGGTTAAAAGAAGTCATCTGCAGTCATCCTATATGAACTGATTTTGACTTAGGAGAAGCAACACAATTACACTGGCCTAAAAGTCCAGAACAGAGACAATTATGGAACTGAAAACCAGGGTTTAGTTAAAATTCAGAGTCCTAGAATAAAACTGTCTTATGATAAAGCAATATGCCTCCTGTGAAAAGCTTTCCTGTTATATCTTTTTTTCCTACTAAGTCTAACTTTTTTTTATCACTTTGTCTTCTTTGTTGGGTACAGTGAATATTACCCTAGTGAGTTCACAATGGCCCGCCAGTGACTCTGTTTACCATCAGAAGTGGTTAGTGGTGATTATATAGTCAATGTCTGCACTTTTTTGAGATTTCTTATGTTTTTAGATGTTATCAGATATTTTTAAAAGCAGAAGTTGTCCGCCAAAACTAAGCTTTCAGTAAGCCAAGGTATGATAGAAATTTTATTTTCTCATGATCATATTTTTGTCTATCTTCACTTAAAATATGAAAACTAATTTTTTTTCTTCTGAGAAGGTTTATTCACCACCAAAAGCTCTGACGGATAGTCCTGCACGTTGGATGCTAGATGCCTAGCTGCCTTTAGATCCCAGCTCTTTCTTGGGATCAGAACACAAAACAGCTGCTACTTTTTCTTGTACAAATGATGGGTTGAAGTCTACAAATTTATTGCTAATTGATTTCCTGCTACAATAATGAATTTGAATTATGCATGTACCTGAAAGCCATCCTGTACCTTTCCTCCTGTATCTTTTATACACCCCCTCGTTTTCTCCCCTTGTGGGTAATCAGTGCCTTAATACACACAGCAAATAAAAGATTCACGGAAAAATTGTACCCAGTCTCTCACCCTGAAATGTGCTAACTGAAGTCTGCGATTAAGCAGCAGGACGAGATTGTGAATTACAAGAGACAAATCAGAAGCTTTATAATTACACAGGCATGAGCACGGTAGGGTGTTCTGGAACAGTTTAGTTATGAAAGTGTAATGTGTTACTTGTGTTTAATTGTACCAGTTAGCTGTATCGTGCTGCATTAACTGTTTATATGTTCTAAAAATATAAAAATCAGACAGCCAGAAATGTAATGAAATTGAAGTATATAGAAAGCTTGTCAATAAGAGCAAATAGAATTCTTAAATGAATTTCTATCTTACAATAATAATATTTGCAAAAGTGAAATAAAATGTAATTGCTTGCCTTTTAATAGATATGTGAATAATCTAAATTATTCCAGAACCAAAATCAAAAACATTTCCATTTTCAACCATATTTTATGTATGCGTGTTTAATCATATAAGAGGCGTAAACTCAACTAAAGGCAGTTTACTCCAAGAAATGATTGCACACTTAAGAAAAAATCTCTTTGCTTCTAGAAGAAAGGAAAGTATACTTCTGATTTGCTTTAAAATCAGCACAGTACATATGTCAACTTTCTAATGCTTTCTTTTTCTAAGGATTTAGTATAATGCTCTTTAGTAAAAATAATGCAACTTCTTTCCCGAGGACTCAGAGAAGGAGGAATAAGAAATGTGCATGCGACTGTGTCAGGGATTTAAAGAAAAGGACAGCCAAGATACTTGTAAGATAGAATTTCAGGTACAATTTGTACTAACCTTTTAATAGTTCACATGGGGCTTTGAAATCCATTCTTCATTTATATCTAAATCTTTTCCAATTTCTTGAGTGAACGATGGAGAGAGAGAAAAGTACACCTCTCTTGGCTTCTGACTAAGCAATTGCTGTGGAAAAGGGGCAGCCACAGTGTTCACTGAGATAAGGAGTGTTAACCTATGCATAACTGCACCGAATCTTTTAACTAGATACAGAGTTTATTGAGTGGAATTAAAAAATAGTTGTGTGTGTCAGATTTGATTTTGTTGGAGCCACACGAGTAGAGATCATTTTAAGAAATCAAAAACACATATACCTGTTTTTTCAAACCAGGCTGAGTAAGAATCATGATGAATGCAACAGCTTTTGTGTTTATTTTAATATTAAATTTGTCTATCTTTTATAGAGATATTAGTTAAAATGTACAATTTGTGTTTGTATTTTAAAGTTTCATATTATTTAAAAATAAGGAATTCTAGTAACCTTGCTGGAATTCAAGATGACCTTGAAAAACTATTTTTTGGATCTTAAAAATACATGGAGATACTTTTTTTAAAAAATGAATACGTTCTATGAATACAGACTGAGAAGATAAAGAATCTATGTGGTATAAAATATAGAATTTGTAAATGGTACAACTATCATGCAAAAAAAGAGTACAGATCTACTTATACATCTGTAACATTCCTATGATATGCAAGTGTAGAAAGCGCACGTTTTTGATTGCTATTAGTATGTTTTGGGGAGCTTATCTGGCTTGTCCTCCATATTTGATGAGATCCCTTCAGAAACTTGGGTATCATCCCTCTCCCCTCTTCATCTGTAATCTTGGCCAATATCTATTCCCTCTCTGGGTTGTAATCTGTACTTCTGCTACTCTATCAGATTGTACAGGGAGGAGGTTTTTTAATATATCTTCTGTCTTTGACCGTCAGCCCCCATCCCCCCAATAGTCCTCGTCACATTATTGTACTACTCAAAGATGTGTGAGATTTTCTCTTTAGATGATGTGGGCGGAGGTTCTGGGTCTGTGTGCTTCAAATCCACAAGTGACAGTGTAGTTACTGAAAGGGGCCTCAAAATCTGTGCAAATATTAATTCCTCTTAAATGAATAAAAAAGTACATGTATATACATTTGTGTAACACATATGGATATGTTACTTTTGAGGTTCTAAGGTATGTTTGATACAGCAAAAGCGTTTTTAAAATGGTACTATTACCCATTGTATGCAAGAATCAAAACACCACATTATACTTCCTAAAAATATATAAATATGTCTCAATCGAAAAATAAATTTTAATGTCTGCTACATTTGTAATGCTTTGGATATTAATTATGATATACCAATAAAAAAGACGGTATGGGATGGCACATGCTTGTAATCCCAGCTGCTTAACAGTAGAGGCAGGGGACCAGAAATATAAGGCCAGCCTGGACAACTTAGGGAGACACTTCTCTCTCCAATGAAATGAAATTTAAACCAGTGCTGGGGATGTGGCTCAGTGGTACAATACTGCTTACTGTGTGAAAGGCTCTTGTTTCAATCTTCAGTACTAAAGGGAAAAGAAAGAAAGAAAGAAAAAGAGAAAGAAAGAAAAAAAAGAAAAGAAAGAAAGAAAGAAAGAAAGAAAGAAAGAAAGAAAGAAAGAGAGAAAGAAAGGCTATATCATATGCAAATCTTATTATATTTTCATGGTTTTTTAACCTTCATTTACAAAGGTTGAAAAATCACTGAGCTAGAAAATGATACAAATGTGACTGTATGGCACAGACATTGATTTATTTGTTATCGGCTCACCCCTTACTTCCTGGGACCATGTATATTGTAGTTTTTATCAAGCTACTGGATTGCCTTCAAAATTGACTCTGTACCTTCTTATCTCTTTACATTGGTCAGTCGCCTCTCTTGATAAATGGCTGTCATGAGCCTGGTGGTGCAGGCGTGTAGAAATCCTTTAAAATCAAGTTGTTACTCAAATGTTGCAACTTTCATAGAAGTTTCTCTACTTCCCAGTCAAATTTTTCTTTCTCTCTTCTTTTAAGAGAATTTTGTAATTTTTAGATTTCTCTATTTTGTCTTACATAGGAGGAAATTTCTGTTTAATGCATTCACTATTTTTAATATATGGTATTTTTAAATCTTATTTGATTCATTTCCGTGCCTAATACATTGCTTTGCCTCAGTTGGTCTGTAACTGCCTAATGAAGTGTCTTCCTTCACATATATGTATTTGATTGCGTTCTGCCTTCCAGACACTGCTGCAGTGGTAGGGCTGCGGCAATGAACTAAACATTTTATTGGCAATGGGAAGATGACACAGGTGTATATGCCATTGATGCTGAATGCTAACAAAAAAAAAATAGAAGCAAATAAAGTGGGAAAGGAGCTGTGGAAAGTGGTATGAGAATTTCTCTATTCTATGAGGTAGTCAGGAAAAGCCACTTTTATAAAAGTGACATTCGATCAGGCATCTAATTAAGTGAGAGAGCTCTGCTCCTCTCTTTGTAGTTTCAGAAAGAAACAGCATATGCAAAGTCCCTGGGGAATGTGAAAGAATTGAAGGACTAAAGAGTTCAGTGAGTAAAGTGAATAGAAAGAGATATGGTCAAAAGCCATATGGGCATTGGATGAAAATAATTGAGAGCAAAGATTTAATGTAACAGCACATTTTATATGTAATTGAACGTAGATGAAATATGTACAATAAAGCCAGTGCTCGCACTTGCAGGTAATTCATGTAATATTTTACTAAAATGATATTTTGTAGTTTTCCCCCCACATTTTATTGATATGTATACATGCAAAATTCAAGGTTTACAATGGAGTTGAGCATTTTGTGCACATACGTATCTTGTCAAGGTGACAAGGGCTTTCCCACTCTCCTTTTGTCCCTCCCCCTAACCACCCTTCCCTCCCTCCTCCCCCACCCTACTCCCCTCTTTCACTTTGTCTCTCTTCTTAAGTTCCATAGGTGTTGTGATCTGGGTCTCTCATATCAGAGAGACCGTTCAATGTTTCACCTTCTGCTTCTGACTCACTTCACTAAGCATGATGTTCTCTGGTTTCTTCCATTTGCCTGCAAAAGCCTCCACGCTATTGGACTTTATTGATGCATAGTATTCCATTGTGTATAAATGCCACATTTCGATGCAGTGTCACCCCTCCTGGGAATATATCCAAAAGAGACCAAAACAACATATAACAGAGATATATGTATACCCATGTTCATAGCAGCACAACTAACAATAGCAAAAATATGGAAGGCACCAAAATACCCATTGATAATTTGTACTTTTTTTTAAACACTGCAACCCACTCAGAGTCTGATTTGGTTCCTCTACATACGGTTGTACCCTCATTAGCCCATTGGAGGGGAGCACACAACAGACATCGAGTGGAAATAATGAAACTGTAGTTTTCCATGGGTTAGGAATATATTGGATCACTAACACTTTGCAGTTTATCTTTTGATAAGTCTACTTGATAAATATATTTGATACACTAACCCCTTTTCTCTTCGAAAAATCTTTCCATCTAAAGAAATAGATCAATGGTTTTACAACAATTATAATTACTGGCATTGAAAAAGCTGTTTCCAGTCTCAGTGGCTGTAGAATTTTTTTCCGTTATGGTCAATGTCAGTATTCTGTGATTGTTAGAGAATAAGTTGCCTGAGCTGTTACATATTTGTTATTACAATATATTTAGGCAAGTAGTTATGATAAGTACTGTTTAAATTGATTATTATAACTGTAAGTAGCAAGGTAAAATAAATTGTCACTCAAAACATGTTTTTATTGATGCTATGTTCACTTCATAATACTAAAGGTAACATACATCATTAATTTCTGTCAAGTTATTTCATATCTCACGTGTGCTGATATTCTCTAATACAGTTGATTTAGGGTTTAGTTATTTTTTTGGTGTAACATGGTGTTCAGGAATGAAACTACAAGAGGAGGAGGCGGGTGTAGAGTAAAAGTGTACATGATAATGATGATTTGAGGCATGGTTGATAAAGGCTCTCCACAGGATGCTACTAAGCTCAATCCTTAGTTTTTATATTATTTATTCTTATTGGGAATTTTTATAGGATGCCTAAAAATTGTCCAGACTCTCTGTCTTTCAAATTTGACTACCAATTGTTTCTTGTTTTATTAATATGTATGTATATATATATATATATATATATATATATATATATATATATATATATGATATATAGTGTTTATGTTTACATGAATATTTTGTGCACATATATATCACATCAAAATTACAAACCCTTACCTTCACCCTTTTTTTGACACTCCACACCCTCTTCCGCCCCTCTAACTCCCACTATTCCCCCATTTGCTTCAATAAAATGCCTGTATTCTGGATTTCTCATATTAGAAAAACCATTAGATATTTAACCTTCTGCATCTGACTCACTTCACTGAGCATGATTCTCTCAGGTTGCCTCCACTTTCCTACAAAAGCCTCAAACTATTTGTCTGGATAGACAAGAAGCATCAGTACCTGTTCCTCTAGACCTACATAAAAACAATGCCATTGACTCCTTCTCTAGGTATGCTAGGTATGCAGGTAACTGATCTCTGCAGAAATTCATTCATCTCTTCAAAAATGCTAGAATAAAAAGAAAAGAACATGAACTTGTATTAAATTGGAAAATCACACGTGGGAATAAATAGGGACTTAGCAAAATAAGGTGGTTTTGTTTGCTTGTGGTTTATTTGTTTTGCATCACTGAGGAGTAAACCTAAGACTTTGCACTTGTTAGGCAAGAAATCCGCCAGTCAGCTATTCCTGCCCCAAGATTGTCGCAGAAGGGAGATGTCAACATATGCTTTTAGCATACTGTCACATAAGGTTCAGAAATATTTTCTCTTGTTCCATAATTTTCTCTGTGTTGGCTTTTTTTTTCTTTCTATGTCTGTGAGCTCTTTAGTTCATAGAATCTCATCTATCTTGGCTTTTGTTGTTTGTACTTTGAGGCCAAGTCCAAAAAAATATTCGCCTAGGCTTGTGTGAAGAACTTTTCTTGTCTGTTTTCTTCCCATAGCCGTATATGTAATTTCAAGTCTTACATTTATGCCTTCAGTCCATGTTGTTTTTTATTTTTTCTTCCTATATGGGGAGAAAGGTCCAATTTTGTTCTACATTTGGCTATTCAGTTTTCCCAACACAATTTACAGTTGAACACATGCTGTTTCCCCACAGGGCAATCTCGGCACCTTTGTCAAAAATCTGTTGGTTACAAAAGTGGATTTATTCTAGGATCTCTATTAAGGTGCATTGATCTACATGTTGGGCTTCAAACCATGTCTTAAACAGGGTAACAGCTGAAATGCACGAAGATCACAAACAACTGAATAGCAAGAAAGCAAATAATCTAAAGTATAAATGAGCATATGACCTGAAAAAGCAGTTCCTTTAAAAAACATGAAAGCTTCAAGAAGTATATGAAAAACTGCTAAATGTCACTAATTGTCATTAACTGAAAATGAAAACCATGACATGTCACATTGCTCCTGTCGGAATAATACACTATCAAAAAAGACAAAAAGTAAAAAGCGGTGGCAAGGACACAGAGTGTTGCCATAGGAATGTAAATTGGTATAAGCTTTAAGTAAAACAGTCCGGAAGTTCTTCAGGTATTACAAATAATTGAGCCAGTCTAATTCTGCATATGTGTTTGAAGACCATGAAATTACTTGTCCCACACATTATCTGTACTCCCAAGTTCTTTGGAAAAGATGTGAAATAAGCCTAAGTGTCCATCAACATATAAATGGATAAAAAACATGCAGTGAATATACACAATGGAATGTTATATAACCTTTAAAAAAGAGGAAAGTCTATCATTACTTCCAACATGGATGAATCTGGAGGCCCTTATGGTAAGGGAAGTTAACCATGCAGAAAGGACAAACTCTGCAATATCTCACTTATATGTAACATCTAAAAGAAAGTGGAACTCACAGAGAGTGAAAAGTTAGTAGCCAGAGGCTATAGGGAGAGGCAGTGGAGAGACTGGCCAACCTAAGAATACAGACTTGGGAGAAGAAATACTGGAGATGCATCATAAAACATGATGACTGTAGTTATTATCAATGTGATATATACTTTTCACCATGCATACATATATCCAAACATGTTGTACACTATAAATGTATGTAACGTTTATTTTTCAACTAAAAATAATTAAAAACAAAGTAAACATTGGCATGAACACAAGAATTTTGATGCAATTATAAGAAAATATAGGGTTGGGGTAATTGCTCAGTGATGAAAGCAATTGCCTAGCCAGCACAAGGTTTAATTCCCCTGCACCACATAAACTGGGTGTGGTCACGTATGCCTGTAATCCCAGCCCTTGGGAGGCGAAGACAGAAGGATCACCATGAGTTCAAGGCCAATCTGAGCTACGTAATAAATTCAGGACCAGCCTGGAGTGGGAGCAAAAAGGACAAAGGAAAGGAAAGGAAAGGAAAGGGAAGAAAGGAAGGAAGGAAGGAAGGAAGGAAGGAAGGAAGGAAGGAAGAAGATATAAGCATTGATCCAGAGTGAGACAGAAAGTAGCTTTCTTTTTATGGTCCAACTAACATGTCCCATCTTGATAAAGTCAGAGAACAACTTTCTTAATCACTGTGATCTGGTATAATTATGAATTGGGAGGAGTCTTCCTATTTTGTTGAATAACATAAAATTGATGGTTTTTCACTAAAATGTCAATTTCATATGATTATATCTGTAAATGAGCTTTCAATAATGATGACTACCTGAGACACTACGATGTGCAGTGAAGTAAGAGAAGACTTTCGTTGGTGGTGTTCTTTAAGTCTCCCACAAAAATTAAAGGTGTATTGTTAACTTGGATTAATTAGATTTCTTTTGCATTTGACACTCTTAACTAGACTTTGAAAGTTATCAGAACTTTTCAAAAGCTATCTGCTTCTTGCATTTAACTTAAATTGCTCATTATAAGTGTTTTGGTTACAGTGTTAACTGATTTTATCATTTGAACATCACTTTCATCCAGATAGAAAAGGGGATAGCTGTAAAATAAGACGAACAACAAAACATTTTATACTACATACTACTCACAGTTTTAAGTATTTTGTTATATATGATGAATGTAATTTGTGTAACAGATTAGGAATCCAATGTCTAACATTAAAATGATTCAGTAATCTGTGACACCTCGTTTTCATTGCAATTTGAAAGTGTTATTTGTAATTTTGATATTTAATCTTTAGGAAATTAGACATCCACAGTAAATTAAAACATGAATATTTACCAAAGTTAAAATAACAGACATATATGTCTGTATCTTACATTTTTGCTGCCGGGAGAGAATAAGTCTACATCCACAATTTAATGGAAGATTTATTTTAATTCACAGTTTCAGAGGGTCTCAGTCCATTCATGGGCAACTAGCATGGCAGGAAGGTCTGGCAAAGAGCAGCTGCCCACGATGTCAGTATCACAAGAAGCATCGGGGCCACTAGAAGAAGCCGCAGAAAGAGTATATAGCCTTTCAGACCATCTGTCTGTAACTCACCACACTGCCATAATCCACCCCTCCTGACCAGGCCCCACCTCAGGTCCTAACGAGATATGGGATCCATAGATAATTTGCAACATCCAAACACCTGAGGTTTGTGGAGTACATTGCACATCCAAGCCATAGCAGTCCTCAAAAGAAACTATCAAATTAACTTTAAAGGACAAAATGTGATGTCTGACTTCTTATATTTCTTTGCTTTAAAACACTGAGAAAACAGCTGACCACAAAAAAGGTCTAGTATGATTTTTGATTCATTTCCTTTTCATAATTACTCATTTCCTTGGCACTATGACTGAATCACACTTCCTTTCTGATTATGAAATTTCTGACACCTTGGTTGTACATGGGTCTTCGTTTATGTTTTAAAATTGACTCCAAATTTTGACAGTTTCTCATTGACATTCTGTTATATCCACACATTCATTTCTGATTAAAATAAAGATAGAATCTGCATCTATTCCTTTAAAATCCTTGTAGAGTGTGTGACATATATTATCACAATGTGTCATGCCTTAGGCTATTTACCACTGAGAAATGTTGTATTTTATATTATATGATTCTTTTGACCTCTGCTGAACTTGAAACTGCCTAAAAGGGATTGCTAGACCTAGTTCCTTAAATAAACACACATTGTTCTTCCAGTTGCTGTTGTAGGTCTTCTTAACAGGCGCCTCAGGCAAGGGGAATTTTGACTTTGAAGTCACCTTTGCTGGGTTCATGTAGATAAGCCTATTTCCTACCATTTTTTTTCTTATACTTGAACAATATCATTCAACACAAGTTTGTTTTTACATGTAGAAGGCAGAGTCATGACTTGTGCTGTACCTGTGCTGCCAGGTTATAATATTTTTATATCTTGTGTCACATTTCATTACCAATATCACATACTTCTCCATACACAGCCTATATGAAATATTCAATTTTTCTAATTTATTTTCTCAATAATTGATAAGAAATGGGCTACAATTAAACACTCAAAATCAGAAAACATCTATTTTTAACTGGAAAATGAGGAAAAACTCATTAACTTTGTCTTGTTCCTGGCTTTGCTGAGGCCACAAGGAAAAACTAGTCACTTGAATTTTAAAAGTGGTCATAAAATTTTTTCTTAGAATTGAGTTTGTCTTCCTGGTATTATGTATATGAAACTAGCCTTTTCCCAATAACCATTTCTCACGTAGATAATTCATTCTAATTTGATAAATATAGTCTGCCAGAGAGACTGTGGCAATAATATCCCATAGAGGTTTCTAAAATTTGCTTATTCACTTAACTCTAGACAGAAACATTTTTCAGGTTATTCAACATCCCAGTTTTCCAGACACAAGTTAAAGTGAGAGAAGATTCTTTTTTAGTGGACAGAAAGGTTTAATGGGTATTGTAATAAAATAAATAAATACTTTAAATTTCTGCTTTAAAATAGTCGTTGCTAGCTGCATATTTAAGAAAGGAGTTTAAAAACAGGAAGAACAACAAGAATTAAGAAGTTGTGTTGTGAAAATCATGAGGTGTTTGCTGTTAAGTCTCTTTTGGACCCTTGGAAATAGTCCTCTAAAAAGTAAAACGGTATTATTCTAAGGGTGTGTCCAACCTGCGACATATCTTTTTTCCCTTCTTTTAAAAAAGTTATCTATATGATAAAAATATTTTAAAAGGAAATTTTGCCATTAATACACATTAACTATTTTACACTTCACATGTGGACAGTGTAATTCATCTTCATTCAAAAAAAAAAAAAAAAGGACAGCAAAAGGACAGAAAACAAACTGGCTGTGCACACATCATAGGCAGTCATGTCCTACTGAGACTAGCAAAACTGATCCTTTAGTTGTTCATTTAGAGCGTCTATGTAAATTGTATAGTTCATTCAAACAATTGACTATAGCTCTAAAAAACAGAAAGTAGGTCTCTTTGTTCCTTGCCCTGTCCTCAGTGTGGTCCAGTACTAAGAAGCTTAAAATCAATAGTCATTGAAAGATGAAAGGAAAACATTGCCTTACTTTCCCCCTTCTTCCAGAAAACAGAAGTGATAATTATTTTCCACCAATTAATCACTACGATAGAGTATGCCAATGAAATATTTGCCTTTTTATACTCATAAATATCCATGAATTATGTTCATCTATGAAAGATTTTTGTTCTTATTTTTGCAGTTACTTTGTCTACTGATAATACTGATACTGATAATTTTCTTATTTCATGAAAAGTATTCAATAAAATTTAAAAATATTTAAATTGTATTCTGGATAATTTAACAATTTTTATCCCAAATTTAAGTTACACTTAAGAATGAATACGAAATGCTTAGGGTGATTTTCTTCCGAAGACTTGTTGCACTAATCATTAAACAACTATACTAGTTTCTGTTTGAATTAAAGCTTCTAGATTCTTGTATGATGGGGTTTCAAGAGCTGAACACTATAAGATGACGCATTTAGAATTAAAATTTGCTTCTGTACAGTCTAATCTAGCTCTGCTGCTAAATTTCATTATGTCCTAAATCAGTGTTGTATCAGTTAGAGGAACAAACTATTTATTTCTCTACAGACTTGCAGCTGTTAATCTCAGCAGTGACTCAATGATTGATTTTCTTCAGACCTCACATTAGAAGACATAAAAAGGCAGAAACAGTTTGGACAAAGTCTAAGATGTACTAGCCAAATTATAAAATATAAGACACCACATGGTACATAATAAATCTTTGTTGATAATTTGTTATGATTCCTTTAAGTTGAAGAATGCAATTAGAACGGTCACGTGAAGTTATGTTGTTTGTGCTTTGCATATTCTTGCTACTTGGTAGTGGCTTCAACTGGAAAATCTTGAATTATAACTATGACCCAGTTCCTAAAGCATTTGAAATTATTGCAGGTGAAATTTTTCTCAATAAGCCTTCAATGTTTCCAATGTATGGATGTACAACCCATGTTAACAATAAACACTGAACATTATATTGCCTGAGGGGTAAGAGCCCAAACTTTATTCTCAACATCGACAAATTTCTGCCACTAAATGTAAGAATTGGAAGAAGCTATTAGAATAGTAACAGACTCTGAAAGAATTTTCAGGTAGATACATTTCTTTTTTCTTTGACTATAACAACCTCTAGGTTTGTTTCTTTTCCTTCCTTTTCTTTCTTTTCTGTCTTCCTTCCCTCCTTCCTTCCTTCTTCCTTCCTTCCCTGCTTTCTTTTTTCTTTTCTTTCTTTCCTCTAGTCTTTCTGTCTGTCTGCCTGTCTTTCTTTACACTAAAAAGCCACATTGCTTTCTGGAATTGCTGATTTTTTTAAAAAGGTAAAATTAAAGGAGTAATAAATAATGCTATAAAGAGTTAAGGATAAAATATTATGTTCTTCATAAATTAACATAAAGGTTCTTACTTAAGTTGATTCAAGCACCAAGCTAAACTAGTGAAGGACATGGGTTCTGATTGTCTTTGGTCAAGGTACTACTTTCTTCCAGGATCGTGAGCCATTATAGTAATCCTACTTAAGCATCCTTCAAAGAATGAATATATCTGATGCTACCTTTGTACATAGATTGATTGGCACATACATGCACACCTGGTTTTCCATGTTAAAATGAACAGACCATGTTTTGATAACATTTTTTGTTTTAATATTTAATGGTAAAAAAATTAACCATACTACCTTTCTTGTTGATCCTGTATCAAGGTTAAACACTTAAAATTTTACTGTAAAGAATACAAAAAACAGCAAATTTCAGAGGAATTGTACCTGAAAAAGCCATAATAGTATGAGCAATTTTAAAAAATTGACACAGCTACAAGGAGTTTAACCTAATTTCCCTTGACTACTGGGTGATGTAGTCACTTCTCTAAATTCATAATTTAAGTTCTCAACATTGTTTCTCTCTTAGTAAGAACACAAATGGCAATCTTCACTGTAGACAATGAATTATAAATAATTAACTATCACTCATTCACCCCTTTAAGATACAAAGCAGATATATTTCTTTGCACAAAATATGCACATTTCTTAAAGAGATGCAGTCATCCACATTTGTTCAGGAAAAACATACAAGGTTTTTGACCTACTATTCCACTTTCTGGTAAACTTAAAAAGTGCCATCTTAGAAATTTATTTAGAGTCCATCTCCTTGATCTCTTTTGGCACACAGTCTGAGGCTTTGATTGAGACTTCTGAAGTGACCTCTTTTGGTCTCTGGGTTTGTTGCTTGCCAATTCATTTCAAATAGTGCCCAAATGTTTTCTCTGTATTTTATCAATGCAACAGCTAGTCTTCCAGCTGCTTTTAGTCCATTGGATTATATTTCATCAACCCACCTCATCCACACCTGAACTGTGTACATTGGTTATTCAGGGTTTCATGGGCAAGTCCTTTTTTTCTTAGAAATTTGTGCTGAAAAGTTCATAAAAAATTATCAAGTCAATAGTCATTAATTAAATTTTCAGTATAGGTACTTTGTATATTTCACAATGCTTAAGTAATATCTCCCAACAGAATACTTCAATGCTATTTTTATACCAAGATAAAATTATAAACTCTAAAAATATTTCGTGTGGCATTCAATTATTTATGAATCATGGCATCCTTCAGTATTTCATTAATGTGTACTCACCCGTTTATCATGGTTTAATTTTTATGGCTAGCAACCTGTACAAAATTATATATATATTTAATAAATATTTTAATTTTCCTACTGTACAGCATTAAATTAATACTATTTTTGAATTATCTCTGTACCAATTTAATTCAGTTCTTTTGAGTCAAAAATACCATTTTCATTTTTTAGCAAGTGTCTTAAACCCTTTTTTATCTTTCTAAGTATAACATGATTGTTAAGGTCATTACATAACATATGAAGATACATTGTCATGACAAAAGACCAACCAGGAATGCAGACAGGCCACACTCGTTTCTTTTTCCATTACTGTCAAGATTTGATTTGTGATAATGGTAGTTAATTATTTTAAACAATGAATCCAATCAATCTAATCAGTTTACCAAGGAAAAAAGATTGCATTAAACAAGAACATTTGTAATGTTGGAAGGTCTGCTAGAAGAGATTAATTGGTTTGATGTGTGCTTTAATAAAAGCAGAGCTGAGTTCTTTCATATATACGTACATCTATTTGTAGAGAAGAAAGCTAACGAACTTAATTTTCAATTCTTTTAAAAACGGTAATTTTGCATTCATCATATTCTACTTCATTGTGACTGCATAGTGTGTGTCTCTGACTCCTTCAATTTAAAAATATGAGACTATAAAAATACCAAAACCAAATACATGAACTCATAATAAATGATACAGATTCCTCTATAATCTGCTCACAAGTATTAGAAATAATGAAAAGCCTAACCCAGCTGATAAATAGCCTACATAAATATGTTTTAAGAGGTTTTTTTAAGAGGATGTGTATAGAGCTGGCAAACACAGTTTGTAATATTAACCGATCTTAATTTCAAACCATCAGTTTTCTTTAAACTTAAAATGTAGACTGTGAAAGTAATTATACTTTAAAACAACTTTTTAATATTTTCATTAGATATAAAGCAAGTATTATATTAGTACCACTTAACAGAAATGGAAGACATCTGAAGCATTTTTATTACAAAATACATCAAATAGTCTTACAGCAACTTGAGTGGTTTAGGCCTTGTCCATCTGTGGACTTGGCATCTGTGAATTCAACCAAGTGCAGAACGCTTACCATGTGTGGAGGCGTGCGGTGGTTGTACGCCCTCACTTCTTGCTGTTTCCTAAATAATACACTTTCAGAATGACTTACTTATCTTTATACTATATTAGATATTATATTTAATCTACAGGTGCTGTAAAGCATGAGGGGTGATGTGTACACATTATATGAAAATACTACAACATTCTGTATAAGGAGTTTGATTATCTGTGGATTTTAGTAAATGAGGAAGATCCAGCAATTCATTAGTCTTTTACAGATCAATGAATAGCTGACTATAAAATGAAAATGCCCTTAAATCATCATTATTTTGAGTAAATATATTATATATGTATACACACACACACACACACACACACACACACACACACACACACACACCTCAGTGGTAATGTAATTGATCTCATTGTGTGATTGCGCTTTCATAATTTTCTTTCTTAGGTATAGTTATGTGTAATTTTTTGGCAGGCAATAGTTGAAAATGTAGAGAAAGTATGAAAGGTATACTTTGGTTACTATTTTGCAATTCATTTGACACTGGCAGATTGTAATTCAAGAATAATCTGTAACCTAAAATGATTTTAAAATTTGTGCTTTGAAAAAAGAAAAAAATTATCAATATTTAAAAAGCAAATTGGCTGATGTTTTTAAGAGCAAACCATGTAATATTTAAATTATCAAATTATATGACTATATATGATGTAAGAATTATTAAAAGTATATGCATGAGATGAAGGAAGAATCCACACTATTACTCTTGATATGAGGAACTATTTCCAAGAATCTTCTCTATTTTTAAGTCTTATTCATTCTAGCATAGGTTGTTCTCAACGTTATGTAATAAAATCATTAGAGTCAGTAACTAATGTAACAGAGATTTATTAAATGGGTGATGTACTACACTAGGCACTGTGAGAGTTCTAAACCCATAGGGGTGGTTCCATATTTCATATAAATAGAGGCTCAGGTAGAGAGAGAAACGACTCAGTAGTTCTCAGGGAAGAATGAGTTCTGCCCTAAATCTTGAAGGACGCGTACACTATCACTAAGTCAAAGTAAGTAACAGAGTATTAAAAAAGAAATTATTTTGGGCCATTACTAGTTGTACTTGTAGTTGTAGTTGTATTGAATGAAGAGGAGTTAAGTTTGGTACCCATGGGTGATCTCATTTAAATGGCCCTGCTGGAAAAAGTGTTATATGAGGTAATACAAATAGTTATCAGATTCAGTATCTCACTGATGCTATTCTTAAGAGTATAGCATTCATTGTGGTGTGATCATGGTCCCATCTACTAAGCATCCCCTGTGGGAGAGTTATAAAGTATAATAATAAAAGACACAATTTGAAGCATCTGAATGTATTTCTCAGCTGAACTTCACGAGTCTATGAGGAACCGTTACCTCCATTGTATATAAGATAACATGAAGCCTTACAGACATCCATCAAAATCCCTCCAAAATAGAGTGCATGAAGGAGAATCACAAAACAAACCCTATGGCTAACTCAACACCGTATTTCTATGACACACACCGTCAGTGAAGAATGATGAAAGGTTCTGAGCTAGTTAACAGGACAAGAGCAAACTAGTACATTGGGGATATTAATTTGACAACACCGTATCATGTAATTTAGATGCTACAAGATTACGAGCAGTGACACAGTAGATGGCAGTAGATGGAATAACATAATAAAGGCTGATAGTTGCTGGTAGTGATGAAAAGGCCTAATGTGAAAGACAGAGTGAAAAAAATCATGTTGAGATGGAAACTTGTCCTAATAAATCAGTAAGGAGACTGAGAAGGAACAAAAGAAATAGCCAGGTGGTGAATGGGTGGAGAAAAACAAAGCCAAGGTGGTGCAGAAGCAGGCACAGACTTGAGGAGTGGAGGAGAAGCAAGTGCACAGATGAGCTAAAACATTCATTTGTTGAAAATCCCGCTTCACAAAAACTAGACTAAACCATTAACTAAGCCACATAGTTTGTTGCCTTTACTTTTAATGACAACGTATGTGTTAAATATTATTACCAGTGTTTAAGGAGGAAAAAATGAAGACTTAGAAAGCTCTCGTTGCCTGTGGCCTCAGAGTCGTAGGACAGGAAGCTGAGAGCTGCACCCACAGAGTGGACTGCAGCAGCGTTCAGCCTCTTTTGACCTTCAGAGTAGATTTGTGGAATAAGGTGAGGGGTTGTTACCTCTTTTTAAATGATAAGGTTCAGAAAATATTTTGTTAGAGCAGGGGATAAGATTTTCTGTTTAGAGTGTCGGACTACTGAGAAGTAGTGTATGTGATGATTATGCAAGCAATAAATCTGGTAATCTTCTTTGAAACTTCCTTCTCTTTTAGTCTCCGTTGTGATGTTATCATCAAATATCATTGACCTTATTTCTTACATTGTTCTCCAGCTCTTCTGGTTCTCCCACCTACACTGTCACCTGTGTGTTGCATGCATTGATGTCTTGGAGCTAGACTGCAACAATGCCTTCCTGAATAATGCTTCCTAAGTCATTATCTCCCCAAATGCAATTTGTTTCTGGGTCATGTCCTTAAAATCCAAGTCTATTCTCCATATTCTGCTACCCCCGCTCCCGCCAAAAAAAAAAAAAAAAAAAAAAAATACTGATGCCTGTAGCTTTCTATTGGCTTTACCAAAGTTCAAAGTCCTTGAAGGACCTAGAAGGTACGCTTCACAGATAGATGTGACAATTTCCCTACATTTGGCCATTTTTCACATAGTTCTCACCCTGGCATTGTTTTCAGTGCTGGGACATGCTGGGACTTTGTTCATGCCATTCTTATTCTGAAAACATTTTCCAATTCTCAGCTCACTTTCCTTTCTTTACTTGTTAAACGTACATTTCTGGTCCTTCAAGGCTCAAGTGAAAAATGACTTCCTCTAAGGTCTTCCTTGATCCCTGAAATAGAAAAAGTTCCATTTTTATGATCTTTCATTGGGCTCTGTACTTTCTCTTTGTACTCCCTACTTCTGTTAATTAAAATATTTACATGTGTTTTTGTTATTGTTATTGTTCTGTTGTATCCATTTCTTCTGTTAGTCTATTAGAACCCTGAGAAAGGAATTACATGTTTTCTTTTAATTTTTAAGCCAAAGCCTGTACCCAGCAGAAAATAGGTTTTCATGCTATAGCTCTTGAAATTACTGTGACTGATTAACAAGCAGGCTGGTTTTTAAATGTAGATATTTTGTTCATTAAATAAAAGGTCGCAATCAACATTCTTAAATTCCACAAGTTTCTATTTCCCCTGAGATAACGATGGTCACAATATAATGAGTAAATGAATTTGTGTAAAACACTTAACATACAGATATTACATAATTTTTATTATACTGTATAACTATCAAAGATCCCAAAGGAAAACCCTAAATTTGTTGGAGAAAGCTTTTAGTACAAATTAGACATACAGTGTATTTGAATATTCAGGTGTTGTCTGAGAAAGATGTAACATACAATTTACCTGACATGGTTCAATTTTATAATTATAATTGTTAAACATTTATTTTTGAAAGTGGCTGTGCATTTTATCGCAGTCCTTTTGAGTTCACAGACTCATTACTTTTCTGGGAAAATCATGGTGATCAGTAAAAATGGAAACTGTGGCACAAACTACTAAATCTCCTTTTAGGTGCTGTGGTCACTTCCACCACATAAATGAAAATTATGAAGAGGACTCAAATAAAGCATATATATGCACTAGACATGTAATTAGACTTAGTTTTATTCCTGTTATCTGTAATCAGTATCTGCCACTCACTAAGATGTTAAAGAATTCCTTTCAGGTATATAGTCCATGGTTTTATACAAGATTTATCCATCTTACAAAGGAAAGCTGATTAACGCAGCATTTTATGTGAGGATATATAATCAAAAGGTATATACTGTTGGGGTTGTTGTGAGGGAAAAAGGTTGGACTGTCTTTAATATGAAGGATATGGGAACAGAATGGCCTTATATTTATAGAAAAGATTTAAAATTAGGCTGAGCTTTTAATTGCTGGTGTTGGTATTAAATGGACCAAAGTTTGAATTCCTAATGACCTATTGTTTTTCAACTGTATATTGATAATAAAGCAGGATTTTTTTAATTAGAAAAAATCTACTAAATCATTAGCACTTTGCATGGGACTCAGTGAGTACCTGATGAAGGGTGGTCAGTGTCGTCACTCCATGGAACACCTAGCCTGTAGTCATTGACCAAATCCAAGATGATTTAACTGTGCATAAAGTGTCAGTGGCTTCAGGATTATTTAATGTTCAAAGGAGACTAACACAAATATGAAAAAGGAAAGATCTGTTATTGCTATAAAGTAAATGTGAGCTTACCTGTATTGTGTATACAAGGAATATTTTTTCTATTTGAAAATATATACAACCTTTTATTTTGGGCTTTTTTTGCTAGTGAGTCTCTTACTGATTGTGTACAAAATGCACAGATAATGCAGGCAGCCAGCAGCATAAAGTTCTGTTGTCTGTTTGAATCAGCAAGTGGGCATCCCAGATTTATCTGTTTACACTCAAGTAGCTATTATTGTTAATTCCATTTTCTATTCTTAGTGTGTATATCACCCTTAATTTAAAACTCTGACAAACTAATTTATAAAATGGAATTGATTTTCAGAATAAGAACAATAAATATTTTATTTTTCTTAAAAAATTGTGATTGGATAAATCAAAGGTTCTGATTATAGTTTCCAAGTTTAATATGTTTATCATAACAGAAAGTAACAAAAATTAATTTCTATTTCATTCTTAAATATGGCTCTCTGAAATATTCTTTTACATTTTCTTTATTGGTAAATTACCTAATATACAAGAGTTATGTTTTTGTTCGTATGGATAGAAATACCGAGTTGCCAGGGCAAGAAGTTCCATGTCAGTCAATAATTAGAGAAAATGAAATTTAGGGACAATATATTGAGTCCTAGAATGCCGAACTGCATCCTATTATTTGGTAATGCTCTATTCTTCATGGTTGCTAAATACTGGTTATTGTACCTATAAGAATGATATCGTCAGAGTCTATACCTTGGCCGAAAATCACATTACCTAAAAATTATAGATAAGGAAGCATGTTATCCATTAATGTGAAAGCTGAAGGGGTGGATAAATGTGAATACATGAGTCGTATTGGGAGTGTTACAGTGAAGTAATTCTGATAAGTTGCATTGAGCTGCTTAGGAATAAAAATGAGTAAGTTAACAATAAGAAATTATTTTCAAATTCAATTTTAATATATGTTTTGAGAAGACTAGTCCAAATATAAATTATGGTTTTATATGTATAATCATACACATTCTCCTAAACGTTAGGCGATATTTTGTAGTCTCAATGGTCAGAAGTAGTCTCACTTGTCATATTAATGGACTGTCAGTAACTCCTTAGGCACTTCCCAGCACTTCCTGGTACCAGCAGGAGTACCACCAAGAAGCACGTGAGCATCCTATGTGATGACCCTGACACTTGTGCAATACTTCCGTGCCACGGTTTGCTGTATCCCCAGAATCTAGAGTAGCAACTGCCACATAGAACTACTGCAATAAAAATTAATAAATGTCAGGAAGGATATTCTATCCAACTCACAATAGAGTATCTTCAAGGGAATTTATAATCTGTCTTATATTCTGCGACTATTCTAATAAATACCTCTAAAAATCAAGGGGAACCATCTTTAACTACATAGCAATCAAGCCTTTGCCCTGACAGTAGAATTTCCACATAACAACAACTAAATCTCAACTCCAATTCATGTATGCAAGATTAATGACTTAGGCTCTTACTGTTCTGCTTCCTTCCTGAGACTGGTCGACCAGCCAGAAATTCAGTTATCTAACTAAAACACTAGCAATCTAATTATACTTTGCACTTGGATTCTCATACAATGTCTATTCCTGCTGTTAATTGAGATTCTGATTGAACCTGAATCATAGTTTCTCAGAAGGATCAACCTTCTGCAGAGGAAAACCTGAGCATGCTTAAGTAAAAAGCACAGATTTTACTTAAAGTTCAAAATGAGAAAGAGAGAGAGAGGGAGAGAGAAGTTGGAGACAAGGGGAAAGAGAGGGAGAAGTAAATGTGTTTAGAGCTATCATTCAGCAAGTCTCCCCAAACACAGCAATTAAGATCTCTGACCAGGGCTGGAGAAATAGTACAGCAGTTAAAGCACTTTCCTAGAAAGCGTAAGGCCCAAGAATTGATTTTCTAGCATGACATAAATGGGGTGCAGTGGCACAAAACAGTCATTCAGCATTTGGGAAGCAGAGGCAGGAGGATTGCCATGTGTTCCAGGCCAGCCTGGGCTTCGATGAGTACAGGACCAGTCTGTGCTACAGACCAAGAACCTATCTCAAAACAAACAAAAACTCCTACTCAACTATTTAACAAGTTTTTGCTACTGTTATTTTGGCAGTAGAATGAATTGAAGCCAGGACCTCTTGTATGCCAGGCAAGCAGTCTACCCTTGCCATTTTGCTGTTTCAAGCTTTTTTGTTTGTTTTGTTTTGCTTTGCTTTTTTGGGGGATAAGATTTTGTTAAGTTATTCATGCTGGCCTTAAATTCATGATCCTCCTGCCTCTGTCTTCCAAGGAACTGAGACTACAGGCATGTGCTACTATGCCCAGCTCTTCTCAAATTGTAAAATATAGAAAGACTTTAATAATACTAAAATGATAGCACATTCACGGAGTACTCAGTGGCCAGATTGTATATTAAGCAGCTTTCAAATGAGAAAAATATCTCAGAAAGGTTAAGAGGCTCAAAGTAATAATAAGGAAGCCAGGATTGTTTTAGTAAGAAAAGGAAACCAAGACATAAAATTTCTATCTGATCACAAATCCCATAATATATATATATATATATATATATATATATATATATATATATATATATATAGTTACCATATTTTTAGGCAGAAATATTTCTAAAACTCTGAAAAGGCATTAGTTCTTATTTTACCAGTTATATTTAACTACTCATAGCATGCTTAAAGACAAAATGCTTTTCTATCTAAACTCACATTTTATCAAACATAAGTGTAGGTTTGACGTTTATGAAGCATTAATCAATATTATCCTATATACCATTAATAGTCAAAAATTTAAGGGATGTAGTTTAGATGACTTGTTTGGTTTTATGTTTTCCGTAAATATATCTAGCACATTATTTCAGACTTTTCTCTATGGCACGTACACTCAGACCTTGGGAGGTAATGCACATCAGGTGCCAACCTAAGGATTTAAAGAGCAGTCTGTGAGGCGTCACTGGAAGCCTGTTAGCAGGGAATGGGAATAGATCTTACATCGCAAGCTTAGATTTGCACCATTATCAGCAATCCTTTTTCAGTTATTTTTCAACGTTTTCTATTGTTTTTACTTTTATTTACTTCCTAAGTGGGAAAAATGAGTTGGGAAAGCATAAACTGCTTCCATAGTCACATTTTAGGGGACACTGTTATGTGTATATATAACTACTAATGTGAGTTTCATAGGTAATAAATGTTATTCTGTAGTGATTGTAAATATTTTAGGACTCTCTAAACCATAACTCTGAATATTTTGACATTTGTAGGTGAAGCAACCTGCAAAATAACAGTAATATTATGATTACATAGAAAATATCAGTGGTGCTTTAAATAACTGTCCAATCCTAATGACAATTTAAGTAACAAGTGTTTGCGTTTTTTGAGAGATTTAAAATTGATCATTTTCTCAAGTTATGGAATTTAATTTCAAAATTAAACATTTATTTTAAACTAATCATTCAGAATGAGGCTGAATGAGATGAAATACCAGTAAAATAGGAATTAATTTTGTAATATATTAATATTTACCTTGAAGATGATGTTGGAATTGCAAAGAGATGGAATAAATAATTCAAATTTGAGACAGAGTTCATGATTAAGATACACTTTTAATCTAAAAGTTTGCATTTGTATGTTCTCTCTTCTTAGTTCCCATTGAGAATAAAGCTCATATCAATGGTTATATTTGGTTGAAAACATTCAGGTCTAATGAAAATGCTTTCTTGTGTAGACTCATAAACAATCACACTGTATTTCCACTGGGAAAAAAGTCTCCTAGAAGTTAATTTTTAATCAATTGAGTGAAAGAACTTATACTAAAAATCAAGATCACATGGAACCCTGTGAAATAAGATAGCATAAAGTTATTACTAGATAAATTGTCAACAAAATAAAGAATATTGACCAAGAGGGAAGCCTTCTTACAGAAATATTAGGAGTGAAGTTTTGAAAAAAAAAATAGTTGAGATTTTGAATAGTAAGGAATGAAAAAGATATTCTAGATAGCAATACATATATTTGTAGTTTCTCCAAAATAATGGTGACAAAAATTACCATGTAGTTAGAAGAAAAATTTAAGTGGCTTACTTGAAAGGAGCAGATAAATCATATATTTAATTCATTTGGGGTTTTTTGGTGATTCCTATAGGAGAATACAGGGCCTCTGCCCTTTTCCTTTTTTAAGAGTCTTGTTAAGTCACTAAGTTATCCAGGGTGGGTTCACATTTGTGATCCATCTGTTTTCACATCCAAGAACACTAGGATTATAGACATGCAGGCATTAAATAATTTTAAAAATAATAAATACTAAATTTTGAGAAATGTCTGATAACTATTATGTATGAATTACTAGAAATCTTTAAAGTTAAATTTTCAAGATGGTTACCAATATGTCTGAATGATAAGAGTGAAATTGCATAAAGATTCAAATAACCATATATAAGAATAACAGAAAAGAGAAAATCCAAATATTAGCCTAAGGATGTTATAATAACTTTGTTTGACAGTGACACCTTCAGTAATAGCGAAGTTTATTATTATCAATGATTAGGTCCAAGGTAAATGGAAGGGACACTAAATAAAGTAGAAGAATACAGACTGAGGAAAGTTAAATTTAGACAGCATTAGTAGTGGTGGCCATAGTACTTAGGAGGGAGCTAAGAAGCAGTTGGAAAAGGTGCCTGTAGGGATTAAAGGCAGCCGTCTTAGTTTCTGCCTTATACCAGGTATGCATCGTGTTCCTCTGCGAACAGAAGATGTTAAAAATTTTGAAAGACACGACAACCTAGAGATGTTCACTAACAGTTTAAAACCTGGTGCTGGGCAGTTACTGCATATAGACACAGATGCTAAGATAGAGACAAAAAGGTATTGTAGTTTATTGTTGAAGGTCACAAGGTAAAAAAAGAAAAAAGGAGCCAGAATAAAGGCAATTAATCACCAGGAAGAGGTTCTACCACATAATGCAATTTTTTTTTAGAGAAAAAGAAAGTCAGTAATTTAAAGGAATTCTTTTTCTATTATTGAGTTAAGAACACTTAACATGAAGTATAACCTCTTAGATTTTTATGTGCATGATATAGTACTATTAACTGTAGGCCCAAAGTTGTACAGTAGATCTCTTGCATAACCAAAACTTTATACTTGTTATTGAATTACAAGTTTTATATGTCTCCAAGGTGTTTATGTATTACAGAACTTTCATTATAGCTCTGGGGTTAAAAACAAATCACAGGAACTGAATTGTGTATCTGTAATAAGGTCAATGGATCAGCACAAATGCTTGAGAAATATTTGTTTGACTCTTGCACAAGTGTCAGGAACTGGAAGCTCTCCTAAATTCAGCTAGCTGAGTCTGTGGCAGAAACCTCCTGAGAAGGCACAGGCAATGAGGGGCCAGGGCTCCTCGCATAGCTGAAGGGCTATTTCTGTAATCGGGCACTCGTATGTCATGTACTCTGAGGCTTGAAGAATCTTTTAAGGAAAAAAATAATAATATAAAGAGAGAAAGAAGAAGGAAAGAAAAATAGTATTTTTAAATTCTGGGCCATCAGCAAAGAATCAGTCTGCCAAGCCTTGGTGTACCCAAAATGGATATTGGTGTCAGCAGGAAATGCGGCCGGGGGGTTGGGGGGGGGGGGTATTGTTTTGAAAGGGTCAGATTTCCATCCTATGTACAGCTTCGTTATTACACTCTGGTTATGATTCAGAAAGGCCTAGGAAGATAAGACATAGTGTCTCATGTAGGAGATGGACAGAGGATTGTAGCACAGTGTCGGTTTTCTGGAGTCACCGGCCATCGCTCTAGCCCACTGTATTCCTAGAAGTCAGGTTATTCAGCATATCTTCATCACTGATGGAAGAAAATATCACTTGGAAAATAAACCAAATGTGTCCCACAGCATATAACCCCCTCACGCACAAGGCCTCACCGGTCTTTATTGTCATGGAAGGAAAGACTAAATTTAGTAAGCACTGCATTTCTATAATGTTCTGTATTATAGAGTCCTTGTTTATTACTTGATTAAGAAGCGTGATCACTGTCATCTGAGATTTGGAAATGAGAACAGATCTATCATTTACAGGTCCATTTTCTTTTCTATCGTGGCTTACTTTCCTTTGATTCTAGAGATAGGAAGATACAAGATCAGATAAAGAACACAGCAAAGGCTTTGAATAGCCTTATCAATTTAACAGATAAATGTATAATGTTAAATGCTTTCATTTGGCATTTTTACATGTAGTATCAAAATTTTCTGCCAATAAAAGAAGTGCATGTCTAGATAAAATAATGCTTTTAAAAATATTTGAAATATTTCAAACTATTTTTAAATTCAGTTTTTCCTGGAGAAAAATTCTTAGCAAATACTTAACAACTAAATGTCTTTAACAATTAAGTAGTAAGCAACAAGTAAATACATATTATTGTAGCCATAGAAATTAATTGGACAAAAGGAGATATCTTTTGAAAAAATAACTTGCAAGGATTAATGCTGTATAGTGACAATACTAAATGATTAAATCAGGAAGAGATGTGTCTACCCACGTTACAGGTAATCTCCTTTATCAAACGCTCTCAGTTCTCTGCCTCAGCATGCATGTGTTGTAACTATTTCCCCAGGGAATAGGAAAGAACTAGAGAAAATTGCAAGAGAGGACACCAACCCCTACAGGTCAATGGTTTTGATTTGCACCAAGAATTGAAAGCCAGCAAATTCAAGTATAATAGCACATCCCCCAAGGGAGCAAAGGCTCTTTCCTAGGAGAAAGCATTACACACTGGTCTTGGTGAAGTGTTACAGGACCCAAACTGTCCTTCAGCAGCCCCGTTAAGCTATCCATCAGAATGACTCATGCACGTATATTCAACAGCTTAAGTCAGAAAAGGTTGGACAGTTGTCCTAAGTGCTTTGTGTTCCTAAGAGTTACGATAATTGAAAGCAGAAGTTAATGCCGCATATAAATCACGCAAGATCATAACCTAGTTTTAAGCTTGACATGATTCAATTTATCCATCCTTCTTAAGGTGCTTGATAGAGTTATTTTTTCTTTGCTGTTTTCTAGCAATCTCAAGAAAAACTATAGTCATGGAAGCTACTAGTTTAAAAATGTATTCAATTATTTTTGAATACTTCTGACAGTTGTAATACTTCCTAATTTTAGACAACTTGACTGTAGGATTAATGTAATCATTCTTATAGAAAGTACTTCAGAGCTTTTTAAGACAGGATTCTATAATAAAATAAGATAGTTTCTCTGCCACAGGATGGAGCTAAATGGATTATTTTTTTTTTTTTTCACTTTGTGCTCTTTCCACTGCTCCAGAGGTCATTGTGGTGTTCAATTTGACATCATGCCCTTACTCGGTCATCCGAAACGCTATTTAATTGCAATGACTACCTGAAAATCAAAAATGCGACCAAAGGTTAAATGCCATTTAGCCTTCTTGCTGATTTTTTTCTTCTACCAACCTAAAATTAGGTAGATGAATATTATTCAGCTTTAAAAGGAAATAAATTCTGACATACGCTACTAATGGACAGACCTGGAAAACAGTGCACCAAGTGAATAAATCAGTCAGAAAAAGGAAAAATATTGGATGATCATACTTTTACATCTAGAGTAGTAAAATTCATAGAGACATAATGTATAGTGGCTGTTGGAAGAGGTTAGGGAGCAGGCGGTAATATGACAACTCATTATTTAATAGGTATGGAGTTGTAGCACGAAAAAATAAAAATTTTACCAAAGATGAAGAGTGGCAGCGGTTGCCATGATGTGAATACACTTAAAGCCACTGAACTGTAAGCATAGGTGATTAAAAGGGTAAGTGTAAATTTCACTCTAATATAATTTTTTCTTATGTAAGCAAATAGGGAAAGAGATAGGTAGTAGAGAATAGTGAGAATGAGGGAATAGGAGCCAGGAAGCAAACATTTCCTCCTGTTGACTTTGTAACCATCACAATTCTAAACCCAGAGCTTCCTCTATAATGCTTAAACCCAGGCGTGCGGTCCACACTTAGGCCGAGACAAGCACAGCACAGCAGGTTGAGCCTCACCCTGTCATGCTGAAACGCGAGTGCATTGTTCATTTCGCCTGAAGATTGCTGCTGGATTGAGCAGCCTGCTGTCTTTGCGTCCCTGTTCTGTGTCTCACTCAAGCGAAGCAGGAAGTCACATTTAACAGAGACAAATAAACATTGAATTTACCCTCAGCACATGTAGAGCGCCTGATCATTGGGAGAAAAAGAAATCAAAGATATTTAAACAGATCATTAAAAACACATTTGAACAGTGCATCAATCAAATGTTATTTGTTGAGCACACTTTGGAAATTATACGTCTAAGCAACTCACAGAAAGGCCAAGGTCACACAAGATTCCCCCTCCCCCATTTTATTGATATGTACAAGCGCAAAATTTAAGGATTACAATGAACTTGAGCATTTTGTGCAACTACGTATCTTGTCAAGGTGACAAGGACTTTCCCACATTCCTTTCGTCCCTCCTCCAACCCACCCCTCCTTCCCTCCCCACCCAACCTCCCTCCCCCCTCCCCCCCCCGTTTCACTTTGTGTTTTGTTTTAAGTTCCATGAGATAGTTGTGATCTGGGACTCTCATATCAGAGAGACCATTTGATGTTTCACCTTCTGTTTCTCACTCACTCCACTAAGCATGATGTTCTCAAGCTTCTTCCAGACCTTGTCTCAGGAAAAAAAAAAATTCACAAAGTCGCTGACTCTGATCTAGAATTACCTTCCATTTAAAGAGTACTGAAGTCATTTCATTTGGAGAAGTAGAGCTATAGAACTCGAATTAGAGTGATGTCTGATTAGACCTTTAATCTCCTGAGAAGAGGAGGAAGCTTAGATTGAAGATGATAAACTCTTGAAGTACAAGCAGTTCTGCTCTAACACTTGCTTTAAAATTGTGAATCAGAAACACAGTAACAGATATGATAGGGAAGAATTTTAAGCATATTGTGATATTTTTTCTTATTCATGGATTCATTTAGGAGAAACATTAGGTGAATACAGCAAACTCATCTCCCTGAACATAGCTGAATAGAAAGAAACACACACACACACACACACACACACACACACACACACACACACACATACACACACACCGCTGTTAAATATTCAGTAGCTATCTTCATTCATGAGTCGCATTAGTCTCTCCACCTCTGCTTCTGGTGTTCACCCATCACTATAATCTCAAATGACTTTCTCTACATACATGTTATCACAAGTTGCAACTCTTTTGAAATCCATTTAATCAAGCAAATATCGGGACTTTTTTCAAGATGAAGTACTAATATTCACGTGGTTTGTATTTTTAGTGCTTTAGCGTGCGTAAAGCAATGCTACCATTTTTGCTAGGCTCTTGCTTTTAAAATATATCAGAAGTTATTGAATCCTGTGGCACAACTCCAAGTTTGCCATGAGTCCTATGACTTTCACTGTGCAATTAAATACACTCCAGTGATTTTTAGAAATAACATTTGTTATGGAAGATGTGACTTCATTAGGTAAGCCGAGGTTGCACTTTTCCTCTGTTAATTTGTGCAAAGAAAAAATAGCTATTCTATATTTTTTCTAGGATTTTCCAGTTTTTCTCATGAGATCTCCACTTGCCATATATCAATAGCATATAGAATTTTAATATCATCAGGTGGCTGTTCTTTGTGTAAGGAATGTCCCTCAGGTACCTCTTTTTCCAGAATCTTAAAACAGAAACTGAACTAATTTGGTGATTTCCTCTCAAGTCCATTTGTTGAACCCAGAGAGAGAGAGAGAGAGAGAGAGAGAGAGAGAGAGAGAGAGTATCATACTCCCTTCTTCTATCCCTTTCTCCTTCTGAGAGCCCTTTTAGATAAAAGGACAAAATTTTCAATCCAGTAACTTTTGGTTTGGGCTTGCTTTTCATATTATTCTTCTTTCAAAGGCAAGTAGACTTACTGTTCAGCCAGATTAGTGGACGCCGAGCCTCTCCAGGCAATGGAAGAACCTTCAGATGAGTCTGTGAGTTATCTCTTGATATTTGCCCAGGGTGAAGAGATAGAAGAAATCCTCTTATCTTTTGGCAAAACCTAGCTCCTGCAATTATTTCCTAGCACTAGCCTCAAAATATTGCTCTGAAGATCAAAATTTAAAAGTTGGTACATTTTTTTCTGGCATTCCTAAAGTAACAGTTTGAATTCTATCCACAGTCAATAGATGCCTTTCACTGTGTAGGTGAGTTACTCAGAATGACATGTAAACAATAATAATGAAAATTGCAGTAATGATACTCAATAAAAATTAGTCTCATATCATGGCTATGTCCTTCATCCTTGGGGATTGGCATATATATTATATATTTATTGGCATAATACATTATATTAGACAAAACATGACTATTGAAAAACAGAAACCTTTGAAATTTTGATATCTTGAGCACATGGAGAAAAACATTAGCTTTCTAAAATTCTCAGAATTAATTCAGATTTTTTTGTAATTTTTCTACCCTAGAAAGAATACAACAATTTCTTCATGAAATCAAAACCCAAAGCCAGTGTTGGGTGAAGAGAAGATAATGGGATTAGCTCTGTTCCATATAGGAAAGCCCCGTGGCCTTCATAATTTGTGTACCTATATCACTGCAGTCGACTCATAAAAGGCACATTTTCCTAGAGTTTTTAGGTAGCAGGATGAAATGTTGTTTTTATACTGATAAGAATTATATAAAAGCTATCTATCTTTCTCCGAACATAACTGCAAAAAACTAATTTCAAGAAAGTAGTTAAAGATCTGTATAAATGCTACTTGACTCAGTCATATACTCAACAACAGTATAACATTTAAACTGGTGATTAAAGTTACTTAACTGAATACTTAGCTATCATTTAAGGTACTTAATGTCTAATATAATTTTGAAATTAATTATTTTTTTAAATTTGAGTTAACAGTTTATTAAAGTTATAAATTTGTCTTAAATTTGTTAAGACCTTACATTTATCTCACATGCTTTTAAAACCAATTTATACATTTAGAAAATATATTTAAAATAATTTAACGTGTCCTTTGATTAATGTTCAAATTAATTTTATTTTAGGATATTGCACTTCATAGTTAATTCCATTTTCAAAGAGTTATATTTTTTAAAGCACTATTTCACTAAATGTATACCCCTTAATACTTCTGGTCTTGGCAATGTTTTAAATATCTTAAAGGTCAAACTTGTAAATCTAGCACATGAACTGAGAGTTCAACCAGTATTTAAAATTTGAACAGAATAAGAATAATAATTAATTCATCTCTTTACTTATTTTGAGAATCTTTTCATAAATTTAAATATACTTAGGGAAGAGGGACACTTACCATAGTAGGTAGACTCTAAGACCACAATATAGACACATATGTCATAATCACATACTTGTACCCAAAATAAAGTGTAACTCTAGGTTCTTTCACATTCTAACCCAGTTAGAGGTAATCACCCTGTATTTATCTAGGAGTATGTTTCTATTTACTTCCTCAAAAATAGAAGCCAGTTCCATAGAACTGGCAGATAATTAGTTTTAAAACTTACTGAAACACTTATCCTCTGTCAAATTTTTATTTGTCCCTTTGAACTATTTTTGTTGGTTGGGTAGAAGCATAGAATTCTATAATCCTAGATAGGTTGCAGGTAAATTCCAAGATCACTTGAGTGACTTGTTCAAATCTTATTGTACTGAAAGGATTTCACATTATTTTTATTTATTTTCTGCCTGACTTTTGGCCATGATTCAATAGGGAGTCTTTTATCGAAAATTATATCTTCAGATAGCAATGGCAAGTCTTGAGTGGAATGTTAATAACATCTTACTTAATTGTAAGTAAAATGTGTGATTCTAGTTATAACAATATTTGGATAATATGTATTCCAGAAGGCTAATAAGAAGAAGAATTAGCTCAAAGAAGGAGATGTCGTTCTGCTTGGTTTATATAGTTAGTCTTTAGAGAATCTCTCCAAAACAAGTTATCTGTTAGGATCCTGAACCATTTTCCTAAATATGAAGTTCAAATATTGCCTGGGAAGTTTTTTAAATAAGTAGCTGCTGAACAATAGATGTAACTTAGAGTAGAACATAACCTTCTCACGTCATTCCACTTAAGCACATCACTTTAGATAGATTTTGCATCTTGACATCAAACTAAGTGAAATTTTAGACTGTTGACCAAAATTTTGAAATTTTATCATGATTTGATGCACATTTTAATAATACATAATTATATGGGCATAATTATATGGGCATAATCAAGCTCTCACAAATACCACTAATTACACAAGGCATTATATTTAACACATTGACGGTATTTTTTCATGAAAAAATAACAATCAGCAGGTGTTTTTCTGGGCTTCTCTTATTTAATCAGGCTGTTTCCTCCATCTCTACCTTTCTTGGCATCCTCAGTTTTCTTAACTCGGAGCTTAGTTGCAATTAATTTGATCATTTTTGTTTTTGTTATTCTAAAAAAAAAAGAATTCTCTGCTCTGAGAATTAAACTGCACAGTAATTAACCTATGCATTGTCAGATACCCTGGTGAGTAATAAACTAAAGTAAACACACAGATACACACACACACACGCACACACACACACACACACACACACACACAAACACACATGTGCCATGGGTTTGAGTATGCATACACATACCTTCAAATATTAATAAAATGCTGAACAAAACCTAGAGGTAAGAACTCTTTAATAATAGATATGAAAGTTATAAGAGAAATACATACAATTACCCTTGTTTAAAATTTTGCTACCGCAGATGCTGTAAGTATTTTTAAGGTTTGTATTTTTAAGGTTCGCTTCCTTCACATTATGTCAATACCATTGCACTTACTTTGTGATATTTCCCTTTACACCACTTTTCCTGTAATTGTCTGCCGATATTACTTTTTGTTAATCATAATTCTGAATCCACTATTTTTTTTCTTTTGAGGCTTGTATTTATTCACCTCACAAATTATTAGTAAGCACCTGCTGTACTTTGAGAGAACCAGTTCCACAGTTAGTTAGGGTAAGTCATTAATAAATATAAAATTCTATATAAAATAGATAATTCTGGGAGCGTTGCTGAGCAGTTAGGGTGCTTGCCTAGAGAGCGCAAGGCCCTGTGTTGATTCCTCAGCACAACATAAGCATAGTGTGGCAGCGTACATCAGAAGTCCCATCACTTGAAAAGCTGAAACAGGAGGATTGCCTTGAATTTGAGACCAGCTTTGGCTACATAGAGAGTTCATAACCTGCCTGGATATCAGAACAAGACTTTTTACCCCCAAAAATATCAAAACTGAAAGAGAAAAATGCAGTGTACACAAAGGACCCTAGCCAAGGAGTCAGAAAGCAATTGCTCGCAAGAATTAAGAGGTAAATTGATTTTTTAAGTATCAAAATTCACACAGGTCATAAATTAGAAAAAGATAGGGCATAGCATCTCTGGGGATCAAAAGAAACACTAAAACGTGTGATCCAGCATTATCAAGATCAGCAGTTGGTTAAACAGTTAAAAAAAGAATCATTAAAATAATGATTCATCAGTCCTATAAGCAAAGATTAGACAACATTAATCAAATGTAGTGGTTTTTCACAAAATAAACTACTTGCATACATTGTCATTGTCATCTGAAAACAAGATACTTATGACTGATGGATTGACTAGGGTGAGGACCAATGCACTTCGCATCTTGCTGCTATGTTACTCCTAAGTAAGGGATAAAAATGGCTAAGCAATCGTTCCAGCCAGTAAGTGAGTGTGATCTTCCTTTCCTGTGCTTATTTTGCTGGTGCTGTGAGGAAAAGAGACAAAGTAACTGTAGAATTCTTGTATCCTTGCCCTTAGAAGAATGGCAGCCCATTAGTGATCATGTGATCGTGTGTCTTAGCCTTTTTCTGCTGTCATGGAAATGTGAGCAGTGGCCTCCACAGAGTCTCTATGTAAGTGTTCCTATACAAGGTATCTCTGGTGACACCAGGTCTTTGATCTGATACCCACTTGTTGGAATCATTTCAAAATATTCTGAGATACGGCTTTCTTGTCCCTGAGCTGAAGTAATTTTATTCAAACCTACAACTGCCATATCAGAATTATACCTTGTAGATAATAGCAATTCTAGGTGGTATCGACAAAATCCATGTTGATTTCTGGTGTGGAATTCCAACTTAAAACAGCTGATTATTGCTTTTCTCTATTTGATCACTTATTTCCTGTAGTCTCTCCCCAGTCTTTTTCTCTGCTCCTGGAAGCCCTAGATACACCGAGGGATTAGCCTATATCCAGTGGTGGGGTTGAAAATTTAGCTTCCTCTCAGGATGAAATCCTCATTGTTTTATGAGTAATACTTTTGCTGTTGGTTTCAAGAGATGTTTGCTAGTTGAGTATCATTCTCCCCTTTCCCAGTGAGGAGGTGAAAGACCAGGGTAGCTCACAACTCTGTTACCCTCTCAAAATAAATTCTCTTCACATCCCAATACATCGTCTCCTATTGAACAGGGAATTTACATGGGAACATTAGGTATTATAGGAGGTGGAAAGCAGAAGGACAATAATAACAATAAGTAGCTGATTACTGACTGTTGTTTACATTTCAAGTTTCCTTCCAAGTGTTTCATAGAAGCCAATTCATTAAAATTATTCCCCAAGTGCTACGAGGTAGTACTGTGTTTATGGAAAAACTTAGGTAATTTATTCAAGGTCACAGCCTAAGTAGTAGAAGTAGAAATTGAGCCCAGGCAGTCTGGCTCTTGAGTCTGGTGCTGAGACTGGCTAGGACCACACTGGTGCATAAGTGCTTTGGGACCTTGAAGAGTGACTGTCAAGATGGCGCAGGAATTTGCACATTTATTGTATGAAGAAGCTGTTTAAAAGTAGAAGAAAACAATGTCATATAAAGTTACAAGTGAGAAAACAGGTGAGAAAAAATGATAATGTGGTTCATCAAATAAGAAGGCAAGCATATCTCCTATAAACAGATGTCATGTCTCAAAAGCCAACAGCAATATTCGCATATACAGATAGCGTGAAAATCATTGTTAAGCCTGCATCTGTCCTTTCTGTTACAAATACACACATAACATACTGTTGGCACATTCTTAAGGGATCAAGGACACTGATGGCTACCTGTATTTGAAATTTTAATAGCCCTATGTATATTTATGAATCTTTTTGGCAACATGTTCAACAATGCTGAGATTGTAAATAAACTGGACACTTATTTTGCCTATGACTTAGGATAAAATGCTTAAGTATGTTCTATCTGCAATGGGGAAATTGTTTTCACTGAATTAGTAAATTTTCAACATAGTAAAATGCTTGAGTGTGTGTATGGGTATTGTTGTCTCTTTAAAAATGCCTTTTTAAGAGACTGGAAATCTTTCAAGCTTATACAATTTTCTAGCATGAATCCATATAATAGGTAGTAATGTAAATGAAAAAATTAATAGAAAGCGAAGAGAATTCTGATTTTATAATATTGTTGCCAAACTTGTAGCTCACAGAGCTCAATCAAAATTTACAATTCATTTAAACTAATAATTTTATAACAAATAATTTATAACAGCTAGAGTTTTTGACAGCTAGAACTTTTTAAAAGGTAAAATAATGGTGTATTTTTAAAAAGATTGTTCCTGATATTTGGCAGTACGTCATTAAGCTAAAAATATGAAAGATGGAGTTTTAAATCATGTAAAACTATATTGAAACTGGGCTTTTACAAAAGTTTTGCAAAAAGTTTGTTCCAATTTATTATCATGAGAAAACAGATAGTTTACATTAGTTCTGGTTTTTCAAGACTAGCAATATATCTATAATATATAAGGAATTTGCACTATCTTGACCAAAATAATATGAATTTTATTACCCTGGGGTAACTTTCTCCCCCTGTGAAAAATATGAAATAGGATTACTTTAATTAAGAGGCTATCACATGCTTCAAAAAAGTTTTTAGATGACTATTTTCTGGGAGGGAAATGAAAAGAAAACAGAATAAAATAAGAAATAAATAAATTTCTTTGTATATGTCATCAATATGAAGAGAAAGAAACTATGAGCTCCACTCGTGAGTTCACCAACACAATTTCAACGTGTCATGCAGGGCATCAAGGAGCCCTATAATGGGATTTCCACATCCTTTACATAAAACAGAAGTTAAAGCATCCTAATAGTAGTTAAGTTCAAGTCTAAATCACATTTACAATTGAGAAATATGTGGTTTGCTAGCTTTAAATTGGCATGCTTCTTAAAGTGAACTTGTCATCTTTGTGCCATTTTACATACTCGTTTTCAGAAGCCAATAGTAACACATCTATCCTATCTGCAGTCCTGTGTGCTGATAATACAAGGAGTCACGCAACAGCTTCTGCTGAACCTGAAGCTCCAGCCTGAGGCTAATTAGCTTTATTTATATTTTAATATTCACATTGCTGATGACCATTCATTGTCATGATTTATCTCTATATATCTGAGGCAAAGACACTATGAAAGTTACATTTGTAAAAGCTGTTCTATTGTTTTTCATTAGCAGAACTAATTGCTTTGTAAGTGAGCACATTTTCTTTACATAATGGAAACATCTTTTGATAATTCTATGAATAAACTATTACTGCTTTCTTTTAAAGGGTATAAAATGTTTTCTTTAGTAATTTCTTATTTAGGAATAATAAATCTGCACAGAATACATTTATATTTGAAATTTTCTGAGGTGCTATAGTTTACCCTTTGATTAAGCAGTGATGATATATATATAAGGCACACTTAATAAAGAAAAATGCTTCTGAGGAGTGAATTCAGTATCCATTCACATAAAGAAAGAACCTAGTCTTAGTATGAATAAAAATTGAAAATATTTAATAACGTTTGACTATTGAACTACTTGCCACTAATTAACCTCACAGATCAGGTATGTTATCAGGCATGTCACTACCCACTGTACTTTCTTTGGAGTTAGTTTGAAATGGTAAAAACTAGTTCTGGCTTCGCAGAGAAAATAATAATGGAAACTGATTTAGATAAAAGTTCAGTTTTCTGTACTTCAACATTTAGGAATAGACGCTCATTCATCTTTGAAAGAAATCTCTAGTGTGCAGTTTGTGGTTCTCCTTTATATTCATGCTGGAAGAGATGTTTTATATACTAGTCAATATTTAAGTTGCATTTGGGGAATTATATTTTAGCTATGCAGGAGCAGTAGATTTGATGAACTAACACTTTCATTGAAAAGAAGTTGGGAGTACTTAAAATGTGATCTGAATATTAACAATTTATATAAGGAGGATGGGAGAGAACTGGGCCGCATGCCATATAGTGTAATGTGGCTAGTGCGTATATTCAGTTAGACAAGAACAATTACACTCAGAAAGGGAAGAAAAGATGTTTCATTTCAATACTCTAATTCAATCTAAAACTAAACATAAAAGTATTGTAGAGTGAATGGTTACTTTCTTTATTGGATATATGTGCTAAGATATAAGTCATTAAACTTTATAAATTGTAGGTCTGGGAAAATTTCTATATGACAAAATAGAAATCCCATTAATTAATCTCAGCTTTTGTCATTCTTCACTCCATGAAGTATAGACTTCAATGGAAAAGCAAAACAGAAGAAAGAATGTGTGAAAATTTAGAGATTAATTGCATTTGTTGATCTCACAGTATTTTTGACAGCTTTGATTTATTAAAATATATGAGTAAAATGGATGAATGTGTTTTGAGAAATTTTATTATCAACATTGAAGTTTTATTTTCACTTATAATCTGAATAAAGGTTGACTAAATTATATTTATAGGCTTGTCAGCTTTTGTATATGCACACTGTTATGCTAAAAATGTTGATTTTCTCAGAACTTTTTGATGTCATATATGCATTCCTAGCAGTTAATTTGGAGGGCAGGGGTAATAATCATCTAATAAGCTCTCTTTTCTTTCCTTGTAATTTTATCTCTTTTGGTAGTTAAATAAAAAATATAAACCTTAGGGTAATTATATTATTTACCTATTATAGCAGAACAACTTATTCCAAAAAGTCTTAGGCAAAAATAGCAAATATTTATTATTTCACCAGTTCTGTGAGTCAGATTTGAGAGTAGTCTACCGAGTAGTTCTGATTTAAGGTCTCCACCTGCTGTCAAGTTGTGGATTGTAGCTCCTATCCGGTAAAGAGCAGGGGGAGGATGTGCTCCCACGTGCACCTGTGTGGCCACTGGCAGCCTTTACTCTTCATCCCTTAATCCTTTGCCAGAGAAACCTGATGACAGGATTGCCAGCTGCCTCAGACAGAGAGGAAACTCAAGAGGAATCCAGAGTGCCTCCAAGATAGAAGACATAATATTTTCATAGTGTAGAACCTGGCATCCGCTTTTCTGCCATATCCTAGTCATTAGAAAAGAGTCTTTAAGTTCAACCTATATTTAAGAGAGGTAAGTTAAGTTTTGTTTCTTGAGGAAGAGCCATTGTGTTAGTTCTCTACTGCTTTTGTAACAAACTACCACAAACTTAGTAGCTTATAATGCACAAATTTAATATTTTTCCAAGTAAGAGTCCAACACAGGTATCACTGGGCAAAAATAATGATTTCAGCAGGATCATACATCAAAGAATATAGAGTAGAATTAGTTTTCTTTTCTTTTGCAGCTTCTGGGTACCTCTAACATTCCATTGCTAGTGGTCCCCTTCTTCTATAGCCAAAGCCAAGAACGAAAGGAAGTGTTCTTCTAAAAAAGCATCTCTCTCACCCTGTCTGTTTTCCCCTTCCCAAAATTTAAGATCAACTGTGACTACATTTGAGGCCACCCAGATAGCCCAAGGATAATCTGTCTATGTGAAAGTCAGTTTAATATACTATATAATATACTCACAGCTACAAAGAATTAGTGTTCATGTTTTCAGGATACTAATCTGTCTGCCAAAGTATCAAATAATATGTGAACATCTATTTTAAACTGCTACAATAATGAATCTATCAAATCTAGAGGTTCCACATCTGCAGGTTTCATTACCTGCGAATTAAAAATACTGCAAAAGAAATTTTTTTAAAATCTTGCAAGTTCTCCGAAACAAAACAAATTTGCCACATGCTGATTCTTTCAGTAAGTTGTCCTGCCACCTCACCCATCCTCAGTGTCGTTTCTAGTGCTTTGTTTGAGTACTGGTTTCCTCAAGTTTCATTTGGGTGTTATGTACTTCGGCCTACAGTGCTTGTGTATTTTGGGGGGGGGGGGGGTATTCCCTAAACAAAACACTGTAGCAACTATTTGCATAGCCTTTGTGTTGTGTAAACAATTACAAGTAATCTAGAGATAATTTAATGTATATGAGAGAATATGCAGGTTTTGTGCAAAATCACTCTGTATAAGTAAAGACTGAGGCATCCAAAGACATTTGTGCTTGCCGGATAGAGTCTGTCCCTTGTGCACTGTACAATGACTACATATAGAAGTTGTGTGGTCTTACACAAATTCATCTTCTCAGGGCTGCAGGAATGGCACGGCAGTTAAAGCACTTGCCTAGCAAGCACACAGCCCTGAGGTTGCTTCCTTAGCACTAAACTGGAATTGGTGGCACATGCCTGTAATCCCAGCACTCAGGAAGCTGAGGCAGGAGGATTTCCACGACTCCAAGGCCAGCCTGGACTACATTGTGAGTTCAGGAGGAGCCTGGGCTACAGAGCAAAATCCTGTCTCAAAAAAAAAAAAAAAATCATCTTCTCTTTTATGTGAGTTTTTTGTACACATAAAATGGGAAGAATAATACTGAGCCTGAATAGCTATTGTGCAAATTATGTCCCCATCAGAAACTGACATCAATCTCTGTTGAGCAAAATTTATGATATTTTTACAAATGGCTACTGTTAACCCAGTTACACCTTTATAGTCGTATCTTTTTCCTCTTATTTATGTTCATCACTAACGAACAATATGTTTTTGAAGCTATATTCCAGATGTTTCATCAGTAACTTCTAGCTTAAGGCTTCTAAGAAAGGTCCCTAACAGAAATCAAGGATTATTTTTTTAAATCACTTGATGTCTTGATTTTCTTCCTCATAGAAAAATCTATATTTTTCTAAGAGCTTTTTAATACAATGGCAAATTTTATTTTATTAGTAAGATCGTTAACCTATGGAACTGAAAATTTTTTGGAATTGATTAATACATAATTAGCAATTGTATACAACAAACTAATATTCTACCAATTTGCATTCATTCATATATAAACTCCACTGTATCACATTCTATAAATTTTTGTATAGAGTCAGAAAACAGAAAAACTTGTCTTTTTATTTATGAATGTGGTATTTTTTAAAAGAATAGTTTTCTTACTGCTAATCACAATTGGATTTTGAAAATATTTGGGCTTTTGATGACCTGACACATCTTTTAAATTTTGCTTACAAATTATTAAAGTTAGAGATATCTAATAAAATGTTCACAAAAAATTCAAATTTTGAAGTTCGTTAAAATATAGGTAACACTAAGCACATTTTATTTGTGAAAACATTTTTGTAAGAACAAGAGATGAAATAAATGAAATAATGAGAGCTCTGGAGACATAGAAGTTTTTGTTTTAATGTCTGTTATTATGCTTTACCATATCACAACGTGAAGCAGAAGTCTTTTGCTGCACCTTCTATTCATAATCATCTCCACAGTTATCTTCAGAACCAGATGGGATGAAATTGGAAGTGCTTGTGATTTCGTAGCATCTGCATTTGCTAAGATGTCCACAAGAAAATTCAAAAATGTGTGATAAGGTTTATTTTTTTTAAACGTGTCAAAGGAAAGTACTGTGCGAAAGGAGTGAAAAGAGATGCTGTGGTTTGGTCCGCAGTGTCCACCAAAGCTTCGTGTACTGGTGGAGTCTGTGTGCTCTTGGGAGGTGGCACTTTGCTGGAAGGGGCGTTTGCTTGGGACTTGACCCTGAATAAGTGGATCACTAGGGCAGGATGTGGGAGGCTGTTTTGCCATGCCTTTACGAGCTGTGTCTCTGGCTGCAACCCTGACATATGATTCCTCCATTTGCTGCCACCTGCCTCCTTGTAAATAGACAGTGACCTTCCAAAATTAAATAAGTCTCTTCTCCCTAAAGTTTTGTCACAGCAACAAAAAATAACTTGGACAGTAGCCATGAAAGTATTATGACTTTTATTTATCTATCTCAATATAAAAAGAATCTAGATTTTCTTTCACTTAGTCATAATTAGCCTGGAGTTTGCCACGTTCTTCCACATTATGGAAAGAAATTTCTCAATTAAAAACAACTGGATGATATAATGCAGAGTCGTTGAAAATGTCAAGTATCAAAACTACTAATGGTAAAACACAACTTTGAGAAATTACTTGAGAAATTTTATGAAAAGCTTAAAGAATATAGAAAAATAAAAATCACTGGAAAACACAAGTGTCACAGTTTACAAAACAGGTTAATGAAAAAAAGTTAAGTACAATGGAAAAATCACTTATTTTATGTTACTTTTAATATTCACATTAATCACCCAAAATTCATTTAAATTTTACCATGATCTAAATATATTTATGAAAACAATATTTAAAATCTGCTTGATCATAACTCTTTATGGAATCAATATAAACCGATTTATTGGTTAATTAAATTTTCAAGATAATTTTTTGAGGGTCTCTCTCCACAGTTCATGCTGAACTCAATATGGATCTCATGCTTGTCTCAAACTCACCGCAGTACTGCCTCAGCCTCCCTCATGCTGAGATTGCAGGCATGCGCCACTACACGCAGCTTTATGTGGTGCTGGGGATCCAAACCAGGCTCTTGATCTGGCTAGCCAGGCTATTTCTCCAGCCAAGATTATGTAACTTCAGTGTGCCTCTTTTTCACTGGAAAGTGACCCATTTGCTTACTGAATTATAAAGCCATCCCCAGCATCCCACTGTTTGTACCTCCTTGTATCAATCACAGAAACACAGAGAATACACTCATTAATTCATGCATATACTCAACAGTCACTTAGCACATCTCTCGATCAGCTGTTCTGGGTCCTAGGTTCTTAGAATCAAAATAAGGCTTTGAATGAAATAAGACTCTGACTTCATTTTGAAGTGAAGGAGTTCCTTACAACAAACCAAAGATACAATAAATAAATAAATAAATAAATAAATTGTGTCCTCCATAAGAAAAAGATAAATAATTTAAAAAACAAAAATCAGCTAGGATTGTGATTGTGAGAATGGGAAAAATGATTGTTGTGCTATGAAGTACTAAGGTACTAAGGAGGTGACATTTGGGTAAAGGCTCAAAGGGAATGAAGAAGTTAACCATAAGTTATGTAGGATCAGCACATACACAATTTTAACTTTGCCTGGGCCATGCTGGGTGAAATGTTGACTGAAAATATAGTCACAAATATATCAAAATAATGATTGTTTTTTTGAAATCTTGAAATTTATTTTCAAATTCTTATATCAAATTGAAATTTTACACTGACTATTTTTAACCATTGTATTGGTAAGTTAATTTTCACTTTGAAGGTGCACCCATGCTTAACTCAAAAATGCTAAAAAAAATTTGACTAAAAATGCTAAATTTGTAAGCCATCTTTAATCCTCAAGTTCTGGCAGAAATTTTGTTTTTGATATAAATGACTTGATTTTGTGTTTCAGATCATAACATAGTTTGAACATTTTGCCTTAACCATTTTATTTCCCAAAAATAAACAGTGTTGTCATAATGAGCATCTGCACTTTTAAGAAACTCCAGACACTGGCACTTGTTCAGTCTGTTGGTCCCTAGAAAATTTACAGATCTGACAACAATTTCTGTGACGCTATCCATTTTTAAATCATTTACACAGAAGCATTTCTATGCAATGATATTTTGTCAAATATGAATTTTGCACACCAATCATATTGCATTTCTTAATTTTACAAGTCTTTTATTTTTTTTTTAACTTGACTACATTAAGAGACTCCTAGGGAGGTGATTGGATCTTGGAAGGACTCAAGTCATTAGTGGGTTAATCTATGGACATTCATAGCTGAGTTTGTTGTGAGGTGGAGCCCATTGGAGGAGGTGGATCCCAGGGAACATATCTTTGAAGAGGTTACATCTCCTTGGGGCTCTTCCCCTGTCTTCTGGTTCCCAGACATCACAAAGTGAACAGGTTTGATCTTCCATGCCTTTCTGCTGTCGTGTCCTGCCTTCCAGTCAGCTGACTATGGATTGAATCCTCTGAAACAGTGAGCCAAATAAACCATTTTTTCCCTTAATTTGTGATCTAGGCTACTTTGCCCCAACATTGGGAAGGCAAACCAGTACAACATTTAACCTTAGAGTTGGGGCCTTGGGAGGAAACCAGCTCATGTGCCAAGAACAGATCCTTATGTACAGTGTTGCAGAGAATGGGCACCACGTTTTCAAAGCTTGAAATCTTTATTATGTATGAAAGTCATAGTTTCTGTAGTGAGTAGCAGGTCTGTTTTCTCTGTGGCATTCTTGAACACACAACATTCGTTTCGTTTACCCACATTGTAGCACTCTACCTGCCCAACCATTGTATTATCACTGACAATGAATGATACATGGCTTTTTCCCCTCTTTGTAAGGCCTTTTAAAAAATAAATATAAAATGTAAACATAAAATGGTATACGGGTATATATGTCCACTTTTTCATCTTACTTGTATTGAAGAAATGGTTTTAATTTAAATGTTACATACAAGTATCAGACCTATGAGTCATGAGTAAGAAGTTCAAGTTTCCACTTTCATTTGCCCTTGTAAGCAGAAGCTGGGAGCACAGAGTATATTCTGGTAACAAATGGGACTGTGGCCAACCAGTGATCTTTGCGTTAGCATTCTAATAACCAGAGGCCAACATGCCGTAGTGCTGTGTCAGAACTAATTTATGAAACTAGGTCCAACGGCTCATTAAAGTGGTCACAATTCAGTGACTGCCCAGTAAAATTAGACTTCTGTTTCATTCTCATAACTGAATATTTCAACATACTATTTAGGACATATTTCAAGTGTTAAAACTAGCTTTGACTCTGGAAAGAGAAAAGCAACCATATTAGAAAGCCATTTACTTTTACAGTGCAAAATTGTTTTTACATTCAGTGTTTGGCTCAAAATCCTCTTATATATTCATATTTTAGAATATAGGTGAACTGTAGCTGACATTTGAAAGTTGGTACTTTTTTTTTCCTTGGGTAAAAGCACTGTTGTGTGTCTCCAGCAGACCACAGAATGTGAGCCTCGCTGGTCAAAAAATCTCAGGCCCCTTAGGTAGATGATAGAGCTTCTGTCTCCCCATGGCGTTCCTGTAACCAAGAGTACTCCATGATGCCGGAGCTCACAGAGACCCGGTGTACATTGGCTTGCAGACTGTTTTCCACAGATAAGCTGGCTGTGCGTGCCATAGAAGGTGTGACATCGGAAATTTGGTCAAGAACAATGAGATGCAGTAGGGTTTGTTGTAAACAACGAGTCTAGTGCAGTCCAGATCTGTCTGTTGCTGACCCTCAGAGAGTTGTCTTGGGAAAGGGTCTCCCCTCTCCTGTCAGTTCAAAATTTGGCACCTGGACTGTGCTCGGTAATAAACCTGGTTGTTGCGAAGTGATGTTATTAATAAGAGAGCCATTTCATTTCTTAATATTCGAACATCTATATACGTGCAGTGGGGCTAGCAAGTCTGCTCTCCCTATTTCACAAGGGTTATTAAGATTCTAAATTAACAGTAACTGCAAAAACACTTCTTAATGGAATGGTGCTTATAGCTGGGTAATACATGGTATTTTCCATTCACTTGTCAAGCATAACAGACTGTTTTCTTTATCTCCTGAATTTTTATTCAATGGAACAGTAATGAATCCCTAAATCTTCTAAATGTGTACAATAAAAGACTGAATGACTTTTCCTGACAGTCTATATGATTGATTTAGACTTCTATTTAAACCTGGGAGAGAGTGGGAAACAATCTAAGAATAAATACATTTCTTTTTACTAATTGCTTTGTGAAAATGCTGCCTTTCATTTTTTCTTGTTTAAAAGATAACATTGATAATTTAGATGCTCTATTATACTATGAATGAGATGTCTCTTCACATCAGAATTATATATATATATATATATATATATATATATATATATATATATATATAAAATCATGGAGGACAGCAGGTATCACTAGCGGTAGAATTAAGTAGCAAGTGTCAGTTTATTGTAGCGATGTAAGTAAAATGTAATTTAAAAGATTACATTAATCTTTAAATTGAAGATGTTCCAAATTAAATACTTGGCAAGGAAATAAATCTTAAATAATATTCTAAATATTACAGAGTATCTCATAACCCAGTATTCTGAAAGAGCTCTGATGTGTTAGATGTTAACAACAGACTTTCAAACTTATTCTGCATCATATGTATAACATAAGCTAATAAAGTGTTTTGATAAAATATGTTTCCCTACTCTCTTCAGAACTCATACAATGATATGCCTTCTGATCTGTATAATTGTATTCAGTTAGACACATTATTCTTGTCCAAAATTATTCTTTTTATTAGCATGTATTTGTAATGCCTAATAATTATATTCAATTTTTGGAATTGGTGTATATGTACATAGGTAAATGGGTAGATAATAGATAGATGGACCACACTGGAATCCTTTTCACTTTCCCTAACTCTCACCATGCTCTCAGGGCCCCTTTTCCCTGATGCCCTCCCCGTCTCCATAAAATCTATCTCCTTCTATTTGCCATCATTCTTTGATTTTGCTCTTTTACAATGTGGCCTGTATAAATTAAATTGACAGTGGAATCATTGCGTATCTATTAGATAAAAAATTTCAGAATGCTGTAGAACGTAGGAAGGAGAGTGAACTTATGACTATTCTTTAGAAATTCAAAGTTAAAGGGCAGAAATATTCAAATAGACAGTTCAATGACAATGATAAATTTATAAATGTATAGTTAGGTCTGGAGGAATAGCACAGTGGTTAGAGCACTTGCCTAACAAGAATAAGGCCCTGAGTTCTATTCCCCAGAACTACATAAACTGTGCGTTGTGATACATGCCTCTAATCCTGGCACTCAGTAGTTTAAGACAGGAGGATTGCTTTGAGTTCAAGGCCAGTCTGGGCTACATAGTGAGTTCAGGAACACCTTGAACTACAGAACAAGGCCCTGTCTCAAAAGAAAAAAGTGTAGTTATTTCTGTCATGGTATAGTTGAATGGTTTTTAATTTTAAAATAAAGAAGGAGAATTGACCAAATTGTGTGATGGTTGATAAGCTGATGTTTCTATGTATCTATCTATCTATCTATCTATCTATCCATCTATATCTATCTATCTATCTATCTATCTATCTATCTATCTATCTATATAATTTTTTGAGACAGGATCTTGTTCTGCAATCCAGGCTAGCCCTGAGCTCATTATGTAGCCCCAGGCTGGCTTAGAATAACAGCAGTAGTCCAGGCTGAGCCTCTTTAGTCCGGAGATTATAGGCATGCACCACCACATCTAGCTAATCTTTTATATAGTGCTGGGAAATTGAACCCAGGGCCTTGTGCATGGTAAGTAAATGCTTTCAGCACTGAGCTATGCTCCCAGACTCGTTGATACATATTTTTAAAAAATAACCTATTGTAAAAATATGTACACGTAGCTAACCAGAATGTTTTTCAACTGTTCTGAGTCTGAAATTTTTCATATAAAAATAAAGATTTTATATAATATTTTCTCATTTTTCATGCAAGTTTGAAATATTGAAACCAAATTAAAATTGAAAACAAAGTTAAAAGAGAGATCATTTTGTTCTTTACAACTCTAAGTGCTTATGAAAACTTTATTATGTTCTATGACAAAATGCAAATGCACCTTCTTTTCCAAGTGATTTCAAGCTCTCTCTACTCATGATGTAGCCAGAGAAGAACTGGAGATTTCTTCACTACTGTTCTTATGTTGGAGACAGTGGGAGGAAGTCTTCTACACAGGTGTGAGTCACAGTGCACACAGCAGAAATGAGCCTCATCAACAGACTTCTTTAAAATGGTACATACCTGGTTTTATCAAATCTCATCACAACAACTTGTTTCTAAAAGCCAGATAATAGGAGCTGGTATATAAATACCATTGTAAATAATTCTGTTTTATGACTGGATTTTGGGGATATGTCAAAATCATGTGGAGAAAGATTTAACTTATTTTTATCTTGAAGATTTTTTGTCTAAGAGTTCTAGTTACTAGTAGTGCCTGGTAAGACTCTTTAAATTCCAGGACTCAAGAAGTAACTCTTACCCCCCACACTTTTCTTTTTTCGGCATCACTAGATTTTGTTGTAAAGCCTCTGTCCTACTGGTGGGAGAAGACTGAACCCCCTTCTGTGTCTTGTGAATAACTGGCGCTGTGCCAAGGCAACCAGGACATAGAGCTCTAGTGAACAAGCTCTGTACACTTGAAGACCAACAGTTTGTGGAGCAAGAGAGTCTGAGTCTCAGCTTTCAAATAAAATGACGTGTTCTGAACAAGAAATTAAATCTTGTATTTACAAAGCTCAGTGTAAAGGAAAGGTTGGTTTTTCAAACCCTGGCAAGGCTTTAAGAGCCCTTAGATTCTGAGTTCATTGTCTTCCTTCTCCTCCTGAGCCACATCGTACCTTTTCTGCTCACTTTCCTGTATTTTTGAAGCATCACGGGTGCAAATATATAAATATGGATGTTAAAGTCTGAATTTCCATATGTTAAAAGAAAAGATCTGCGTTTGAGTTCTTCTGTGTTCAGGAGGACAAAGGATTTGCTCTTATTGAAGAGATACTGGTGTCTGAAAATACAGCCTTCACCAGTCTATCACGAAAGGCTTTTTGTAGTGCAAATATGCTTCACATTCCCAAATGTGTGCCCCGCAGAACCAATGGCAACACACAATAAAAAACAAAAGGACTCCACAATATTTTTTGTTGACAGATTTGCTTCAAGCTTTTTATCTTCTTATGAGGATAGTTTTATATTTTCACTTTATAAATCATGAGATCTAAGTCAGAAAATAAGAGCAATAGAAGTATACAATATACGATATACAATAGAAATATACGTAGGTAACTGCTAACATCATTCCAGAGCTTTAAAATTTAAATTTTGTTTGTTTAGCTTACTTTTTGTTTCAACAAAACCTTCATTTTGCCTGTGCCTTATTCTAAAACATGTGAGAGAACTGTCTTTGTTCTTTATTCTTAGATCCTCCGTCTGTCAAAAGCCCTAAATAATACCTCAGTCAAATCACATGTTGGACTTTGTGAAGAGGGAAAGGGAGGAGAGGCAGGAGAAAAGGTGGGAAGGATGAATGTAAATTAAAAATAAATAACTATGAAAAAACAAAACAAAAGAATCAAATCCAAAGAGCTCTTTTCCTACCACGTACCAACACAGGATTGTGCTGGAATCACTTCGTTGCTGAAACAACTTGCTGGTTCTAACCTGGATATTGATCAACTCATAATTTACTATTTTGTATTCTTAATTCTTCTTAAATTAATATCAACCACAAAAAATAAAATGTATAAAATATTTAACTTAAAATTAATACAATGTAAACATACTTCACTAACATTGACTTAAAAAACAGTTTTTATGATTCAATTTTGCGGTCTCCTGGGATCCTCTCAAGTCTCGTGCTCGCATCTACCCTTTAAGATATAAACTACTGAACTGATGACCTCTTTGCTTGCCTTAGTTTATCACATAAATTTGGTTCTCACAAAATGCCTAATGTTTCAATTTAATTTACATAAAAAAAGATTCAAACTGCTAGTGTTTTTCCCTAACGTGATTTTTGTTTAGTGTTTAATTTTTAAGGCTCATCAATTTATTACATTGTTGCATCTGGCCTTAATCCTCTCCCTCCCTCTCTCTCTCTCTCTCTCTCTCTCTCTCTCTCTCTGCTTTTCTACCATTGTATAGTACTTTTTGTAAAAATATCAGTTTGTTTACCATGCTACTTTTTAGTAGGTGCTGGGTTTTTTTCTAGACATGTTGTTTCCAATTTACTGTAATATGTAATCTTTTCCATATCCCATAGTACTCAGGAGCAAGATTTTTTCTGGGTGCACAAACTTCCAGGATCATGGAACATGAACATTCTGCATCTACGGAAATCTGTCACATTATTTTACAGAATGTTTTTACGATCATTAATGTACAGTTACACCTGGAATGTACACACACTGTAATTGCTGTACCACTTCACCAGCATTTGATATTCTTAGACTTTGTAAATTAGTAGTTCAGTGCGTTTCAACCTTGTGGTGCTTTCACTTGCCTCTCCCATTACTAAGGACGTTGAGCATATTTTCAAGCGTTTACTTACTGCCGCGCTTTCTCTTTTTCAAAGTACCTTGAATAGTTTTTGCTGTTTTTCTTCTCATTTTTGTTTTTCTTCCTAGGATATGAATGAATTCCTAATATCCTCAAGAAATTAGCTTTGCTGAGGATATTTTGGTCCAATTTGCGGTTCATTCATTGCCTTTATGATGATTGATGAGCAAATATTTTAATTCTAATGTAAAGTTTATCAGTGTTTTAAGGCTAGTGATTTTTATGTCTCATTTAAAATTATCTTAGTATATACTGAGCTTGAAAATATATTCCATTTCCTTGCATTCTAAAATTTTTATAATTTTGCTTTTCATATTTAACCATTAGCAAGTAATTATTTTTTATTCGCTTGTTTGTTTGTATTTGAGACAGTCTTGCTCTGTAACCCAGGCTGGTCCTGAACTCACTATGTAGCCCAGACTGGCCTTGGACTCACAGCAATCCTCCTGTCTCACCCTCCCAAATGCTAGGACTATAGACAAATTTTTTTGATATACTATAAAGTAGAGGTACAATTTTCTGTTTGCCTTTTTGAGTAATCAGTTGCTATAACATTATTCACCAAAAGACTATCATTTCCTTATTGTTTTAATTTTAAAAGTTCTATATATTTCTTTAAGATCAAAGTTGGTTAATAGCATTCATATAATGGACGCCAAGTACATAGAAAATCTTTCTTTCTCTGATATTGAAGATAACAAATGTACTCCCTTCTGTTTCTAACCACTTCAGAATCATATAACTTCACAACAAAGTTTTTGAGTCCGTTTTGCTGTTCTCTGCATGAACGTTGGCAAACTGTATCATTACATCCTTAGTGTAGACTACATTCCTTTTGTATATAAGTAAAAAATATTGAGAAGGGAATCAGTTTTTATTGTACAAAAAAACTGTATACATGCAAATGTTTATGCATAATAAGAAATTCTTGGCAACAAAATAAAAACCACAAGGGTAAATTCTTTTTTAAGCATTCAGATTCCCTTTTCCTTGCTCAGTAATTTTCCATAGCATTTATCACTTTCTAATGCATCATATATATTTATTGGATTTGTTTAGTACTCTCTCTCTCCTTCTAGTAGAGTAAAAATTGCACAAGGGAGAACCTGTTTAGTGAGTGCCATGTCAGAAGCAATGTGTGGTATAAACATGAATGTTGAAGGAATGAGCAAATGACATACAACATTTGCAGGACAAAAGGCTGAAAGAAAAATGTAATTCTGGGGTTTAATTTTCTCAGAAGGTTGTTTTTTTTTTTAAATCAGTGCTATCTTGTTCTGTGCTTTCAGATATCAACATGGCAGGAGAACCAAAACCATACAGACCAAAACCTGGAAACAAGAGGCCCCTTTCTGCACTTTACAGGTGAGAAAGCAAGCACTATTTCTTTACACATAGTGATGGAGATTTCTTGCAGCTCTGCAAGGCAGTAGGACATGACAGGTTTCAATTCTTTTGAATAACAACCTCTACAGGCATAAAATGCAAGCCAACGTTGTCAGTCAATATCCAGATCCATCTTGAAGCTTTGTCAGGGCTCTTGGATGCCGAACATCTTATGTAACCATTTATAAGATATTTCTCCAAGAAGATATAATGAAAATATCTCAAGATTCTGCCTGACATGTGGAAAGATCAGTGCTATAGACTACTTGGTAATACAAGCTATGCACGATAGGTATTTTATACATGCCTTAATTTCATTTTCAAAAATATCATATGATGTGGATGAAGAAATTGAATTTCTTCATAGTTTTCTCAAAAATCACACCGTGACAAATGATAAAACCACTACTCAAAGCCACGGACCAGACCCTGTTGCCCAAATTCTTTCCACTTGAGTGCTCAGCATCTTTTATTACAAAGCCCATGTGCTTCTTATGCCGTTTCTCCAAAATGATAGATATGCTTAGTTGCCTCTTCAGAGAAACATATCCAGTTCCTTTACTGGTTACTAAAATGCTGAGGTCTGAGTCAATTTAATCTTTTTGTTGTTGTTGTTGTTGTTGTTGTTGTTGTTGTTGTTTTTGTTGTTGCGGTTGTTTTTCCCCTCCACATGCTACAACTTACCAGTGGCTTCCTGTGTTCAGAATTCCAGGTGCACAGAGTAGACTCCACCCCTTTGTTGCTCTGGATTTATTCCTATCAAGTTGAGTAAATTGGGTTAATCTCAGAAGTAATGAATGAGCTCGTACAAATTTTGTTTTTTTTTAAAGCAACCACATTTTGTAAAAAAAAAAAAAATCTTGTTCCACTGTTAATTCACATGTCTCGCTTCGTTGACGACAAGGGACTGTCTTTGTACTGTAAATGCTGACTTTGCCATTGTCTTTGTAAAACCCCCTTTATTACATTGAGCCAATGGTTTCAGGCTATTGAGATCTCTTATCATCTAATTTACTGGCTTCTCTCCCAGATCCATATCATCATTCAGGCAGTGTCCACAGCAGAGGAGCTAACACAGTGTCGAGCAGCATTTCCTGTATTGCTGACATCGTGTGGATAAAGGAGAACTAAGTTATTGGTGTTATCATGGATTTGGGCCTGATACCCTCTAGAAAGGCTAGTGCTCATGAGAATCCCTCAAGCCATTTCCTTGTCTTTGATGAATTTGCAATATCCCTTTTCATCCCTGCACAGCCTCATATGCAAACAGTTAAGCAAGAGGCAGAATTAGATCGCTTCTGAAGCCCTATTCATGTCTTACATCCCATTCTCGAGTTTATGAATATCAGAGATATTACAAGATATTCTGAAAAAAGATACCTTAACTTTTTTCTTAATTTGGCTGTTTAAGTGTATTTAGTCTTAAATTTTTTGTATAAAAAATTTGTATGAAAGGGAAAAACAGAAGAAATGACAAATGCTGATAATTGACCATAGGGTTATATTGACATTAAGGAGTAGAGATTTTTAAAAATAAGACAAATGACACGTTCAGTGCCTTGTTTGAGGTAAAGTGCTATCTATAAACCAGAGCACTGCAGATTGCTTTTGATCAGATTCATTTTTAAATATATGCATCCAGTTACAGCTAGCATAGAACATTCAAAAGTCGTATATTCAATTATTGACAAAACAAGCTGGAGATACTTTGTTGTTCTTGTTTTTTTTTATTCTCATCACAATTATCAGTGTTTGTGCAATGATGCTAATTTTTATATCACTCTCTTCTAGGATTTTTTTGTTTCCTTATGAAAATATCAAGAAACAAATATTTTTAAAATACTTAGTATGTTAAATATTTAACATTAAATATTTTAAATTTTCTGTTACTAAATAGTAATGAATTATGAATTTGATGAATTAATAGCAAAATTATATTTTAAAATGCGATATTGCAGGGCTGAAGGAATGGCTCCGAAGTTAAAGTGCTTGCTGAACAAGCGCTTAGGCAATTGCTAAGTACCTGAATTCAGTTACCCAGTACCACATAAACTGAGTGTGGTGGCACACGTCTGTAATCCCAACACTCTGGAGGCTGCAGCAGGAGAATTCCTGTTGAGTCCAAGGCCAGCCTGCGCTCCATAATCAGTTCAGAACCAGCGTGGGCTATAGAGTGAGACCCTGGCTCAAAAAAAAATGATATATAGTATGCAAATCACATTAGTGAGAAGACGCTTATTTATCTTACTCTTTCATGTTTAGGTATGCTAAGCTACCCTGAAATTGAAAAAACACCAACACAAGGAATAAATATGCAGTTGAGCAAGTCCCTTCATATACTTTATCTCATTCCTGCAAAGGTTCATACTGATAGTATTTCAGTTTTATATGGAAAACTATATTTTATAGTCATTATTCATCTTGTTACCGTAGAACTACATGAGGCTGAATTTATATGCTTTGATTTGTATACAAGAAACCTAAGTTTCCCAGACAATAAAGGATTTTCTCAAAGTAAGACAGCAAGGTAGGGAACTGATCTCTAGTGCTCAGCCTTCAGGTCTGTGGATCTTGTCACTAGATCCTAGCACTCTCCATTGACTCACCTTACATGACGTCAGCAATACAGCTGATGAGAAGCAGCTTCTTCTACTCACCAAAACCAACGAGTAATTATATTACTCTCTATGAATACCATGCCACCAAATAGCAGAGGAAAAACTATACACAAGACGTTTCATGAGAGCAGGAGAATTGGGACCTGTCTGTATGACCACAGGCACAAAGTTTAAGCTTCAAGTTATTTATCTAAATAATAATTGTATAATTTTCTTGATTGCATAAAATTGCATAATTGAAGTAAAAGCATCTAGTTCAATGTATAGAATGTCATAGCAGCTTGTAAAAGGAATAATATTTGCTTTTCTATTTGCAGCATTGGGTTTTGTTTTATCATAAATGAAACATATTTCTATCGTTCATTGACTCACAGAAGTCATGTTCAATGCATCCACTGTATTCTAGTGACTGGGTAACTAGTTTTCTGGTAGTAGGTCAAGAAAATGGTAAATTACAGGGCAAGGAGACAACATAATAAAATAAAAGCAAGTTATTTGTATAGCTAAGCTACTCCCTAGCCCGTCTTTCTGCTCCAAGCCATTCATTCTCTATAACTCTACTCTTTGGGGCCTGTAGCTAATCTGTTTACATTTGCTTTATCTCCAGTACCATCTACAAGGTGGAAATTCAAACACATATCCACTGAGTTATCATTTTGTGCTATTTCTTTTCTAAGAGGATTTTCAGTTTAGCTAAATGGCCTTCATTAAGGGATTCACATATGCTTAATTGACATGATATTCGTGGAAGGTATGCAACGAAGTCAGGGTGAGACTTTGAGGAAATCTTACATCATATGCACGAGTTTGAGCTATAAATATGTGACGATGATCAGGAGGGGTATGCATACAATTCCATAAGAAATTAGTTACTAGTTCTCCCTGAGAGGATGAGAGTGAACAAAAATTCTGAGAAAGTGATAAGCAGATGACAAGCAGACACTCCTCCACAGAAAAGAAAGGAGGGCATGCCGAGAAAAGAAGACATGGACGGGGCAGAAGAACAGAGATAAAGGAGACGGAGTCACAGCGGGAGCCAGGAGTGTGCTTGGTAGAAAGTGTGTAACGGAAGCATCCTGGTGGCCCAGTCTGTGAATATATCGAGTTAAGGGGTTTTGCGTTTACTCAGGAAATGATAAGGATTCATTTGAATACAGTGACTGGAGCCTAGGTTTGAGGAATAGCAGGAGTTCGAGATATTCAAGATTTCTAACCTGAGCAGCCAGAGGACTGATCACATGATGCAGACAGAAGGAATAAGGAGCTAATAACAATGGAAGGTTCAGGTGTTAAGTTGGAGAAGGAAGCAAAAATGAATTACTTTATTCTTGGATGTGAATTCATAAAGACAGACAATTCATTAAAATAGCACTTGCAATAAAATCTTTCCCATTAGAGTCAATTTATTCCTGAAACATAATTAGTCATTTGTGAACATTCAGATCCAGTCCTACTCGTGAATAGCTAATCCAGTCTCTAGGGAAAATTTTGTATCTTTTTATAAGTTGTTCCTTCAAATGTTCTGAGTACACCGTGCAGTATCTCTGATAGTCTAAAACAATTGTCCCCAAGAAAGTACATTTTTTCCATCATGCCCACCAGTTCCACTAAATGCTAAATAATTGCTAAATGAAAATAATCACATAATAGTTTTTCTTCTGCTAGTAGACAGACCTTTCCTCTCTACTTTGAGGGAAGCCGACAAAAGATGCCAGAGAAAAAAGAAAAAATACATCAGAGTTAAACGAATACAAGTTTTTAGTCACCTACAGGCAGCCTCCTAGCCACAGGAAGCAAAGCTCAGTACAACATATAATACATAAAGTTGTATCTCATTGATTTAATAGAAATCATCCAGTAACTTCCAAATATGGCTTATGGCTGTCATACAAATCCCTTACATAGCAACCTTCTCACCTTAAAGCGATGACCATAAGAATCAAGTCTGTCCCCGAAAGTAAATTCTACATCTTTAAGGTTTAATGAATGATAACACAGCCGTCAGCAGCATCATTTCTGTGTTACCATGATTAGTGGCATTAGCCATGAATTGCAGGTAATTCTACAACAAAGTATCTCCGGTGATATATTTTTCATGCAATCAGCATGAGTTCTGTTGCCCTGTGTGATGGCTATGTATCATGTGAAAGAGAACCTTCCAGTGACCCAAAATAGTCCCTAGAACCTTCATAATAGAAATGAAAGGCATGAAAGCTGATGGCATGGGATGCTTAATAATAAAGATTAATACAAAGAAAAAGCATCCTGGACATTTTTACTTTGTTGCTTTGCACAGTTTTCTAAGCAATGTTTACCAATTAGGTATTGGTAATTTCGTTTATTTTCTGTCTTCTTTGGTGATGTCAAGGGTCATATACATTCTTTTTTTAGAAATTTATTACTTCCACTACCAATGGTCTCCTTGCACTCACAAAGACTTCCTTCCATTTTACCTACCTAGCCAGACAGAACCACGTAGAAGGTCATTTCACAATGGACTCTTCTTATGAAATAGAAGTGAGGAACAGACAAAGATGCTTATTTTTCCTATTGCTGTCCTAAGACACCCTGTTCTTCTGAATCTGAAACAATCTAAATGCTAACTTTCCTACCAGGTTAGTTTGGGAAGTGTGTTTTTACAGAATCTTTGTAGAAATTACAGTCTTTTTGCTCCTAATAACAGTCTGTCCTCTGCAACTGAAGTACTGGCATTATAGTCGCCCATATCCATAAGGGAAATTATGCACAAAAAGTATTCCTAAGACTCAAAGATGAATATCTGTACATGTAGGAAACTGTGTAGTTTAAATTAGTTTTCCAACAAATACTGAGATAAATTTGTACCGTGAGAGGTTCAAAACAGTCTCTGTCTGTATTGATATACAACGCACACTGATCTTAAATGATTATGTTGACAGGAAATACTGTTAGACAGGTATAGTTCCCGAAGGAAATATAATATTACCCATGGTTTGACCTGGTTAGTCAAAGCTGAGGGGTTGCTTACCATTTTGGCCACATTGAGGAAGAAATAAAAGTTCAAAAATGATATATTTAAAGAGGCTAAAAGTATTATAGGTACTCTACAAATTTTATATTTTTATTATTTTGATTATTCAAAGAAAAATGTTTGTAAGAAAATATTTGGGGGTTTATTTTTAAATAAGCCTTTATTTATGATAATGTTGCTAAAATTCAGCATCAAGTGAATAGAAGAATTTTCCCATAAATTCCAAAGTTTTTTTGAAAAAACTTTTATTTATTATATGTCTTTCATAATTCAACACTATGTGAATGTAACTTGTAGACTTTTTCATTTCAAATGTATAAAGAAATGCTGACAAAATACCCTTTAAAAGAGTTCTGCTGCAGGCAGTTCTCTGGTAGGTTAAAGAATGGCCTGTTACCAGTGTACTGATACACTCTTAATGCATAAATATCCATGATTATCTTCTTCTGTGTGGAAAGAATATGGTAGACACAGAGAGAGATGGGATGGTGCAATGCCTTAATGAAGAGAGTCCATCTCTGTGGTTTGTGTTATTAATTTCAGATTGATTGGAAGATTGCCTTCTATTTGTTTGGTATCATGTAGTTTATGATACAGACAGGAAACAAAGTCACGCAACCAATTTTAAAAAAAAAAAAGGAATAGTAACAAGATCCGAGAATTGGATGGGAATTGAGGAAGAGACAGGCAGAGAGAATGGGGCCAAGGGTTAATTGTACCAAGAATACATATGTAATAGCTAAATATTATATGGAAACAATAAAATTAGCTATGAGGTTTCTGTCAGGGCAAAAAGAGCATAATAATTCATCTCATTATCTCATTATATAATAACATAAGGAACTCAAATATGCAAGAAGAAATGTGTTTTCCTAATGCCTTCTGCTGACAGATTTTTATCACATTGATCTTTATATGAAATCTTTGAAAACAAAATAGCAGGTACTACCCTTGGTAACATTTACACAGTACATACACATGTGCCCACACACACCAAACACATGCACATATACAGGAACTCACACTATTTTAAAACTAATAACATTTTTTTCAAGGAGTCTCTTAATAAAAGCCAAGAATAAACTGCAGTAAAGCAAGCCACACACACACCAAATTCCTTTACTCTCCCAAAGAACTCAGCATCCTCTGATATTCTTTTGCTAATTTACCATTCAATGAAATTCTAAGAATGATGTTCTTGACAGATTTGCAGAGCAGGGCTGGCTTCAAGTTACCCTTATAACTGCATACTGGGAAGAGACAGAAAGTAAAGTAGTTTTGCTTCATCCTTAGTGTCACCTGTTGGGTACAAACAAAAACACATAATTTATTTTTTTCTTGTGTTTGCTATGCTTTACAAATGCCAACTTGTCTTGAACTAGTTTTTTTTTTTTTTCTTTCATACATGAAATAGGTTCTCTGTTGAACCAAAGATCTCATATCAGCAGGACTCGTGCTCTGGTCTTTTGTGCTATATGCTCCCGACTCCCTGAATTTCTTTGTGTCTTCTTTGTGTTTAGGCTACAAGAGGTATTGAGGATACAGCACAGAAAGTGGCACTTCCATTCCTACTGGAGCTTGATGGGTAGATATGCCTCTCCCATTGCTCCATGCTTGAGAAAGAGATACTTTGAGGATTATTATCATTCAAACAGCAAGGTCTTTCCTTGTTCTTAAACTGGAAGGTCTTCATTGTTAGTTTTTGTTTCATTTTATATGTTTTGTAATTTTTTATGCTTTTACTGGAAAGATGCAGTGACCTTTTCTTGTTTTAGAATAGACCTTGGTCAAGGGCTTAGGCCTTGAACTTCTAACCCAAGATACAGTCATAGTACAGGTAGTTTTTCTTCTCAAGGGTTTTCTCATCACTCTTTTGGTCAACAGGGACTCATGTCACCTCTGTCCTCCACACCTACTCACTTATGCAAGATTGCAGACTGTAAAACTAACTGAAAGGGAGCACACAAGAAACTGGAGTGTGCGTAAAGACTTATCTCTAAATAAACCAAACACCAAAACCAAGTGAGTGCTAGAATCTTACCTGCTGATTATCTTGTTGAGGGAAATATAATGAAATCAGAATGTTTTCCCAAACCAGAAGTCCTCTTCACAAAGATTGTCGAGAGGGAAACCACCTTATTGTGTAAGAAGCATTAAACTACAATATAAAGCACATCACAGGTAATTCACTTAGAGACTACAGACAGAGGGCAATCTCATACTTTTTCATAACCAAATGCATACAACCTATTACTTGTTTCCAGAATAAATAAAAGTAGTTTTGAGAGCACTTGACAGCAGCATTTGTCACAAATTGTTCATCTTAACTTTACTTGGTGATTGAATCATCATTTATGTTAGTTAATTGGCATTATTCAGGAGAAAAACAGGTTTCTAATATCCTTAGGATAGAAAGTAGTTTTATAATTTGGAACAACATCACTAGGGAAGAGATCCCATCCCCAAACACACACACACACACACACACACACACACACACAGCTCAATAATAAGAGTACTATGCTCACATTTCAGAGGGATGGGACAAAGGTCCCTGAGGAAGACAGCCCTGGACTTAAAGCTGACAAACTTCCAATCTGCTCTTCAAAACAGAACTTTCTGTTCTGTTTTCTTGTCTCAACCTCACCAGGTGACTGATTATTTTAGCCAAATGAAATCATTTTACAAAACTCGCTAATTGTATTCCCCTTATAAAATATATTTTGTCTTAGTCAAGGTTTGAAAAATACTTATTATAAATTGAAAGCTAATAGAAAATGTTTAATCATAAATAGTTTTAAGATGTTAATCATAAGCCAGTTCATTGCAATAGAAAATGAAGTTTATAAGTGTCTTAGTTTTGGTTGTCTTTAAATATGTTAATTAGAGAATAGTCACAGTGTTCTTGTAAACTACTGTTGTTTTTAATGTAATTCTCGTGACTGAGTTCTAAGTGCTGAAATTGCTCCTTTTCCCCTGTCTACATAGAAGGGGGCAAAATGGCAACAGTCCCTCTATCATTTAGTCATTTGGGAGGAATGCTCTTTGTAAATATTCATTTGTTGGGAAGTTAATTGGCTAATTAGCAAAAATTTTTCTAGTAGATTGGAAGATTGATAATTCTTATTACTAAGGAATAGTGACCTTCTAATTCTGAGAGTTGATATCTATTTTGCTTATTTTTATTGTATGGAAGTACCGAAGGACAAGGGGTTTGTTTGAATTAAGTATATTACATTACAAATGAAACATAGATGCCGTGTAATTTATGCTTTAACATTCGTTTGAAATATTCCCACTTGAGGCTAAAAAAATAATAATAAGGTCCTCCTTCATGTCAGGATTCTGTAGTTCTGAAAAGATTTCAGAACAACAACAACAACAAAAATCTTTTCAGAACAAGCCCTGGAATGGAAGTCAGGAAATTTTCAACCAAGTTGTGAGTCTGCTACTACCTGCCCATAATACTAAGTGACAGCAAGCAATTTGACCTCTTTTATGTTCCATTTTCTTATAGTAAAATGAAGAAGCTGAATTATTCCATTTTTCAGTCTATTCCTATTTCCAATATTCTGTGACTGTATTATTTACTTTTTTATTTGGAGGTTAAAATCAGGTACGTTTGCTTCAATACAGAAACTGTCGCTTCTTTTCTTTCAGATTCTCCTAATGTATTGAAGTATTCATATCTTTCGGCTAAGTAGTTCTCTATGTAAGTGTATGTAAGGATATAGTCCTAAATGTTTTGAAAAATTGAAAAAATGTTCAGTTCTTCTCAGGATGTTCTTTGTAGTTTTATTTAAAATAATGATAAAAGCAAATCTAAATGAATCATGAAGCAATCATCCATATGGCACACCTATGAGAAAACATGATTACAAGGTATTCGTAATGACATAGAAAAGGATTTAGTATATGATAAGAGAAGTAAGCACATGCATATAAACATCAAGACTAAAATGACTTAATGGAGGCATATGCACAGAAAAACGGAAGCAAAATATTAATTATATTTGTCTTTGGGTGGTGGTAATATGGATAAAAGTTCTCTTATAACTTTAATACTCGAGGGAAATCTTTTAAAAATAATTTTATGACAAAAGAAGAAATATACTCGAAAAATAGACTTTCCCAGTGGCCAGTGATACACATTATGCAAAAGCACTCATGGAAACAGCAGTGAGAATGGTTTTTTGTACTTGATGGTGGCAAGTCATTTAAACAGATACACCTCTTTGTCTTAAGAACTAGACTCCTCTAGTCACCATGGTTATTAGAAAAGTTAATTTTCTGAAAGGGCAACTTCATTAACATCAGTTTCACAGTTCAGTGCAGTCCAGCGGCCCTTTGTGGAGACACAGCTACTGCCGGAGCCAACTCCCGGAAGCGGTCTGTCAGTCATTTAATGCCAAGACAGGCTGAGGACATCAGTATGCAGAGTAAAGTGCAGAAGGAGGCAGGGTGCCGGGACGGAGCAGGGTGCCCAGGCAGAGCACCTGAGTCATCTCGGCTTCAAATCAAAAAAGTCAGACCGGATGAGCCCTTAAGTGGTACAATGAAATAGGTAATCAGGAGCACAGGATGATGGCGGTTCTTACTGCAGGTTAGTGAGCTGTAATGAAACAGTGGCTCCTGCCTGACAAAGACTGCCCCTTATTGTACTTACACTGCAGTGCAGCTGCTGTGCTGCTGCTTTGAAAGGGCACGGTGTGTGTGAGACGCAGAGAGCAGCACAATTAAGCCCAGGCTATGGAGCACATGGAGCATCACAGAGTCAATGAGCCAGTGGTAGAGAGTGTAAGCATAGCAACTGTGTGAGAAAAGCTTTTTAATAATGACATCCCAGCCAATACCTGAGTTCCAAAATGAAATTGTGGATAGTGACACGTGAGACAGCAGCAGATTGCTTAGCAACTAGTACTGTATGGAAGAATCGAAGCACAGGAGAAGGTACTGTGATTGTGTGTTCATTCCAGAAGAGTTAACTAGAATTGGAACATCTCGTTTTTTGGCTTGCTGGAGATTTTTTCTTCTTCTCAGACTGTCTATTACCCAAATTCAGTCTAGTACGTATCATGTGCAGGTAGCTGAAAAAGAATCATTAAGCAACTAGTATTGAAAAATGTGGACTAATTAAAGTATAGAAAAGTAGATGGGGCTATTGGATTAGCACGGCAGTAGAAGCCCTTCCTTACCTAGCATTCACCAGGGCCTCAGTTTAATTCTCCAGCACCACATAAGCCAGGTGTGGTGGCACATGCCTTGAATTCCAGCATTCAAGAGGCTGAGACAGAAGGGTTGCCATGAATATGAAACCAGGCTGGGTTCCACAGTGAGGTCAGAAGCAACTGAACTACAAAGCAAGACCCTGTCTCAAAGAAAGAAAATATGAAATATTAGGCATAAAAATAAAAAATAAATATCTTATGAGAGAAAGCAGTAGAATTATGAGTCTATTTTAGTTGAATAAAATGTATTTCTCTTTAAATGAAATGATGAAGGCATAAAAGCAAGAAAGATTTGCCTTATGTTTAGATGAAGGACGTGTGTGAGGCAAGCGTTAGGCAGTCTGCGCTCTATCTGGCTGGAAGGACTCATCAGCAAGAGGACCAGTCAGTGCTCTGCAGCCATGCTCCAGAACAAATCTCTAGTCTTGGGGTGTGGGACTGAAAAAGTGGGGCATGGTAGCTGGGCAGTCTAGTCAGCTGGTCCCCATAAGAGAACATAGCATGGCAGCCCTTAGAACTTCATTGCCAAGAGGGCAAAATTTTAGGAACAGACCAAATTGTTGAAGAAAAAGATAAAGGACAAAATAAGCACCTCCCACAGAGTTAGCCCTGAGGGTCTGTTTAGGAACTGTGGAAACATGCAGAAGAATTAGCATTGTGAATGCTAGGTAAGAAAGGCCTTCTACCACTGTGCTATTTCAATAACCCATCAACTTTTCTATACTTTAATTAGTGCATATTTTTCAATACTAGTTACATAATGATTCATATTCAGTCATCATTGCATGAAACTTACTGGACTGAATTTGTATAATAGACAGTTCCCAACAGTTCTAATGGGAACACACATCTCAAGCCAGGAAGAATGACTTACCTTTTAGCTTCTCTTGGCAGATGTCATTCAAAAACTGACAAAGTTATGCTCATTTTATATGTCTATTAGAGAAGAAAATTGAAAGTTAATGATTTATTCTTTTATTCATCAATTAATTATTAAATACCAGTGGGAAGTGAAGATAAATTACTATAAAAAGTGAACAAAAGTCTTGCTTTTAAGCCCGTGGTAACAAAACTGAAAACAAGCTGATTATATGTGAGATTTGTAGGCATATTAGAAACAATAAATCTAGAAAAGAGAGTTTGGGAGTCAAGCAGTACTGCAATTTTGAATCAGGTAATTTGTAGAGGCCTAGCTGAAAAGGCGATGATTGATCAGACTTGACAGGAAGTGAGAACCAGTAAGACAATACCTGGGGAAAACCTCGGTAGGGGGATGGCCAGGAAAAGGCCTTGTGGTAGTGGGAATCCATACATTTAAGAGAGTGAGCAAGGAAACCCATATTTCTGGAACAGAAACAGGATGATAATGGTGGAGATAGAGCCGAAGCAATAAATGCTGCAAAGCCTCCTGAGCCTTTGAAACAGGGTAGCTGTTACTCAAAGTGAAACAGAGAGCCATTGGGATGTTTTAAACCATGTCAAAACATACTTTGAAAAGTCATATCAGCTTAATGTTGAGAATAGCTTTTGGAAGAGTGAAGGTGTACTATGAGATACCAGGCAGAAGTTAAGGTGACATGAAATGTTTTTGCAACTGAAATTTTAAAAAATAGTTTTGTTACAGACATATCATAAAGGTAAAGCCAACAAGACTACATGGAGTTTATTTTAATTATGTACTAGAGGGTAGCAAAATCTACTCACTTAAAAAATAACAACAAAACTTCTTTGTCACGATAAGCAATCTGAACTGACTTTAGTTGACCAGTTCTGCTCCCTGTAGTGTTCAGGATGGCTCTGCCTTTCCTATCCATCCCAGCAGCCTCGAGCATCTGGGATAGCTGAAAGGTCTTTCTCTGTTGTGTGTTCTTCCATGTAGCTAGCTAAGGCTTTGCCACATTATATTGATCTCTGTATTACATGTTGACTAAATTCAAAAAAATGTCTGCCTCTTAAAGCTTGAACTGAAAGTTCCAGAATGTCACATCTGCCACCTTCCTTTTATAATGACAAGTTACAAGGACCTAGATGATTTGCACCTCTTGATAGGTTAGTGGAACTGATAATACAACTTGTCAGAAATATCTTCAAGGTCTGTGGTCTGAGAAACTGGACATAGGAAGTTGTAAGGGAAATGAGGGAGGATGTCAGGAGAGGTTGGCAGGCCATGGGATCGGAGGCAGTAATAGATATATGCTTAGTTTTGGAATATGTTTAAGTTGAGATGTCTATTTGATATCTGAGTGAAAATATCCAGGGGACATCCAATGTGGAGAGTAGGAATGGGGTATGGAGGGAGTCTAGACTAGAAATAAATATTTATAAATCGTTAGAGCATTTAAAGTTACAAGAATACATGAGAACACCAGATAGAAACGAGAATTCCAAAAAAACAGCACTAGCTAAGGTGAGTAGGAAGAAACAATTAGGGAGGTGGTTTGAGTTGTACAAGACCCAGTGAAGAAAATGTCTTTAATAAGGATTAGTTTTGGTTAGTGATCTTCAAAGTTCAACTTAAGTTATAATTCATCATTGGGTTCAGAATTGTAGAGATATCAGAGTTCCAAACTAAAACCAGCTTTCATCTGGTTTGGGATCATGGCTTGATTTTGTATGGTTAACTTATGGAGCAACCTAAGAAGAGATGGAACTTGGAGTTATAAGCTCACAAGGATATAAGATTGCAACAGGTGGAAGATGAGAGAAACTCTAGTATGAAGCCAAAATGCAGCCCTGTTGGTTTTGTGGCACTTTGAATGTAATTCAGGAGTAAGCAGTTTTAAATAATTCAGGTAGGTGATTCATATCAAAAAAATTTATCAACTTGTAAAAGTTAAAATCATTAAATTCTTAAATTAAGTTTCAAAACTTAGTTCCTTAGAAAAATTGAATGGCTAGGAGAGGCAGTGTTGAACGCTGGGTCAGGAGGGGACTTTGATTACCTAAACAGAAACGTAGATTGATTGACCTACCAAATAATGATATTATATAAAGAAGACAGAAACACAATTAAGCAAAATATCTACAAAAACAAGTGCTGTTTTCCAGGTCTGTATCAGACATTAGCTACGTCCCAGTTTGAATGAATTTCAGTGTTTATTAATAAAAAGTAAGGAAAAGATGAGGTTGAAACTGGGACCTGCCAGGATGTGAGAAAGTTAATCACAAATGATGAATCAGTGGGGCAGTAGGAGGCATGGGAGGACAAAAGCCAACTGCTCCTCACACCCTTCTTGGTTCTGAGAAGGCATAGGTCAATTGACATCGTTTATCGGCTGCAAACTTAAGTATGACTGGTAATCAAACTACCCCCACAGGATTGCATTGCCTCTGCTATCTTCATTTTAAAGTGTCAAAAGAAAAAGCTATGTTGCACCAGAATTCTGCGAAGTGCAGGAATGAAGATTGAGATGTAAAGACCTGGTAACCCTGTGATGGGTTACCTGTTTTCCCAGACTGAGTGCTTGACACAGGCATGGTATCAGTGCAGGATTTAATAGACATCAGCCAGCAACTAAATTGTTGAAAGGGAGAGCTAAGAACCCACTTGCTAATTTTATTTCAAATTTACTTTCTTTCACTACTTAGATTTGGAACCGAGATGATTTAATATTCCTACATGAAAATAATTGAGTTTGAAAGTATTTCTTTTATAGAAAAATATTATTTAATTTAATAGAATTTCCTGCAGAGTTGTGTGCCCTCCCTTGCAATGTAAGTGACTTTAATCCTGGAATCGCCTTGGAGAAATGATGAGACTCTAAACAATTAACCTGGCCAAATATTGACGACCACCACCATCCCCTCTCTTTCCCCTGGAACAGCTGGAGAGTGTTAGATTGTTTAAAGTCCACCAGGAGAATTTGCACATGGCTAAGGATCTTGCTAGCCAGGAGCTTCCTCTTTACTCTGTATCTCCCTTCTTGCTACAATTCAGTCTCCTGGTAGAGTTATGAAAGAACATTACAGACTGTCCAAAGGAGATGAACCCTGCAGCCTCAATTTCCAGTGTGGCAAAAGTCATGACTGTGAGTGTCAAAACGGCACTGATGTTCTTGGTCAATACAACAGCTATCCATTAATCTATCCCTGGAGATAGCAGCACAGATGACGGTAACTGCAAATGAAACTTACCAAGGGGCTTGATGATAGCCCTAAGCAGAGATTTCAATTGGGCATGAAAGCCTTTGAAAATGGTATCACAGGAAATAGAGGATAAAACTGCCTTTCCTTCCAACAAAATTGAATCTACTGTAGGAAAAATCCACAACAGACATAAAAGCACTCGGTTTTACTCAGCACTGCGGGTGAATATGGTGATTTTCTAATGGTCAACAAGTGAATATGGGAAATAATATAAACCTATTATAACATCAAGATACAATGCCTTAGCATTCTTCCTGAGTCATCTTGGTTTATACCAAGCTTTAAGATCTTAAGAAAGAGAAATATTTATGCCTTAGTCTAGTATTCATAAAATAAATATGATAATGGTAACTTCACAGGAAGGTGCTAAGGATCAAATATGTTAAATGTTTAAATTCACCAGCAAGGCATTATGTATTTATTAATTGTATACATGGACATAGGCCCAGAAATCTAAGTTCTACCGTGGACTAAGTTCTACCTCTTCGTTGGAGTTTTGAACAGATTCCTGTCCCTACTAACAGCAAGAAGTGGAAAAACACATAGTTGGACTTTATTGTTCCCCTTTTGCCTTTTTATTACTCAGGCAGACCCAGGTTACTCACAGTTCTCTTACACCCTGAGTCCAAAAAGGTTTTAGAATTTTGTCAACACATTTTTCTGGGCATCCACTATCAATTAGCTATGAATTTGCATTTGACCTCTTAGTTTTGGCATATATAGGCTTTTAAGGAAATGATTAATCTCACTCTCAGCCTTCTGGACTGTTTCATCAAGATCTTTTCTAGAACCATTGGTGCTGCAAATTTATTGGCATTGTTGATGGGATGTCATTAAAGACTACAATTTGGGAAAATCCTGTGAACTGTTCACAACACTGCATCCTTGCTAATCATAACCCTCACCCCCAAAGAAGTAGTTTCCCCACCCTTCCCAGTGGAGAACGTCTGTGGCTGGCATGAGGGGCACTGCCATGAAAACCTGCTCATGGTCTGTGTGCAACAATGTCTTGGGCATTTATTCAGCCAGTGAAGTTCTTCAATAAGGCATTAATATGTGCTCAAAATATATGCAGTGAATGTTTACATTTTAAGAAATGCATTACAGAAAGACACATTGTCATTAATCCTCCTCAGAACATTCCCCCTCACCTCAAACACACCTATCCCATCATTCTTGCCACTTTCTGCAGCAGTTCTGGAGTCCTTCCTTTCTGAGTGTCCTTACGAGCTGTGACAAACAGTGCAGTGACTGCTGCTGCCCAGCCCTCTTCATGCGTCAGCAGGCTTGTGAAACGTTTGCAGTGTGTCCTCGTCCTCTTTTTTCACTAGATCTGGCATCACGTGACTTCTGGCTCTTCTTAAAGTCAAAATGACAATGAGAGGTAAAGATTTTGAATCAGTTCCCTTCAAGGAAACCAAGACAGTGCGACCAAAGACCTGAACGAGGACTTTGAAAACTACTTCGGAAAGTGGCAAGAACGATGCGAAAAGTGTGTAAAGTGAAGGTGAAGGGGCGGGGGGCGTATTCTAAGGGCGATTAAGGAAAATATTTCTTTTACTGGATTAAGTTTTAAACTTAATCATTCACCATATATTTGATCACATCTGGTACACAGATTCTTTAGGCAGACGGAGGTGAGAACAGCAGTACTTGCATAGACCACAGAGTTGCATCTAGGAGGCTTCTTTTATTTTATCAACCCTGTTCCTCTCCACAGAAAGGCCTCTGCTGGGTTTCCTCCCAGGTATGTAGCATAGACGAGGAGGAACAGACGGGAGTCTTCCTCGCTGTTCTTTTTCCACATAAAGTATTTGCACTCCTGTTCACTTTTAATATACTGTCTGAGATGTGTGTGCAAATCAGTTCTTTTTAGAGGAAAAAAGTATTCAATTTAAAAAGTCTTCTTTCACTACTAAACAGCTAACTCATAAAGATTGACAAACTAGATTTCAAACATCACTAGATTTCAGCATTGCCTTGGGCTTGCAAGTGACCTTTTCTCTCTGAGTATAACCTCTGTTCTGGCTTGGGTTGAGCACAAATAAGCTGCTTGCTGAGAGAAGTGTCTTCTTCTTTATTTACTTCCATCCCACAGAACATCTTGAAGGCCCAGGTTCACTCGGTCAACATTCGAAAGATTATATACCAAGTGTGAAGTGGCACACCAGCTGTAAGTTAATATAAGTGGCTAAAGAAGGCCCCTTTTTGAACTTTGTTCCAAACTTAGGGTCGACTCATGATCCTAGATGGAATTTTCTCAGCTCTTGACAGTCTACACCCCTTCTGGTGCCTCACTGTCTCCTTTGATTTCTGTACCAATTCAGTACTGATGTCTGTTTCTAGCCCAAATTCTCTTCTGAGTTTCAACCCAAAGTTGTCAACTGCTGACTTTCTTGTGTGATAACTCCCAACACAGCTGTTTAATATATAGCCATCACACCAACCACACCCCCCCAGGACTCTATTTCTGTTCACTGGCCTTGAATGATTTCAAGAACCCGAAGTTCTTTTTCAGTAGTAATAATGCTGGTTCATGTGTAGTAACAATTTATTTATCTACACTTATTAGTTATTTCTCACAACACCACTCTGTATTAGAGTATTAATTTGTATTTTGCCAATGAGAAAATTGAGTCAAGAGATAAAAAGCTTTATTTCTCCAAGGCCAGATAATGAAAGATGGATTAAAATCAGCCACTCTGGATAAAGATACCATGTCCTTAGCCCTTCGACGTATTCATCTTAAATATGAGTCAGTGGGTGGGCTCTTATTTCTTAAAAATTTTTAAAAATTAAAAAGGTCAGATAATAGTAAACAGCATTACTGCCAGGGAATTTTAACTACATTGTTCTATAAATATGAGAGGAAAATATTCTTATAAGACTAGTCTTTCAATTACTTTTGAGATAATTTCTACACAAGCACAGTACACCAGAGCACAGGGGTGTGAGATTTTATTTGCTTCTTAGTTCTGCTTAAAGATGTGGGTATTCTAAAGAAACACTGAAAAGGGGATAATTTTCTACTTGTATAAAGTTGATAATCATGTGAACTGTGATGTTAAGAACTTAGAAGTAAGGCATGGGGTGCCTGCCTGCCTTCTCTGCACCGGGAAGTGCTGAGGCAGGAGAGGTACAAGTTTGAGCCCAATCTGGGTAACTTAGTGACTTATAGCGAAATGTTCTTTCAAAATAAGAAACACAAAAAGCTGAAAGTGTTCCCATTTTATGATAATAATTATTTTATAGTAGAGAAATAAGAGAATCAAGAGGAAGAGGACTTTGGACAATAGAGACAGCAAAACTAGGATGATTTCCTGAAAGTGAGTGTTGTTGGAAAGGAGCTAACGAAAAAGGCTGGAATTCCTCTACCGTTCTCACATGAGTAAATAAGTCTAATGAATTTGAAAAAGACCAAGAATAAGATGTAAATAAAGCAAACAGCTAGAGAGCTGAGATGTAGCATACCACGTGAGACAGGATGCTGGAAGCCTGCAGCCAGGTTGCCCACCCTCAGAGCCTAAGTCAGCCTGTACTGCCTCTGTGACCTTGGACAAGGTCATTAACATCCTTTATTCTCAGTTTCTTTGCCTGCAAAAGAAAACTATTTCAGAAGGCTTTAAGATGTTTAAGTAAATCAGTGTTTATAAGCATTTTGAATACTACCTGGCCTTTAGTTAACACATCTTAAGATTTTTGTTATATTGATGTATAAAGCATTCTAATTCCTTTAGCCTTAAGTTTTAATTTCCTTTCCATGTTTTATTTTATTTCTTTACTATTTCTTATTTTTCTGAAGGCTGTGTTTTGTCTATCCTGTTCTACTCCTAAATTCTAGAGGGATCAGAATGAAGTATTATTAAATTCACTACCTACTTCATGTGAAAAGTAAATCTCAGGGAAGATAAAAATCAATCCATTTCTTTGAGAAACAATTACCTTATAAATAATCTTAGGAAAATTCTCTCTGGGTATACTGCGATAGAATCACCTGTTTCTAAGAACTAAATTGATAAACAATTTTCTCAGAGGAATGTTTCTCATATTTTTTCTTCTTTTACATTGTTCTTCAATTTTCAGAACTAACAATACTAAAATGCACTTCTATACATGCAAGCAGTTTCTGAATTTAGAGTTAAAAATCTGTCTTTGGAGCCACTTGCACTCGATGTCCTGAATACCTAAGCTCATATTTTTCCCTTGAGCTAGCTGAGATGACTTCTGCACGATCAAGGAAAGCGAAGGGGACCAGAGTTTCTCAGGACTAGGGGACTTGGATTGATTTAATGAACCATGACTAAGCAAGTTGTTACAAACCAAAGCATCACTCAGCCGGGGCATTTGCCACTTTTCTCTGCAGTGTGCCTTCATTTGGAAGAAGAGACATGAAATGGGATGCCTGAAGGTGCTGTCTTCCAGATGGCTTGCCCCACTTCTCCACCATGAAAGATCCCAGTAGCCAGAATTTTTCTTATGACTTGTGGAGACTGATGGACAGTAGTCTTTCTATTCAGCTCAGGAAGTAACTCTCAACTGGGCCCACAGGAGGCTTTACATAAAACTGTTGAGTGTCTGTTGTCTGCATAGAGATTCAGGTTTAATATTTTCACTGGACTTAGTAAGACAGTTCAGTTTTATATTCAACACTATTGCCCTGAGAATAAGGCACAGTGACAAAGATAAGTTTTAGAAGCCCCGAGATGGGCTTTGCTGTGGAAAAAAACGTTACAGGAATTTAGAGCAAAATAAAATTTAAAAATAGGTAGTACATAAAAGAAGTAGAACACACAAAGATAACAAAGTTAAAGTACATGAGTTGGGACACTTTTCTTGGAATAAACTGCTTAAATAAGAGAAGGAGAAAAAAAACAATATAGAATATTGACATGGACATGTCTGGGAAATGCTATATACTTCTTGTGTTCACAGAAATTATCTAGAAAGGCAGAGCCATGTAAACAGCAGTCCTAGGTGAATCTGCCAGCAGGGTCAGAAACTAAAACACTGATGTAAAGAAAAAAATCAAATTGTCCTGAATTTCTAAACCTTGAGAAATATTATTAGCTATGAAAATAAAGAAAACTTATTTTCAGAGGTTGTTTCTGTTTCCTTCCAAAAAGTTAATAATACAGTATGAATTCTTAAATTTACACTTTTCTGTAAAAGAAATAAATATTGTAAGACTGTGAACATACCACCTCTAACACAACTACTCACCTGCATGATGTATCACAAAAATGCCCTTAATGTGTAGATGAAATGATATGGCTATTTTAGTAAATTTTGTTTGTGGAAATTAAAATTTAAATTCCATATAATTCGGAAGTATCTCAAAATACCTTTTTCCTTTTGATATTTTCCAGTTGCCTAAAAATGTAAAAATCATTCTTAACTCTGGGTCGCATAAATCCAAAGATGAATAGGATTTGACCTCTAGGCTTACAAGCCTCTGGTTTATAGAACATCAACCAGGACTTTCAAAACATTATTTTGTAAACTCTGAACTCAGAACACAGGCAAAGGATAGGGCTTGTTCAATTCAAGCTGCTTATAGAAACCTTAAGAAATGTAGCACTCAAACCATGTGGTTCTCACCAGTATCTTATCACACAAGCAAGTCATATACACAGTAACTTACAACAGTCATTAGACTGAGACTATTTGTAAGCCCAGAGAGAAGAACTTCGATTAATGCTTACATGTTATATCGTTAAGATAGTTGAAATAAATAGTCTCCTGGGTCATTTTCTACAGAATCCCACTCATTTCTTTAAGGTGACTTGTTTTGATCCTTTGCACTGGCCATGCCTTGTAAAGCAAACACAGACAAAACTTTATTATCATTATTATTGATATTATCTTTGACCTTTCCCCCATTTCTGTTGGCTTATCTATATCAGAAATGTATGAGAAAAAGAAATAGAAGATGGCAGCTAATTTACAGGAAAATCAGCTATATGAATTATTTCGGAATTCACCAAAAAGGAAATGTTACATAAAATACACCTCGTAACCCTGATCACCAACTGTTGCCGCCAGGAGGATGGCTACAGTGTTTGCTGCCTAAGATTCTCTTTCGGGGCTGTAACTGTTAACCAGAAAATCAAGGCGGAGACTCAGGCCGGCTCTGCCCATGATGCACCAGGCATATTTCTAATAAGTTAGATTTTTACATATACAAAATTAAATCAAGACAAAATGGTGCCTTGATCTAATTCTAAGTCAATCACTCATTTAAATTGTCTACTTTAGCATATAAAAATAATTAGATGGTTCTCATTAACTGATGCAAAATGTGATTTGTGGCCAATTCATATGTGAAATTTTTCTTAAAATGTTAAGTTTACTTAAAATGTCTTTAATATTGGTCTATATTTTAACAGCTGTATATTAAAAAACTCTAATGAAAATAACATCTAATATATAACCAACTAGTCTTTGAAAGTATCTCAAACTGCATCCTTCTCTGATATATTTAATGTTTTTAAATACATACAGTTGTTTTTTGAAGTCATAAAATTAGTTGGAAACAATCCTACCCCAGTTTGTGGTGAGAGGAGTAGGTTGCAGATAATTCTTTACGTGACTTTCTCAAAGCATCACAAGTAACCAGGACCTGTACAGCACATGTCACCTTTGACATGTTAAGAAGCCCAGAAAATACATAGTTTTTAGAAAGGAACTTTTGTCAGGCACGATGGGCTCCCCTACAGGGTCATGCTTCTGACAGTCAGTGACCACTTACGGCATAAGACGGTTCTCTCTTCCTTATAGAATATATACCCTGGAAGCCAATTATTTATATCCAAGGACACTATAAATGTCTTCACTATTAAAACCACAAATAGATATATTAAAATATCTATGAATACATGATTATGAATAAAGAAAGTAAATAGAAACAGAGTACACATCAGAATTAGGTTAACAGTGCTATCATTTGAAAGTACCATTTAAATGCTGTATTCCCATTCTCAAGTCTCTGACTTGATCTAGCTTCTGCACTGATCCAGCCACAATTTAAATTAATTCCTATTTGGCTTTAATATATTATGTATAACTTTTCACTGTTGCTAACCTATGTACTTCTATAATTCAAGTATTATATAATCTGTCAGATTAATGTAAAGGGAATATTTGAATATAAAACAAATCAGTACACTAAAACGAATCTTTAATGTTTTTTACAGACTTGAATCAAAGGAACCTTTCCTGTCTGTTGGGTGAGTATATATCTAAAAAGTTTTCATTATTAACTCTTTAATTCAAATTGACAGGGTTTTCTTAGTTTTTTTCAGTCATTTAACCTCATATTAAAAATCATGACATACTGTGTGCAAAATTTCTGCCTTTATTTTATAGAGACTAAAATAAAAGGCTTCCTAGGCTGTTGTGTCTCCTCAGCACTTGTGATGGCAGATGCGTATGAAATCGAGCATCTCCTATACATCTCAACAGAGGTTGTTGACCATCCATATCTCATCACAGAAAGATAGGCTCAAGTCGGTTTTTAAAACCCCTCTAAACAGCCACATTCGTCCCGGCTGGTCTACCCACTTGTGGTCTCTTCTGTTTTAATTTACGCTTCTCTTTTTTCCTTGTCCTATAAAGCTGTCCTCAAAATCTATACCTGTGTTTCTTTTCATTTCACTTTACTTATTTGGGTCACTTAAACTAACTGCTACTCTGAATACAAATCTGAGGAGCCCTGAGGCAGGCAGAGGTCAGACGGCTGCTTGCTTCCTGACGGGCAATGTTCTGAGTCCCGCTGCATGCCCTCATAATGCTATAGTGTTCAAAAGAATATTTAGGACTATCCCAGGCATTTGAAACAAATTAAGAATTGGCAATGTTGTTTTTTTTTTTAAATCTGGTCTATCAAATAATTCTTTAAAAATATATTAACATGTCTTCAGAAGGGGATTCTTATGCTTAAATTTACAGATATGTTGAATCAAAAAGTGTTGGAAGAGCTACGGTTGTAACTCAGTGGTTAAAGTGCTGGCCTAGTATGGCCTGAGGTTCAACCTCCCATCATTACATAAAAATTAATTAGAAATGGTGGCACAGACCTTCAATCCCAGCACGTGGGAGACTGAAGTAGGAGGTTTGATTACCTGAGTTCCAGGTCAGCCTGACCTGTGTAGTGAGTTCAAGATCATCCTGTCTCAAAAGATAAATAGACCACGTATACATATCAGTAAAATGGGGGGAAAAATTTAAAAAAGATAAATAGATAAGTAAGTAAATAAATAAACATTAAAATTTAAAAAGAAAGATAAAGAGAAGATATTGAAGACAGGATTTTTATCATAAAAGAGAATGGCAGTTGATATTGTATCAAAATACAGCACAAATCATAATCTCTAAAGGAGAATTATGGTTCGTATTATATCATAAATCATTGGAAAGCATGATCTCCAATATAGAGAAAAACCACACTATGTATTTCGTGAGGAAAGAAGTTACATACAGGCGGCCACTGTACTCCTGCCTAATCAATAGAAACATAAGATAAGGTTAGATTTTTTTAAATGATCAGATTATTTTTTTTCTTACTTTGTTGATAGCCCTGGAACATTTTTAATACACATTGAACTCCCAGTCCCCTTTCACTCATAACAGCATTTCAGAAGGCTATTTAAATCATGGAAATCATAGTAATTGCTAGAAAAGATGGAGGAAAAATGGAGCACTTGCATTTTCCAGGAGAATTTTATGCAGATTGTTAATGGGTCATATTGGACTGCCCCCCTGAAAAAATTGTTACAGCATGCTTCTGTCCTACATATTAATCATCAACTCCTATTATTAAAGCATCTCTCAACCCGAAGAAAGCTTTTATTGTGAATGCATATTTGTGTGTGCCCTTGAGTCACGAGGGCTGAAATCACTTCTCTTCATGCCTCGCTTACTACAGTTTCTCTGCAGCCTTTCTGTTCTCCTGACTACTTCAAAATGGAATTTATTTTTAATGGCATACCTCTGTATAACAAGGGCAGTCCCTCAGTAATCTGTCTTTTAAACTTTTGAAAAGTTTAGTGCTTGGTACTAGAGCCCTGAGAAAAACTTTCCAAGTAAAGAATGATGTATAACTTAGCAAATGCTTAAATTAAGGGTATAGATACAACACAAATTAGGCATTATGGGTCTTTATGTATGTCTGAAAAATTAAACCACGTGAAGTATGCAATTCAGATTGTTTGCTGATTTGAGTGGTTCTAATCAGCTCAAATGAAATTTGTTTCTGTTTTCCTTTCCCTTTCAAATTTTATTTTAAAAAATTTGTCAAAGAATATGTATGTGGCTGGAGGAATGGCACAGTGGTTTCAGCACCTGCCTTGCAAGCGCAGACCCTGAGTTTAATTCCCCAGCACAACATAAAGCTGGGCGTGGTGGCGCATGCCTTAAATCCCAGCACATGGGAGGCTGAGGCAGGAGAATTGCAGGCAGTCCAAGGCCAGCGTTGGCTACCTTGTGAGTTCAAGACCAGCCTAGGCTACAGAGTGAGACCCTGCACCAAAACAAAATGAAACAAAAGTGTAAATCTCTCTCCTGTCCATTGAATCAAGAGAATATGTTGACATGGAATATATGAACACATGTACATCTTGAAGTCCCCAAGAAATCTACTTAAGAGCCACTATTCAGATTTATGACTTCTAGTTTATAGTCACATGCCAAAGAGAATATGTGATGGTACCAGTTCAGATGTGACTGAATAATATTGAGTGTTTTCTTCTAATACTTCCTTTACATTAAAATAGTTCTTTGTTGAAGTCACGGCTAAGTATTGTGTACTTCAGCTCAGCACCTGCCAGTGTTGGTGGCTTTTGCCCTCAGAGTTTCTGTTATAAGCTGGCAGCTACTCAAATCCCCATGTTTCACGTCCTTATTTGTAAAATGGATATCAAATAATTTAGATTGTGCTTTTAGCACTATTCTTTGCACATAGGAACACCCATAAGTGTTAGTGATTATCACAGTTCTGGAAAATGTTTTCATGAATAGTTTCATAAGCGCTCAGTCAGAGATTGCTGAAATACGTTAGAGAATAAAGCCCCATTGTATATGTAGTTCTTTGAGTTACATAAAAAGAAATCAAAATAAGTTTTTATAGTAGAAAAGATAGAAATTATGATAGGAGCTGATACGCATAGCTCTTGTTTCAGGTTTTAATGATGACTGCTGATAATTACTGTATAATTGAAAAATAGAAAAATATTGATGTATTTTAATGAACACCTCTCCTAACAGAAAAAAAATTCTTGGTAATTTTCTCCATTTTATTAATATGTATACATGCAATACATGTTTACACTGAACTTGAGTATTTTGTGCACATACATATCTCATCAAAATTACTAACCCTTCCCCTCTCCCTTTTGACCCTCCGACCCCTTCCCACTACCCACTAGCTCCCCACTTGCCCCCCCCCACACTTAGTTCTATGAGATGAGTGTATTCTGAGCTTCTCATATTAGAGAAACCATTTGATATTTAACCTTCTGCTTCTGACTCATTTCGCTGAGCATGATGGTCTCAAGTTGCATCCATTCACATACAAAAGCCTCAAAACTGTCTTTCTAGATGAGTAGTACACCATTTTGTACATATGCCACAAGTCTTGTATCCATTGGTCTGTTGATGGTGTCTTTCACATTTTAGCCATTGTTAGTTGTGCTGCTATGAACATAGGCATGCATACATCTCTTTTATATGAAAAGATGTTCAGCATCCTCAAGCATTAGAGAAAAGCAAGTTAAAATATCACTAAGATATCCTCTAACTCCAGAGAGAATGGTATATATCAAGAATTGAAACCGCAATCAGTGCCGGCTAGGCTGTGTGAAAAAAAAAAAAGGAACCCTCCTGCACTGCAGGTGGGAATGTAAACTGATACAACCTCTGTGGAAGGTAGTATGGAAGTTATTCAAAGGGCTGAAAATAAATATTCTTTTTGATCCAGTGATACCTCTCCCTGTAATCTTTTCTTGGTAAATTCGCAATATTAAGTTTGAAATATAAATTCAAACATCACAGCATAAACTAAATCTGAATAGATAGGAAAATTGTCAAAAAGTTAAGATATTGAAATATGTGCTTACTGAGAGAGACCAAGGACTTGGGAAAGGATGTTGAGTAGAACCTCTAATTTCAGATCTCCAAGTTTACATTGACACAAGTAAAGCTTTCCGTCATATGCACCAAGAAATTAATAAAATAATGTCTTTAGGAAAAATAAATAACTAGAGCCCCCTCTTGTGTCAATGTAGTTTTCCTGTAACATATCTAGAGCAAGGCTGAAGACTCGTTGTGAACTCTGACTCTCTTTACCCAGGGTAGGTCAGTAGATAACAGTTTAGTTTTTCCAAAACTATCATGTGCTTCTGTTAGTAGCCAGCCTTGGACCCGGTGTCTATAAAGCTGTCACCCTCCTTTATCCTAACATAGCACAAGTTATTTTGAACATGAATGTTTTCTTGAATATCTTCAGCAACTCTTTAACGTGTGGCTTCCATGGTCACTTCTTGTTTTGGATGCATGTAATGGAAGGAACAACAGTGATGTAGAAATGTCTTACAATCCACCCATCAGAGGCCAGAATAGACGTAAAGAACGTATATGGTGGGCAAGATTTCTGCCTCTGCTAAGTGCATAAAATCTTATTCCGATGGTATCCTAAACATAAAACTGGAATCTAAAGTTTCAAAACACCAAAAAATAAATATTAAATAGTTTATAAGCACTCATTATACAGTAATATTCTCCTAAAATTATTATAATTTATATCAGTTGAAATGCATTAAATACATATATATACATATATAAGTACATGCAAATTTATTGCAAATATATATTATGTTAATGTCATTACATGTGTAATAAATGTAAATATTAAAATTCTTGCCCATCTCAGTCAAGATGTAAAAACTAAGTTATGTAATCTTATTTTGAATATGGGCCTTAAACTTAGGAGCTAAATAAGTACTAAATGACTCCAAAACCAATCATTTATTACTTTAGAGCAATTAATAAGGCTGCTTGCACATATTTTCTTTTATAAGAATCAGATTCTGATTTGGAAATGTGCTAAAGAAAAACAAGCACGAAGTTTGCATTTAGGCGAGTAAAACAAAAGTGTTCATCATAAGTAAGATTCTAAGATAGCTGAGGTTAAAACCAGTCTTTCTTTGAAAAAGGTTTTGACAGCTGTCTAATGAAACATACAGATGAGAGGGACAGGGAGACCCTATTCATTTGAAGTCTGAGGTTCACATTGTAGAAAGAGTTGCCGAGGCAGTGCATGGTACTGGCCAGGGGCAAGCACGTGACTGCTGATGATCCCCAGACACTGAACGCACTGTTAAAATACACCCAATGCATCAAAGGAAATTTTTCTTAAGAATTATATTTGTCTCTTCATGAAGATTTTTAAGATGAGACAATTGTAGATTGGAAATGGAACTTAGAGTTAGACTAACCTTCTAGTTGATTATTTTTTTCATGAGTAGCTTTATTATGAGAATGATTACTACATGGATAATTTTTTCAGCTGTTTTATAATGGATCAGAATAACTTAATTACTCAGAACAATATGTAAGTTACATAGTTATATCTCAGCTGTGTTTCCCAAGTTTGGTTGAGAGATCTTCAAAAATATGTTAAAAAATAAAAATATCAAAATTAAAACATATTCTCCCTGTATCTTTGTCACTGAATGACCTGATGATGGCCCAGCCAAGCCTGGGTCGCCAGAGTCCCCTGAGATGTGTATAAAAGCTCTGTGTCACTAAGTCTCAGCAAGAAGCAAAGGTATCAAGACAGCGAAGTGCTCTCTGCAGCAATCTTTTATTGAATAATTTGTCTTGAAAAATATTTCCTTTTTTGTCTTGAACTTGAATTTGACTCTTCAATGTACTGCTGCAGCTATGAATTTTTTAGCTTTGATATGCTTAAGATGCTGAAGAGTCATACTAGAGTAGTACACTTTTATAGGAGACTTTATACATAGTTACAGATACTATACACCATTGTACCATTATCCATCAACTTCAGGAGTTCAAACTCTGTGATTTAATTTCCTTGATTTGAGTCATTTCCTAGATAGTGACTTGCCAATTTGTTCAATTCCTCTGAACATTTGTTTTCTCATCTATGGAAGTGTCTGACTATTATGATTTTTACGGATGAAATAACACCTAAACTCTTTAGACCAGGATCTGACACATGGGTAAGATCCTGGAATTGAAATTAAAATTCTCTACAATCACTGAATAAATTATAGTTTAAATCTTTGCTGAAGAAGTAAATGAATGTGCTTAGATATTCATGAAATATTGAGTATAATATTAAAACTTTAATTACATAAAGAAGAGAAACAGTAGTTACTTAAGAACTATTGGAGATACATGATTAAAAAGTAAAAATAGAATTATATGAATCCTCTCAAAGATTAATACACTGTATTAAATTGGGAACTGAGAAGTTAAAGAACTTGACCAGATGGTCAGATAACTGTTCAAGATGAAAAGGGAAACTGTCTTAACCCTCAAGGAAGAGAAGTAACTCAACAGAGAGGTATTAAGAATGACTGGGGTGAGTGACACAGGAACCAGGATTTTGCATCAAGTGTATTAGGCCTCCCAGTCCGGCAAGCTGCAAAAGTTCATAAAAAGACAAGAGAGAGACGAGAATAGCAAGTTAAGGTAGAGCGTGCACTGAGAAATGATTTTCATCCAAAGGAGCTGGCTGTTCATCCTAAAGCACAGTCACTGGGCTGGGTATTCTTTGTTTTTCTGTTTTGTTTTTAACTGAAGAATGGTAATACCCAAAGCAAGGTTCTAGCAAAGTCACTTAGAGAGCTATTGCAACCGTTCAAATGTGATTGGAAAAGACACAAGACTTGAACAGAATGAAACAAGAATGGAAAGGAAATGCCTGATGAAACATCATTTTCTTTAAGACTGTCAGACTTGGTGGACGACACCTTAGAGATTTCTCAGTTGGGTGAGGTGAGATCAGTGTGATGGGATGACAAGCTAAAACTCAAGTGCAGTGGAAACTAAGAAAAGGTTAATAAGAAAATGACCTGAAGCTTTAAATGTGACCATCAAACATCATGGAATTACTAATAACCAATTCAACACCTGTGTGGTTTCAATTTTCTCTACATCTCCAGGGAAGAAAAAGATAAAGAGATAAAGCCAATTTCCTTCTACTGAAAATCTAGTTTTTGTTGTCGTTGTTGTTTTATACTCAGACAGTACCACCACAAAATTAATGATTTCTTTAGCAACTGCAAGGCTCAATTTTTTTTTTCAAGGCCCTTCAGGCTACTTCACTGGAGTGCACCAAATTTCCCCAGCGCTATTTTTGTCATCTAAAACAGTTTTGCTTTCAGGCCTGATGCTACAACTGTAATTTTAATTTATCAACCTGCCACTCAGTGAAAGGCTGTAAAAACATTTGAAAGCTTAAACTCATCATTTATTTCTGCACCTGTCAATGACACTCTTCTGTACTTGTCAAAATCATTTAAGCTGCACCATGATGGCATATATACACTATCACCAGTAAATTGGGCGATCAGTCATACATGTGCATGTTTTGACAGGAGTGTCTTGAAGACGAGGGCCCCAGGATGTATTTTTTAAGGAGCAGAAACCCATTATTCTCTAATAATAAAATACAGTAGAGTCATCAAAAAGAGTCTCCCTCAGTACTTATCAATAAAAATGTCCCAGGAAACAGCAGTTGATTGGAACTGAAATGGCTTTTATTTCTTCGGTGAAATGTTCTCCTCAGGGGAAAGGAAATAATTGCAGATTGTAGTCGGTAGGAATATAGAGTTACATGGAGGGAAGAAAGTATGTAGGATCATTAAAATAGATTTATATAAGTTCGTCTTATAAAGAAAGCAGTGGTGCAGTACTTTATAGCTGATGATATTTCAAAAGGGTGTTATCAGCACTTCCACCACTATCTAATTTTTGACATAATGAAGTGTCACATTAACCCAAATGTCACAATTTATATTAGCTTCACTTTGAAAATTAGTAGTGTTATGTATCATAGGCAACTTCTCCATGCCAAAAATTTGGATGGGATATTTCTCAAAATATCATAATTGTATAGAAACAAAGAGAAAGTATTCAATAACTAAATATTAAATCCATTCAACCCAATAACAAATCTGATATCATATAGGCTACATATCTGTTTAAGATAAAATACTGTTAAAATTTTAAATTTAATGTTGCCTGAATAATCTGCCTGTGCCCGCTAAACTCATTTGTAATGATTGATCCTCAGTCCTTACTGCATAACAATTTTTAAAAGGCAAATATTATGAGAAATCCTTTAATGTTTATGGAGAACTTATGATGACTTCATAGTGCATAGTTCTGAATCATCTCAGTCAATGTATATTTATAGATATCAAACACTCATACATTAGAAAATGAATAAGCATAATGGATGCATGTAAGATCCCACTCTTGAAAAGAGCTAACTTTACATGTTGTTATAAAATCAAATTTGAAATAGCCAAAGCTTTGAAAGATATGTTAACTTTCACTGCTGTCATTATTTTCTTTTTGCTACTAGGAATTTTTTTCAGATCATGAGGAAGTTTTTATTTCATTTTGGTTTTTGTTGCCTGTTCTTCAGTGCTGGTGTTTGAAGCCAAGAGAGCAGACATATTAGTCAGGAGCTCTCCACGCTGACCTTGGCTCCAACCCCTACTATGAGTTTTTAGGTCACATTGAAATGATAATCATAAAGTCTAGTATGTTAAGTGAAACAGTAGTTGAGGCAGACTTTTTAGTAGTCATATGTGCAAATACTACAGGAAGAGAGAGAAATTGATTTCATTTAAAATAAAGTACTAATCTCTCATACTTTTAAAATTCTTCCTTAAACCATTCACTAGAAATACAGATGCAAACTAAATACAGTGCTTTGATTTGGTTCATTTTATTGCCTTTGATTCGCCCAAAAGGAAAGTAATTAAGCTCACATGTAGGGAATGAGCTCCTCTTTTTGTGAATGCCATAAATATACTTAAAACTGTATTTCCAGCTGAATATTTATCTAAATAATTTTGCAGCAGTACAAAAGCACTTAAATGATTTACCTTTTATTGATTATATTTTATTTTGTGTTGGCAAAATGACCTTTATTGATCCACATATCGATAGAATAGGCATCATCACTCTTAATATAGAAAGGTGATACTAAAATGTGTGAACTTATCTCACAGAGACACAGAATGTTGGTAGCCATGTGGAATGGCTTTACTGAAAAAGCTGCTAATTTCATGAATGTTAATACCTTCTGCTCTTCTGCGTCTCATGTTCATTGAATCATTGTGAATATCTAAACAAGAGTTTTAATTATTCAGAAAAATAATCATGGGTGTGTTAAAAATCATTTACTGCTTTAAGGGCATTGTGACTGTAGGATTTGCATTACAAGAGCACTAGGAAGGTTGAAAGGCTTCTCTCTAAAGTATGTTCTGTTCATCCAGCTAAGAATGACATATCTGTGGTTCATCAATCTCAAAATGTGCCCTTTTAAATACTTTAGGTGACATTTTCAAAGTACAGAAATATTTCTTGATTTAAATGGGTTTTCTACTTAAATCTGAAGAACAAAGAAGTTATTTCAGTATAATTGATAGCTGCCAAAGCAAGACATGACTTATTATTTATGAGTTTATCACACACACACACACACACACACACACACACACACACACACACACACACTGAAAAGTCACATTTTGTCAGGTACCAGGCAAGGTAGATACTAAAATGAAAAGTCACTTCCAAATGTTTCCTGTTTTTAGAAACCTCCTTATTTCGCTGGTGAAATTTCTCTAGATCACGTTCAAAGCATACCACCAGAAGCTGTAGGCCGTGTTCCACTTCAAAATGAAGTACCTGTCTATGGTTTAATGCAACATTAGACAATCCTGCACTACATTTTCCCCTTAGCGTCATTGAAAAGCATGTAAAAGATGAAAAACTAGATGAGACATTTCTTCCAGATATTGGCTAAATTATCACATCATGCAGGCAGTATTTCAGTGGAAGTGTATGCTGTAGCCCAACTGGATACTAAAAATTTGCAAACCTCTTAAACGGGAGGCTCTCTAGAGAAGCTGTTTTAAAGATGTGTACAGTAAATCATGAGCCTTCGATTATTCACATTGATCTCAGTAGAACTGTACCAGGCTAAGTGTTCCAAATTCCCATGTAAAGCCACCAAATCATGGACTAGAGAGATAACCAATAAATCAAAGCATTTTTTTCTAAGTCTCTTAAATTGCCAGCTCCGCATTTTAAGCTCTTGAGAAGAGATTTGACAGTCCTGCTGGCCATTGTGCAATGAAGAGCTGTCCAATTTCATTAAGCCTATCAATTCTTTTTGAAGGATGCTATGTAAAATGGAAAATACTATGTGATAACTATGTCAGCTGCTGTTCCTTCCTAACCTAAAACACAAGGACAGTTTGCTATTAAATATTGAGTACTTCTTACACGTTGCAAGGATCACACCACCAAATCATCACTGCTCGAGAATTCAAAAAATATTTTGACATTTATTTTTGACAACATCAAAAGAAGAGTGAAACCAAATGTATTTAGATACAAATACTGTGTGCTGCCTATTTTGTAGATAACATGATTTTAGAAATCACTATTAAGTATTTATTATTTAAGCTTCAAAGTACAAACTAGGATTTAAAAACCAGAAGTTAGTAATTTCAGTCTAACTGAGCTTTACTTTCAGTGTCTTGGTCGTTATTTCAGAAAGTCAACTCAGCTATAATTAGACAAGATTTGTTCAGAATACAATCTTGTCCAAGTCATATTGGTGACTGAAACTGCATAAGACAGTATGCAAGGAGCCTGAGAAGTATGCATACATGTCAAGGTTTCTTCAGGCCTCCTCCTGGTCTTCCTTCACACCTTTCATCCTCTCTTCCAAGTCCCTGGCTCTTCCTTTCAGCACTTGCCTTAGTCTCTCCCCTTCTTTCCCTTCTCCTCTTCCCTTCTCTTTCACTCTGCTTTCATTCTCCCCTCTGTTTTTTTCCTTCTCCTGTTCTTTCCTCCCTACCTCCTGCTGGTTTCTCTCTTTCCCCCGTCATATCTCTTTTCCTCATTTGGAAAAATTATGCACCTTCAACAAAGACTTCTCTTTGCTTTGCAACTAGTGTCACCATTAGAAGGAAAACAGATGTATGTGCAATATTTACTGCATAAGAAGTCACACTAAGTCCCAACACTGCACCGTGGGCTCTTTCTTCACAGCTGATGAAACACTGTGCCTCTGCCTAAAAGGACTACAAAGAAATTAAGATAATCAAAAATTCCATTATTTTTCAGTTATATACTAAAATAACAGTACTCTTTATTTTGAATTAGCAATTTACCTCCTCTAAGGAAACTGACTATTCCAAAAGTCCTTTAAATAATAATATTTACCATTTCTGATGAATCCCTGGGATCTTGTCCCATCATGCTACAATGTTGGTCATATCAGCCAATCAACTGCACATAAGCATAGGCTCATACACAAGCGTGCTTGAGCACACACACACACACACACACACACACACACATGCACACACACTGGTAGTGGTAAAGCTTGCTTGTGTAACTTGATTGGATTGAGAACTACCTAGGGCCTTACAAATCATCTTTTTAAGTGTGGCTGGATGGACCTACCTTGGACATAGAGTTAGGAGTTTATGCCTGGACCCTGGCTTTCCCCTTTTTCTCTCAAGCCACCCCTCTGCTGTGCTTCCCAGTGCTGGGAACTAAGCAGCTTGGCTTCCCCATGCACTTCTACTGTAAGTTGTCTGCCTTGAAACCAGGCAGTATGGATTGAAACCCTTTAACTCATGAGTCAAATTTAGCCTCCTGCTCATTAAGTGGTGTTAGATATTTGTCTCATTGTCAGGAAAGCTAACTGATACAGAAAATAGAAAATAATGCAGAAAACAATAGTAATGATAATACAGAAAAAGCCAACTAATGCCAGATTAGTGCTGTTACTATGAGTATACTGACCATGACCAGATGGCTCAAAGGTATTTGAAATTGATTTGTAGGAGGAATCTGGAAAGGTTTGGAGATTCAGACTAAAACCCTGGAGTCTGGTGGGTGATTCCAGTAGAGCTTGGAAAACCAGAATGCTGACAAGAACAGAAACAGGAAAGCCCAGGCTCGGGAGATTTCAGTTAGGAAGAAGGACTTCATTGATAATTGGGTAGACCTGAAAGAAAAGAAAAGAAAAGAAAAGAGAAGAAAAGAAAAGAAAAGAAAAGAAAAGAAAAGAAAAGAAAAGAGAAAAGAAAGCTTAAGTTTTTATCTAAAGAAGATCCACATGTGAACTTGTGGCCAAAGAAAGTGTGATTGCTAAATAAATTAGCATCATAAAAAGAAACCAAGAACTTTGAACAGGGACAAGTAGGAAGGTGTCATGAGGGCATCTCAGAAATCAGCAAGACTCATCCAGTGCAGGTTCAAGGGTACAAAAGGGTCAGCTTTCTTACATGAGAAGACAGTTCCTGGTATCCCTGTTTGAAAAGAATCTCCTAAGGAATTGGTTTCCCAGGATTTATTTCACTGTGGTAAGCCAAGGATCGCTCAGAGGTTACTGCTGCCATCATCCACTGGCTGGGCATGGTGGTGTAGGCTACTACTCCAGCAGCTGGCAGTAGGTATTATCATCATCCACATGCAGAATTCAAGCATTGTGGGGTCAGGAATCCTCCACCAAGATTTCAAAGGAAGTCCTGGGAGGCCAGACAAGGATGCCCTGTAAGCAGTGCGTGGAGTTGTGGGCATGAAGTCAAAGGTGCAGTGGCAACTCCAGAAATTTGAAGATCATAGTGATGGACTGTCTGTTGAGGAGATATGGAGGCTATGAGCAAAGCCAGTCCAAATAGGTCATGTTGACAGCAGTCAGCAAGATCACAGGGATCAGGGCAACTAGTGCCCTCTCTAACTCATGTCTTACCACCATGCACCCCAGATGCTGGATGTTAGCCTGTAGGACTAAATGTTTGTTCTGCTGGATTTCAGTCTTTTTTAGTCCTAATTTTTATGTAAATTGAATACCATTTCCATTAAAATTACATCCAATCATTTTCACTTTACTATGGTGATTGTTTGATCAATGCTAATGGAAAGAATTAAAAATTACTGAACAGCTATATCCATTTGCAAATTTAGTTAATTACATTCCTTTTTACCACTGTAGATCACATTTTCCACAAAATTATTCTTATTAAAATATATTTGTGACACATAATAGTCTCATTCAATTTGGAAAATTGGTATATACACATATTGCATCGTGATTATTTTTATTTCCCTTTTGCCTTCCACCCACCCATATCTCTTTCCCCAGATACTCTTCCCTTTCCACATAGTCCACCTCTGTTTCCTACTGTTCCTCTTTTATTTTGCTCTTTTACTTATTTAAAGTTTGGGTTTCTCATATTAGAGAAACCATATGATGTTTGATCTGCTGTATCTGATTCATTTCACTAAGAATGATAGTCAACTCAGAGCAGTCAATTTTTTACAAATGACTAACTTTCTTTATGGAAGAGTTGTACTCCACTTTGTATTCGTACCATGTTTTTCTTTGACCAATCATTTGTTGGTGGTCATTAGGCTGCATCTAAGACTTCGCTATTGTGACTTGTAGTGCTACATTTTGGAATGGGAATGTTTATTCTGTGATTTTTTACCTTGAAATTACATGAGTTTTTTACTTTTATAAAGAGCAATAGCTCAGTGGTTAAAGTGCCTGCCTAGCAAGTGCTACTTAAAACACTAAGTAACCGAGTTCAATTTCTCAACACCACATAAGGTAGGCATGGTGGTGTAGGCCTGTAATCCCAGCAGTTAGGAGGCTGAGACAGGAGGATAGCAGTGAGTCCAAGGCCATCTTGGGCTCCACAGTGAGTTCAGAACCAGCCTGGGCCCCAGAATAAAACCCTGTCTCAATAAATAAATAAATAAATAAATAAAGGTGAAGATACACAGCTAAGAGTTTGCCTTGAATAGCGGAAGAGACCGGACATTGAATTGTAGTTTTGGGGGAAAAATGTTGAAATGTTGAGACCTTAGGAAAAAAGATTATTTTATTTTGGGCTTTTGTGTGTGCATGTGTGTGTGTGTAGCAGGACAATTTCATTATGCTAGGTGGAATTATGGACTTGTTATTGTGTATATTTTGAAAGTAAGTATGGTTTAAGGATATGTGTTTGTTTCTCAGATTGACAAGGATTATAATATGATGAGTAATTTTAATTGTGTGAATGGAAATTAGTGAGACAGACTTGTGGCTGCCTCTGAATATGTCACAGAGGCATGATTTTGGATGCCGTATGTAGTCTCTGACCCCTTTTGTCTCGGGGTGTTTCCCTGCCGCTTCCGTGAACCTTTCACCTTCCCTACCCTCTGCCATGGGGCTCATGCCTTGTTGCCAAGTAACTATGAAAGCTCCTGAGACCATGGATAAAATTACCCCCCCCCCCCGCCCGTGAACTGTGGGTGGCAGGTATTCTGTCTACTGACAGGAAAGCCAATACATTAGCATAGGCAAAGCTTTCAGAAACGTTTTCTGTGCTTTGCTCTGAAATCTAACCAACCAGTATAGAATCACCACATGTTAGGGAAGACATTGAGGGATTTATTAAAATATTTTTTAAAATCATTAAAAAAATAAAACCACCACAGAAATAGAGGAAACATAGGGAGAAATATAAGGAGAATAAAACTAAACTAAACTAAATTAAAATAAAACTTATAATCAGCACTCCTAGAAATAGAAAAGTGTATTGCACCTACACTTTTACATATTCTTAAAAAGCATACAATGAGAATAAGAAAAATGTCTTTGAAATTAAACTATTTTAGAAGAAATAAAAAACTGAATAAAATTTTTGACTATGAACTTAAAATATCAAAACATAAAGAGATAAAATAGTAAAGATTTTGTAACATAAGAACCTCAGTCCATTTCACAAAGAAACATCAGAGATAAAACATTAACACAAAATACTACAGAAACATTTCTTCAAACTGAAAGGTGTAAGTTTCTTCAAACAGAAAGGTATTCAGCACAGTGGATCAGAGATAACCAAGTGTAGGCATAGCACTGTAGATAAGAAAACCTTCACTGTCCAAACAGAGAAAGAAATACCACATGCAAAGATTTCGAAGAAGCAAGGCATCGAAATTTCACAGCAGATCATGAAATAATACCTTCAAAATCCTAAAGGAAGATTATTCTAGTCCAAAGTTTTAGGCTGTCAACAAAAACAAACACATCATCAAATTATGAAAATAGAAAAAAAATGATAGATTACTGCAACATACAGACTTAGAGTGTATAAAGTCATTGCAAACACTGAATTAGCATATACTTAACTATGGATCCTAGGTAACACATAGGATTGGGTTTCTTTTAGCCTCTGGTTTCATTTTTTTCACCCAGACAATGCATAATCTAGCTTATATGTCCTCTTGTTTAATGATAGCTTACGTAATATGTACTGCTGGCTCATTAACATCAAATTTGTGACCAATAATAATACAATGTATGTCTGAACAAAGCTTGTCTGACACGTCTTTTCTTACGAAACCTGCAATATCCCTCTTGTACTAAGGAACTCAAGACAACACTTCAACAAAATCACCAAGAAAGCATGAAATAGAAAAAAAAAGAATGGAAAAAATGAAGAAAGATATTGCATGTCTCTCTGTACTACCTTTCACAAACACACACACACACACACACACACACACAATGTAACAAATTATTGCCACATTCTTCCTCATCTGGGAGCATGTACATTTGATGACTGAAAGTTTTAGTAACTCTGAATGATAAGAGAACTTTGCAAGTGCTGAGCTCGGGGTTACAAATCATCTTGCAAATATACAAATGTACAAGTACAGAATCTACAAATAAGGCAGATCAGTTACATTCTCAGAAGCCTAATAATAAGCAGTCTGCAGCAAATTGTTTCACCCATCATTGAATCAAAAAGAAAGAAAGAAAGAAAGAAAGAGGAAGGAAGGAAGGAAGGAAGGAAGGTAGGAAGGAAGGAAGGAAAAGAAAATTCACAACAAAAGGAGAACAAGTACAGAAGTTTCAGAAGTTCAGGTGGAAAGAAATCTAAGCCAGAAGCTTTATGGCTGCCTGGGCTGCAGCAGGAAAACGGACATGGACCACCCAAGAGAAGGATGAAGCAACGGATCTGGAAACCCCCCAGTATGTTGGGAGCGTGAGGCAGAAGAATCACAAGTTCCAGCCCAGCCCGGACAACTTAGTGACTTGGCATGATCTTGCCTCTAAAGCAAAACTAAAAAAAAAAAAAAAAAAAAAAAATGGCCTGGAGATGTAGTTCAGTGTGAAGATGCTAAGCGCAATACACAGAACACACCAAAAAAGTCCCAAGTAACCAACAGTCTGTACAATAAGGAAATTTAATCATCATACAGTATGTCGCTGAACTGTAAATATTCATGTAGTTTTAACCACATAAAGTATTGACTTAACCAAAACAGAAACCAAATAACAACAACAACAAAAAAAAATGATGCTCAAGAAAAATGTTTAGTACAAGCAAATAGCAATAATCCAAGAGTTCAGGGTGGAGTTTATTCCTGTGAATAAGATTTAATTATAGAAATTAGAAGAACATTAAAAAAACATTTCCTTAGCTCAACATTTCTCAGACACAAAACACATGTAAGAAACTATCTTAGTTACTTTTTGTTGCTGTGACTCAATACCCAACACCCACAAACTTAGGAAAGGTTTATTTTAGCTCACAGTCTCAAAGGTCACAGTCCATTCAGCGGTGGCCGGCAACAATCGAAGTACATGGCAGAGAGAGAGAGGTGGAGGCAGCTTCCCCGAACCAACAGGAAGACAAGCTGAGGCTAGTTGAGACTAGTCCCCGTCCTCCAGGAAGGCAGGTGCAGCTAATGTGTCCTTTCAGGTCTCCGCCCAGTAACCAGTCCCTCCTGCATCCAGGTGTGGCCACTACACACCATTAATCCTAACTTAACTGCAATCCACCCCTCCACACCAGACCCCAATCCACCAACAACATTACATGCTTCTATCAAAATACATGAGACTTTTGGGAGACACTCCAAATCCTAACCACAACAGAAACATTAGTAGGTTATCAGAAGAGACCAGTCTGTAACAAAATCCCAAATCAGTACACTGCTTCTTGTTTTGTTATTTAATGAAAGATTCAATGTCACTACAAGGAAAAAACATAAAAGCTGTTATTAAAAGATTAGGGGGAAGTTGACAAATATTCCCCGAGCAAAATAGAGGAAAAGAATTGGCAAAAGTGAGACAAAAAAAGACTTGAATGGAAAACTGGTGATTTTAATCTGCAAACAGTAGATCTTTTCAAAGAGAACAATGATACAAAACAGGAAACTCATAGGAGAAGGTAATATAATTCATCGCTTTTCTTTATCGAGGCTTTTAAAACTGAAATATAAGTAAATCAGTAGGCTTTCACTTTAAAAAAAAAAGACTAAGATGAAAAGTAAAAATAGACAAGATTTTTTTCTGTGATGCCTAATACTGTGAAGACAATAATCAAAACTGTGGAAGGAAAAGATTGTCACCCCAAAAATTCTGTGTTCAGCTCTGTTATTTTGCATTTTTAAAGGTGACTGAAAGTATATCCTACTATGTACCAAACACAGACAAAATTCTATAAAGGCAGTTGCGAATCTTGCTTTGTCAATCTTAGACACCAGTGTCATAAGAAAAACATCATTTTTATGACCCATTGAAAATGTCATAAAAGAGATAAAATGATCTGTTGAAAATAAATGGTGATGGAGAAAATTGACATTTTTAAGTTCAGTTGGTAAAACAGAATACAAAAGAAAATTCTAAGAAATAGTAATACAAGTGTAAGTGTCATACAAATGTGTAATTTGAGGGATAAGAATGGTGCATTGCTCAGGGGGAGAAACTAGTTTCCACAATAATAAACTGGAGTTTTATAAGAAGTTCATACTTAAACTGGGTACGGTAATGCACACCTGTAATCCCATCATTGAGAAAGCTCACCAAGGCGAGTGGCTGTGAGTTTACCAGTCTGGAGTGCATAATGAGTTCAGGACCAGCCTGGACTACAGAGCAAGACCTTATCTCAAAAAAAATAAAAAGTTTATGCTTGACATAGTGTAAATCAAATCATGGGCGCTCAACATGTCACTGTAATTTCTATGAGATTCTAAGGAAGTACTCAGATAATTAGTGTTCATTGAAGTGTGAGACTCTAACTGAAAGAATAAAGGGAATATTCATGCTAGCCTAGATTCTTTAGGAAGTAGGCAATCAAAAAACCAATCACATGTCTAAGGTGAAATGATAAATTTTAGTATATAAAGATTTACTAAAATCCTTAAGATCTTCTTATAATAATAATGGCACTAAAACTATCCTTCTGGTTTTAACTTAAATAATTTTACTGTTTTATATTAAATATTTTCCACTTATTTAGGCCTATTGTATATTATATTTAAGTAGTTTTATTATTTCTATTTTACTTTGAATGCATTATAAAGAATGACTTTTAAATTTAATCAAATGTCTCTGGCCTCCACTAATTTAAAAACTTGATACTAATTTCTTTATTTTAACTTTGCCTTATTAGCTTGATCTTTTTCTAATGAGATTAGGACAAAACTTTTTTTTTCTCCTGATTCTTTACAAATGAGAGCATCAAAGCTATCGAATTTTATAAATCATGTATTTAATGTCTCATAAGACTTGGAAAAAGTACCCTTTTATTTCTTTCTAGATAAAATAACATGCAATTTTTATTTTTCCTTGGAGTCTGTATCATTCTCATTGAGGCAAAACCAGAAACTAGAGCATGTAGAAAAATGGAGACAAATTCAAGTCACCAGCTTTATCAAAGCCTGGATATAAATAGCCAAGAAATTTGATTTAATAAAATTCTAAAATTATAACTTGAAATATTTCCTGCAATCCTAAACTGTGCAATGATTAGTAATCTCACCAAATCTACTCCTCTACTCCTTCTCTCTCTCTCTCTCTCTCTCTCTCTCTCTCTCTCTCTCTCTCTGTGTGTGTGTGTGTGTGTGTGTGTGTGTGTGTGTGTGTGTGTCTTGTATTAGGTCATAGAGTATTTTGTCATGATATTCTCTGTTCCACGATTCTGGTTTTTTCCCTAAGCTACTAGAAACATAAATTACTTGGAACACATTAACCTACATCTTTGCTACATTTAACAGTAACATCGTTCTTTATAATTATTACCTTTTAATACTTGTCTAATTTTTGGAGCCAAAATCAACACATTAAGTTCTCCTACAACAGCCTATCAAGTATGTAAATTGTTTTCCACTTTCCTTCCCAAAGGTTTTGTTTTCTAGACCAAATGACTTTATTTCATTCATCTAGGGTCATTGTTTTGAGAATTTTTGTTGTCCTAAATTCCCTCATCTTCTTGCATTCCAGTTATTAAATATCTTTCTACAATTGCACTGACATTATTTCAACTAAATATTTCCTGTGAGATGTTAAATGTGAAAGTCCGTTGAAATTATTACCACTTTTATTAGAAGACACTACACTTGATTTAGTGCTACTAATATTTCACTTTACGCTCATGTACTGGCAATCAACAAAAACACCTAAGTACTTCCTACACCAGTAGTTCAATAAGCCACAAAAAGTTCAGTTTATATTCTGGACTTTAAACAGTCATATCAATGCCTGATTTCTTGCATTTTATAAAACCAAGATAGCATTCGCACCAGCTCATTAGACTTTTAAGGAAAGTAAAAATTTGAAATTATTTGATAGGTGAATAGAACACTCAGAACTGTGGTCAATAAATGTCAAGTACTTAGTAATTGTTAACTGTTAACATCAGTACTGTTATTATTACTCTCATTAGTTTTGACATCACTCTCAAAATTTTGCAAACTTATCTCCACCGTGAATAATTATGCCATTGATATGTCACCTCAAATCATAATAATAAAAATATCAACTGTTATGAGACAGGAAGGGGATTTATTTATAAATGAGCAATTCATATTCCCTAGGGTTTGTCTGAGTTACTTTCTCATTGTTATGACAGAATACCTGGACACACACAAATTAGGGGAGGAAAAATTTATAGCTCTCAGTTTCAGAAGGTTATCATCCATTCACAGGTGGGTTGCTAGAAAAATGTTCAAGCCACATGGCAGGACCAGAACCAGAGCCAGAGCTCCTCACGACATGGAAGAACAGAGCCAAGTCTGGGAGGAAGGGTGGAAACAACACACACACCTCTCCAGCTCAAGTCCCAACCATCTGCCCTTGCAACTGGGCCGCGCCTCCAACAGTAGACAGTATCCACAAGTACAGGAGGCTTTTGGTGGAACTCCAGATCCAAACAACACAGAGTTATTTTAATACATGTAATATACAACATACCTAAACTGATTTATACACATCAGAATCAGTCAGGACACTGAGGCCAAAATGTACACCAGTAATACAAATAGCAAAAATTTATGAAAAAATCATAAACTAATAAAAAATAAGGTAACGCCTTATAAACACTAGAGACTGGACTATAAAATGTATGAAACAGTGACTATGTTTGTGACTGAAGAACCATACCCAAACAAGCAACAATCTTAAAGAGCCTTTTTTCCTAGGTTGAGACTGAAGTTTCATTGGAGATTAGTTTGTAAGGCCACTATGATTATCAATGAGTCTGTGACATCCTAGTGGTACCATGCTGTAGTAGCATGAAGAAAAGCCAATGGGAGCTGGGAATAAATGCTTCTCATTTCTATGCACATTGTCTACAATGTCCTCTGCCAGCAAACCCTAACACTGTACCCACTTGTAAAATATATGTATTTATAGGATCTGTCTCCCGTATTGCAAAACAAGAAGGTAAGAGACAATAGATGAAAGAAAGATCTAACCTTACCATTGCAATGGACTCAATATTCTCATGATGATATTCAAATGTTTGAAAAATTTAGGGTAAATACTTTGTTTGCATATGAAAAGGAATATTGTAGCAGAAACTTCCACAGAAATGTAAACATTAAATCACAAACTATCTCCTGGGTGCACACGAACACTTTGTCCCATCAGATTATCTAGTGAGACAGAATTATAAATGGTTAAATACAATATTTGTAGGCAGATATATACGTAAGAAGCTAGAAGAATGAGGTTTGCTATAATGACCAAATTTAGTTAAAATAAATAGATGGACAAAATTCTACTGGAGTTTGGCATGAATCTTCATTAGAATGCTTAACTAAAAACTTGGGGCCAAAAAACTCAGACAAATTCACTTAAATTCAAAGAAGTTTTGAAATCAAAATGATTAGTGGAATGAAAGAATTGGCTTGTAAAAGGGAAAGGCTAGCAAAAAGCATCTGTATCGTTAACAAGGGACTAGAAAAGCAGAGAGCCAACAAGTATTAGTCATATGTAAATACAAAAAGACTATGATCAAAGGATAACTCAGTAAGTGGAATTTAATCTAATTCCATAAATTTTATAAAAGATGTGGAGTTGAGGTAGGCCTCTAAGAATGGACACACTTCCACCACCAGTATATAACATATGTTAACAAATGAAGGCTTAGCAGGAAACTTCCTGTTGAGCTAACACAGAAGATTGTATGGAGATACAAGCATGCCTCTACCTCGGGGCAAGGAGCTTTCTCTAACACAGCAATGCCATGCAGAGAGCAGGTACTGAGAAACGCCAAAGGACAGCGGTTAATTTAATACTGAAAAACGTTGGAGGAAGGTATTACTTGTTGGAAAAGGAAAGGCCTGAAGGTTGGGACTCCGTATTTTTTATTATAGGACATGAGTTTTGTTACTGTTACTATTTCTACAGTTGGTAACTTGGTGATTTGTAAAAACCCATACTTTTAAACCATTACTAGCAAACATGGTGGATGGAGATGTAGAGAAAATCAGAACTAGTCACCCGGCTTGGAGATATTTGCACTTGTACAGGCCAGGCTGTATATCTGTGCACTAATACTTCAAAATAACTCCATTTGTGGTTATGTTGCTTTCACATTTATAGTTTCTAAGAATATCTTGCTGTTTGTGAAAAAAAATCTTCATTTTCCTTGAAGCTTTATAAAATAATAATGGATTTGAGGAAAACATATAATTTTTCCTGTCATTCTGAACGTGAAGACACCTGTGTGGACACAGTTTTGGAATTACATGTTTAGAGAGTCTCTGTAAAGCATGTTCCACTCAAGGCAGTGCTTCCGTACTCCAAATCCCTGTAAACTCAGCCAGAAAAGGAGAAAAGTAAGTCTCCTTTTGCTTTCTTCTTTCTCTTTTCCTTTCAAAATTATTCTTCATACTTCACAATCTTAGTTTTACAAATATGAGAGCCATCTCATATTTGTAACACACAGTGGAAATCAGAATCTTTAGACTAAGCAGGTGGTCTAATAACTTTCTTAATATCTTGTCTCTTTCTTCTTCAGTTGTCAGGTCCTCATCAATAATTAGTCAGGAATTGTGTGAATGAATTTTAACCTTTTAGGTTCCCACTTATCTTTTCATCATTAACAAGGGTCTTCGGGAGAGATGTACTTTGTCAAGAAAATTGAACTAAGTAGTTTATTTCATTGCTTGATCCTTACATAGATGCATTTACATGTATGTATATATGCATGTATGCAATAAATAGTATATTCACAGATTTATATGAATCCTCCGTAGTGAAAAATGGACATATTTTTCCAATCGTTTCAGCAAAGTCTATAAATCTGTTTAACTATGATGAACTCTGAATGTTGGGAAGTTACAGTGAAATTTTATAATTAGTTAAAAGCAGGATTCTGGAGAAACAGTTGAAGATACTTCTGATTTCATAGTACTCCCTAGAAACTCAGCCGGTTATCTCCATAATGTCTCTGTATTCATGCCCACAAATAATCACAGATATTATAAAGAACAGCAATGGTAAAGCTATTAGAACATCTTCACGAACCCTGCTCTCCACGTGTCCCATCTTTTCTACCACAACTTTTCTGAACCACCAAGGCCCTGACTTTCGAAAATTCATTTTCCAAATACTTGCCTTTTACAATATTCATTTAAAATGTAACTCCAGCTCCTGAAAGCATGAATCAGGAGCATCATAAGTTTAAGTCCAAGATGGGCTGCTTAATGACTTGGCAAGACTGTCTCAAAAAATATTTTGAAAAAGGGCTGGGGATATACTCAGGAATAAAGCCCTTGGTTCAGTTTCCAACAGCACAAACAGGTAAGTAAATCAATTAACTAAACTATCATCTTTCATGAAGCCTTGATAGATTCCCATGTCCCATCTAACACCTCCCATTTCTTCTAGCTATAAGATCTCATAGTAATTTTTATTTCTGTTTGTCCAATTATTAAATTCTGCTTGAAATTAAAGTCATGCGTGTATTTGTCTAATCCTTTCAACTTACATAGGCATTCCAAGGATCTCCAGATTTTATTATTCAGAACTCCCAGTATTGCATCAGGCTTAAAATAAGCACTCTATAATTGATGATATTCAGTTTAATTTAGGGAGCCAGATACAGTAATTGAGGAGACTTTAATAGTAGTTATTATTGTCAAGATGTCTGCTAAGAAATCATTAAAATGTTCCCTGCTTATGTAAGGGAGTTTGTTAATATTCTTCAGATTATATTTTAATGAAGTTCTGTGATGGGAAAAAAAGAAATACTTTGTGTATTAGTCTACTCGTATGAAACTGGTTTTATGAATTCAAAGGGATTAGACAAAATTGATTGCCTATATTATAAAACCCAATGAATTGTGATTTCTCTTTTATAAGCAAAAAAGTTTAAATGAAATTCCAAGAAAGTTACTTGATTCTCATTTAATACTCAGCAGCTAAAAACATGTACATATATGATTTTGAGAATTCTTTTCACATTTCTGACTTACTATTACATTTTGACTCAATCAGACGAGTTACATAAAGGAAAAGTGACAAATAGAAGTTATATACTAGATTTTAAAGATAAACGATAGGAACTATTTACTCATGTTAAATATTCTAAACCATCATTTTACTTTTTTAGCAAGTCAACACCCTATCACAGGCTGTGGTACCCACACTCCCAAGCAACCAAAGCCTTTGTATTTTCTGAATCCACTTTCCTCCTGGTCAGTGGCCTAAATGTCTGACTCAGTATCACTATCTCTGTGGCCTGAGAAGCAGACTGTCACAGAATCCTACTGAAGTAAGCAATGCAAATGAGTATCTCTCAAAAACAAAACAAATTAGCACACGGTCGCAGTGGCATGATGTTCTGTGTATAAGGGAGAAAGTGGGGGATAGAGCGGTCGTTCTGAACGGAAAGACATGGGCTTCTTGGCAGGACAGTTGTGAATACCTCGGCTGTCCACAGAGCTGAGCAGGCTTCCTAACAATGCCCTCATTTGACAGCTAATACCAAAAAGAAGCTCACACAAAAAAAAAAAAGAAAAAGAAAAAGAAGTGACTTTTACAAAATAGAATTTGTGGGAGAAGAAGGAAGATAAACAAATAAGTAAATAAATAAATAGCATTGATGGGAGTACCAGGAACACTGATCAAGGTTAAGTGACAGGAATTGGACTTTCCCTAAGACCGACCATTCATCTTGAGTGTCTTTCTTTTTCTTGGGAATCCAGCTTGATTTTCCAGTTTATGACCCGACTACTGCCTGTGCATTTATGCTGAAAGCTCAAACCATTAAAACAAAATCTGTCTTGGCATGATTACTAAGACAAGTCTATTTGTGCATTTCATTTCATTTTTAACTTTGACAGATAAAATTGAGTTCATGGTGGCAGGCTGTGGAACGTGGGGATCATACAATTCAGGATACATAGTTATTACTGTTTCTTGTAAATACATCTTTATCAGTCAGAACTCAATGAAAAATGAAGAGGTTGAACAAGATAATTTAAACAGCAACTGAGAAAAAGTGAATTCTTTTTTTCTTGTGTACTTTCAAATTTCTGGTCGGTGAAATTATTGAAATACTTCTCATAGTGTAAGACATCAGTGGAGTGATTATTGTCATTCATACTAATAACATTTTTATTAATTTGTGTGTCATATCTTTTTGCAATTAAAATTTTCTATCTTTACTATAAAATGCTTGAGAAATATATACATGGATAATTAGTCATGTATTTTTCTGAGCTTATTTTGAAATAAAAACATTCAAGCTTGGGCAAATGAAAGTTATATTGATCAGTGATTGTAGAAATTAAAAATAAGAAGAACAGGAAGTACTTTTTTCTTCAAATGTACTTTATGTGTCTCACATTTAATATTCCACAGTAGTGTAACTGCACTATTACTATTTTAAAGAAAGTTATATTTTTGAAAATATTATAAGAGACAAAAAACTTCGTAACCTAACATGTTTTAGGTTGATATGTTTAGGGTAAAAATGTGTAACTGACACAGAAGAGGCACTTAATAAACACTTCTTGGAAATGACAGTCACCTGAAAATACTGAGATTATAAGAAAATTGTTGTTTCATCAATTAGTAACTATTCAATAGATTTTATATATCTAGCACCTATGTTCACATATGATACATGCTCAAATATATATATGAAATTTTATATATATGTATTTACATCTAGTGTATATAGATATAAATATATAGATATTTGTAGCTATATATCTAGCACCCTTGTCCACATATAGTACATATTCAAATATATATATATATATATATATGTATATATATACACACACAAACATATATATATATAGGATTATAAACTGCTTAATATGTTTTATTACTATTATTTTGATGATTGATATTATTAAATTTCTGGTTATTTGACATGACCAGTGAAATGCAACTTGGAAGCAAATATCCAAAATATGCTTGTGATTCAAGAAATTCACTGAGGAAGAGGGGACCACACATAAATATTAACATGAATTTACACATCTACAATTGAATATCATCATCTTAATTGTAAATCTTAAAACTGCTCTTGAACATTTGAGGAAAAATAAAATTATATGTGCTAGGTTGTTAATGTTATTAAGCTTATTAAAATTAATAAGTGTCTGGAGAAACATGAAAGAGGAAAAATCACTGACTTTAAATTTGTTCAAATTTTCTCTCTATAAAAATGGATTAAAAAGCACTCATTGAATGATTATAGTAGGCTGAAAACTGCTCAGGGAGGTGTGTTGTTTTTTTCTGAGTCCATTTTTTAACTCTTTTGGGAAAATACCCAGAAGAGGTATTGTTGGGTCAAAGGAATGTTTATTTTTTGATTACTTGAGGCATCTTCATACTTCTTTCTATAATGGTTGTTCCAGTTAACAGTCTCACCAGCAATTTAAAAGGGGTCTGTTTTTCCCCACATCCTCACCATCATCTATTGTTTCGTGAGTTCTTAACAAAAGTCAATCTCACTGGGGTAAGATGGTATCTCAGTGTTGTTTTGATTTGCATTTTTCTAAGGGGTAATGGTGTTGAACATTTTTTCATGTATTCGCTGGGTATTTGTACTAATGAGAACTATTCACTTCAAGTTCTTTTGATGACTAGAATGTTAATGCATATAAAGTGCTTCATAAACTCAAAAACAAAGTGGATGTAAGCAATTTTTATTTTGTGCATTCAAGAGTTTCAGTCATAATAATCTTTTCATTGAGATTCATTTATTAATTCCCATTATAATATTTTAAAATATGAAGTTCACGTTGGAAAGACTCCTTTTATTTTTAAAATATTTTTCTGTAAACTGTTGCGTTTAATAGAATAAAAACATAATGCCGAACATCTGCACTCTGTTTACTGTTAGTCTACTAGTGGGTTGTCAACACTTTCTGTTTATTGTAATACCTTTTGGTCATCATTTACCTACTGTACAGGCTTTAGGAAGAAGAAATAATTTTTTACCTTAAACAGAAGAGACAACTATGTCATATTTTATATAAAGAAAGAAAGAATCTTCCTTTATATTTAGTTACAAGTGTTAAAAATATTTGTTTTGATTTCTGCTCTTGTACTTCATCTCTAAGCCCACAAGCCATTATAAATCTCTGCACTTTCAACATATAATAATAATTTATCATGACACATCAAATTGGATATTATCTTGCAAGGCCCTTTGGTTGTGCAATTGCATTGAAAATAGGTACATAAGAAGTAACATAAATTTCTTGTTATAGCAACGTAAATTATTAACAGAATGAATGTGGTTGAGGCAAATGCCAACTAATTTTTTTATTTTTCTCCTTAGTGGTTATGTCTTTGACTATGATTACTACAGAGATGATTTCTACAATCGGTATGTGATTTTTTTTTATCATTTTCCACTTACGATAGAAATCTAAATCATAACTATTTTCTGCTTCTTGCCTATAGGTAATAGTGATTGAAATTAAAGTAAAATCATTATACTTGAAAGAAAATATGAAATTGCATTAAAGCGTAATATAAACAGATTTTTCTTTCTTCCTTTTTTTACTAAAGTTAATGGAGCATTAAGTTTTAGAACTTTGGAGGTGCTTAACCCTAAAAGTTCACTTCTGACGTTTGACTAATACTCTATACAAACGGGTTAACTAATTATTTTTCAGGTCTGTTACTGAGTTAGAGTTCTCATGATTGTGAGTTTATTTAACTCTAAAAATGACTCCTACCTTCTAAAACGTATGTGCCTTCAATATATTGAAAATGTTGATTTGCGTCTGTGAGATTCACAGATTATGTTGCAGAACCGCAACAGGAAACAAGCATGCATGAGCCATGCAAAACACTAACAGTTAATAGAAAAAAGTGGGTATCCCATGAACTTGAAAGATTTTGGCAGAACTTTAAAAACTTTTTTCCTCTCTAAGTACATGTAGATGTATAGGAAAGCTAATAGTGCCAAGGATGGTGGCACAGTCTTATAATCTCTGGGATACTGAGGCAGGAAGATGGCAAGTTTAGGCTCAGCGTGGACAATTTAATGACGTAGCAAGACCGAAAATAAAGAAGGGCTGGAGATGTAGCTCAGTGTGAAGGCGTTGGGCTCGATCCCCATGATTAAAAAAAAAAAAAAAAAAAAAAAAAAAAAAAAACAGTAGTTATTCAATACATCATAATTTGAAACAATAAAAGTATTGAAAATGTGTTTATTTCTTTATGTGAAAAATTATCAAAATTGGTTCTCACAGTGTATACCATCTTTTCATTGTAAAATTTGGGATATGGAGGAAGTGAACATTCCATGGTTTGGTAAAGGGTCACCCTCCTTTCTCAAAGGGGATCCATCTCAGTAGCTCGTCCATGCTTTGACCTGCATCCCCAAATTCCCTCGGCATGTGTGTCATCCAGGGGTCACTTCCTCTCAATGTCTGCATCCCTTTCAGCATGCCACACCCACTTTCCCTATTCACGTAAATAGATTTGCCTCAATTTCCATATTTCCTTTAGTCTCCCAAATCGAAAGTGTCAACAAGCCTACCATCGATTTCTTTGGTAATTCCATTGTAATTGGACGTGCACGTCCCGTACCTCACTCTTCAGTTCTTTGATGCACCCATGTCTTTCTTGTCCACTCCTCTCTTTCGGTTGTTCATTTTTGTAAAATGCCACGTGAGTTTATCATGGGAAGGCAGAAACACACTACAGCTACCCTACGGCTGTGTACGTGTAAACTGAACAACAGATGGATGTCAACCGATCCTGGACAGGCTTTGATAGCATGATGCAAAGTCATTCTTTGATTGGAAAAACTAGAACAAACTTTGGGTTTTATAAAATTATCCACGGGTTATATGTTTTAGTAACTGAAATTTTATTTTTGGTGCTGGAGAAATGGCATAATATGAATACTGATAACTAAAGCAAATTACATCCAAGACATGCCACTTGGGAATCACCTGCAGATAAATAGATTATTGGAGGAAAAAGAAGAGGTAAATATAGTTTAAAATTTAAATTATAGGTACTATTAAAACAAAAAAAAATCCAAGGTATAAAAACGCAAGAGTTCAGAAAAGGGTTTTTAATAGACATTTTAAAGAAAAAAGAACTTCTGCAATTCCCTGAAAGGTTGTTATTCAGCTTGCTCTGGCTGCCTGGGTCCTTTTTCATTTCCACGTGATCTCCAGATGCCTCCAGCCTCAGGTCCTTTCTCTGAGCTGCCCCTGCACCATCCCTTTCACCCCATCCTTCTCCCGTGGGAATGAACGGCACTCCCATGTTCAACGAGGCTCGTTCCCCAGCATCGAGCCTCACAGAAGTATGATCTGCACAGTTCCAACCTTCTGTGACTGAGAGTGGATGTGAAGCTGGCAAACAGTGTCTTCATAACTGACATGCGAATACAGCATACATACTGTCCTGCCACTTCTGCCAGGTTGGGAATTTTAATGTAACTGTCACTTCTCAATCCTTCAATGGTTTTAGAAAACTTCCCTTCAGCTTGTAATTTCTTGAGTCTCTCCATGGTTTCATAGATTGTAAAATATGACAAAGTAGCATATTTGAGTTATTATCCTAAATTTTTATCTTTCTCAACTTGCATAAAATATTACCAAATAATTTATAGCACTTGATGGCATTTTTTAAATCAAGTAGGACTAAATACAGAAAGTTGCATACTAGTAAAACTGAACATAAATATTTATGTTTCTCCAAATATGTTAAATACCCCCAGAGAATGTTTTCAATTTCAGAGATATTAGCAATTTAAGTCCATGCTTTTTTAAAAAAAGGTACCAAAAAGAGCACTGAACAGTTTATAAGCTCCAGTGGTGAGTAAACTATTGGATGCAGAGAAAAGGCAATGCCAGAGGTGTTTTACCAAATAAAAAACCTGCATACATTAAATGTGATTCTAAATAGGCACTGTTCAACTATGGAACCATTTTGACCTTGTATTAATTAACCAAAGAAAAGTCACTACTCGTCTTGCAGTTAATGGAAAACTCTAAACGCTTCTTTTCAGATCATTAATTGTGGAGCACAATATACATTCATGATACTGAAAAGCAGATTAGCAAGAAACAATGTCTATTTCATTATGTAAAATTTAATTATCATCCGGTATGATGATATTCCTTTTAAAAAGTTTGAGCATCTTAATGCACTCCTATAATCCCACTTTCTTAGAAATCTGAATCTAGAGAATCAAAAGGTTGAGGCCAGCCTGGGTAATTCATTGAAATTCTCTCAAAACAAAAAATTAAAATGGTCTGGGATGCAGGTCAGGTGTAAAGCACACTTGAGTTCAATTTTCAGTGCCCAGAGAGAGAGAGAGAGAGAGAGAGAGAGAGAGAGAGAGAGAGAGAGAGAAATCTGGAAAATGGCGGTATGGTCCAACTAACAAAGGTAACAAAGTGCATGATTTGGGGTCAAAAGACAGATTTTGTATGCATTGACTCATATAACTTTAGGAAATTAAAAGGGATATTGCATCTTTTTCCTGTCCTTTACAGACAAAATGACTTAATGACCAACCTTACAGGATTAAAAATAACACATCATCTTAGGGGTTTTTAACCTGAAAATGACCAGCTGAAGGTATCACTAATTATGTAAAGCCGTGTACAAAATCTGGCAGACAGTAATGTTGAGCAAGCCATAAAGATTATATTAAGATAAAAAGTGCAGAAAAGATCACTCAATATCGTAACCAACTTCCCCTTGAAGCATATTCAAGTATTTGAATGTCATCCAGGATGCAAACTTCATAGAAAACTTTGGAAGAGATTAATTGCAAAAGAAAGAGAAATACAGGTTATTCATTTACTGGTCTCAGGTGAAGTGTGCCTTTTGAAATTATTTCTTTTCTTTTTTTGTAATCAGTGCTTCACGTTAAGGTATAAAATTATGTTTTCTTTTGTACTCAATATAAAGATAGATACAATCACTTTATCAGTTTAGGAAGGTATATTTTCATAAGGATCATTTTATGACTTACTAAAATTATTTTTTATTCTCATACATCCAGTTCATAAATTGTCTGTAATTTCCACCATGATTTAAGGTTAGAAATCTATTGAATTTTGAGTAATTCAACCCATATGAGATACAGATACACTACCAATTTCTAAGATTTGATCATGTGCATTTTAAACAAATAGGCACTTGAGTTTGGTTGTGTAGATTGTGTGACACAAGTCCAGCATGGTGAAAAGGAGTTTGGAGTTGATCATGATATGGCTGAGGTCTTTGGTCCTTTGGTTATTGATTTTCATGTGTCTGCTAAGAGGACTTGGGATGGTGAGAATGAGGCCTTAACCCTGTTCTCAGGTTTTGCCTTTCCACAGCCCAGAAATTTAGCACCCAGGTCTCAGACGTAGATTTTGTTACCTTTAACTACATAATGATGAACAGTTTGATTGCAGAATGAATGGGTAAAGCCTCACCTGATACCTTAGGGAGGGAATAAAAGCAACACACCAAAATACTTAGAGGACAAAACCCATTCGCTCTTGCTAAGAATTTGATCCCAAGTGTACAACATATACTATGTATATTAGTAAACTGCATTTCATATACTAAATATATGTCACAAGTACAATGAATGAATGTAGATCTCTGTTCACCAGGGTAAAAAAGAAAAGGATAGACAAACATGGCAGGTTTTAGAATCTTTAGCTGAGGAATGCTATATAAATAATTGACATCCATGTCAGTCCCCTGCAAAATATTATTGAAGTTCATTGCAACTGCAATAGATGGCTTTTCCACTCTTACATTCTCCATCTATATCATATATATACACACAGGTATGTATATATTTGTGTATGTATTGTTGTACTATTGAAGTTTCTTAACACAATTTTTCAATTAGCTTATTTAACGAACCTGTTAAGTGGCTATGTATTGCCTGAGGACACAGCCTCCAGAGAGCTCACCTTCCATCTGAAAATACAACTTCTGCTGTGGAAAAGATGACTCAATTACCGTGTTTTACTTTCTTCCGTAGTTTTGAGTACCCTAAGTTGTGCAAAATGCCACTGAATTTTGGTTCACTGACTTAAGGAGCTCTGTGAACTCAATTTATAAATAAGTAATGCGTACCTTAGTTTGTGATTGAAATAAGGGTCACAATTCATTGACCCTTTTGATTTTGCAAGTCCCTAGTGATGTGGATAGTATCCCTAACCCCTTGCAGCCTTTTCCTGCCAGGGCTCTTTGTAGCTAAGTAAAACACCTTGACACCGGTGGCCTCAGCTCTGACAGAAGTTCTTTGGTTCTGCTGCTCTGGGGGACTTCGCGTGTACACAGAGGGTGGCACTTCTTTTGAACTTTGCCTCGCTTTATTCCTTTTTCTTTCCAGACATCTCCCACTTTACCCTCAGCACATTTCTAAATCAATTTTGGACACATGACTTCTGAAATGTAGTATATATTCCTGGCACTAAAAACTTCTGCTTTAAATTTGGTTTAAATATTCCCTTTCTCCTCATAATGTATTAGCTTTAAACTTTTTGAACTAATATTTAAAAACCATCCTTTCTCCAATTTTTACCATATTACATATATTATTCCCCAAAAGAAATTGCAACATTCTCAAGTATAGAAACAAGACCTAATTTTATGCGATACTCTGTTACAGAGATTATTTTTATTACTTTCTTCCTGTTGTAGCTTTCTGTTTTGCCTTTTATATTGGGTTATTCTTATTGATTGCTTTAAATCAATTACAAGACTTGAATTCATGTACTGTTGTCACAATAAAATATGTAACAGTCATAATCCTGAGTCAATAATATTGTTTTCTTTGCAGAGAATAACATAATTACACATCTTGTTCAATGTCAAAGATTTTTTTTAAAAAAAAATAAATGGTGAAATATACACCAGGACTTGTTTTCTGATCTTTTATGCTTCACAAATATATTATCCGATAAAAATCTATTGCATCCAAATATGCACTGCAAGTAATATGAGGCTTTTGAATTAAGGATTGCCTAACTCTGGACGTGAGTTAACAATTTTATAGTTCTATTCCTTTCACTGTTTAATGAAAATGCATTGCTAGTGGTGAATATTATTTTTCACTTTTTAGCAAAAATAGGGTTTTTATTAGAAAAATTTTAGCCCACTCCACAGTTATCTTTATTCTCAATCTGTACGTCTGGCAAATGATCAGAGCGAAGAAACCCATCCTATTAAACATTTGCGATCAGGGCTCCAATCAGCACCACTTGGCTCCATTTCCTTTCAGCTCAGTCTTCGCTCTTCTGCTGTCAGAGGAAGTTGATTATTTTAAGTTCTTAGAGCTAGCGTACTATATTGATCTGTCTCTCACACCTATTTTCTTTAAACTGGTTTTATTTTCTTTTTTCCTCTCTCTAAGCTCTGGTTTGTGATCAGAGAATCATTTTCTGTATTCTGCTTCTGATTCGGTATGGTCTTAACTCTTTTCAAAGGCAGTATGATAATAAGTATGTGATATGTAAGGGGGAGATCCCTGTCCCTAAGAGCAGTAAATCTGCTTATCCAAGCAAAGAAAGACATTTAGGAGCAAAGATCATCATAAATTTAATAAGTTATTCTGTTCTTTTGGAGGGAAGCTCCTGTTCTTTTCTACTTTTAGTTCCTAGTGAGGGTCGTGTTCTAGCATGAAGAAAGTGTGCAGTCCCCGTGGGTCCGATTGCCTTAGTGAATAATAAATATATCTCCAGTGAACATTTTTTTTTATCAAACAGCAAAAACACATGCATTAAAAAAAAAATTGAATAGACCCTTCCCTGGATCAATTCACACATTTCGCAGAGTATTTAAGCACCAAGCCAACTCTCCCTTTGTGTTTCATCAAGGTTGTTTGACTACCACGGGCGCGTGCCTCCACCACCCCGCGCAGTGATCCCGCTGAAGCGCCCCCGGGTGGCGGTCGCAACTACTCGCAGAGGAAAAGGAGTCTTTTCCATGAAGGGAGGCTCGAGATCCGTCAGTGGGTCATCTTCATCTGGCTCCAAATGTGAGTAACGGTCTTTATTTTCCTTTAAAGAAAAAAAAAAGCAATAACCATTAACGTGTGGGTGCCTATAATCAGTAGATTCACCAGGTAGATATTAGAGAAACACAAAATGGGTAAGAAGTGGCCTCTGCTTTCCACCATACTGTGGTGCCGTAGGGAATGCAGACAGGATCAAAGGACCAATTTGAAAAGTATTTTTCATGGCAAATAACATTGCTCTTTTACCCAGTTACATTGTGATATGTAAGTCTTAAAAGAGAGCATGTTGCTTTTAGCGAGAAACCAGTTTCACTTGGAGAGGCAGTGTGCGCATACTGTCAGAGAAACATATGAAACTAGAATGTCTGGAGTATTTGGGCACTGGGATATTTAAAATAGATAAACTACATGTCAGAGATATTAAAAAGCATAACTGACATACTATTGTAAAACCTTATTACAAATATATGACTAAAAACATTAATATCATGAAAGTACTACGTAATTTCAAATAATAAAAAGTAGAAATATGAACTTCTCAAACATGCTGCTGATTTTTTATTGGACTGATTAGGACAATCTCTGGTTTGTTATTAGAATATCATCTTTTAAAAAGACAAAGGATTTCCCTAATGTCCTTGAGATTACATTCCATCACAGCAGATGTAGGATCTAAACTGATGCCTCACTAATACGTAAAAGAAAAGAGATGTAGAGGAAATTAGGTGTGCTATATCTCATAGGATGGCCTATGACTGTAGGTGATATTTGAGTGGAAACCAAAGGACTCAAGAAGGTGAGAATGTGAGACCTGAAACTGCCAGGACCAGAGTGTTCTGAGCAGGCGGAAGGGAAGGGAGGAGTCAGTGTAGAGATCTTCATTCAAGGAACTATTGGAAGCCAACATGGCTGCCGCAAGGCAAGGCAAGGGAGGGCACGAGCAAGGTCAGCTTTATAGGCACTGTGTGGACTTTCTAACTATCCTGCATCCTACTTCTTCAAGGCTAGTAAGGCAGATATTTTTAACCAGCATTTATAAAGGAGTCAACTCAGAAGGTCATGGAGCTTAATGAATGGTAGAGTTAGAAATTGTAACCTGTCTTAATTCTCTTACTCCTGATTTGTTTACTATCAAGCGTTGTTTTTTTTCTCAGCATCGTTAAGAGTATTAAAATAATCATTACAAAATTATTTTGTTTTTCTACTAGAGTGAATAAAACGCTGTTTAGAAGGAAAGAGACAGGAGGTTTCTAGAAGCTCTGAAGTTGTGTTGAGAAATTTAGATAGCTTATACAATTTCAATAGCAAACTAAAAATTCATTTCTCCCTGTACTTATTTCATCTATTTGGAGGATAGATAAGTATGAATTTCCTTTGAGTCTTAGCAATAATATAAAATAACTTTTGTTGCAGTCCCTACACACTAAAATGAACTCTGAGATTGTTGTTAAGAGCGAAGAAAGTTTTTACACTTGATATTTTTGGAAGTCATCAAATGACCTTTTACCTTTACAAAAGACCTTCCCACTACTGGCAATATTATATTCATTTCAAATGGAAATACCTAAAACATTGTGAATTAGTTTTCACCAAATATCGGTTTTAAAGTAGCACTTACCAATGGAAGCATTATTGGCATCTTGGCCGGGATAGTTCTATGTTGTATAACCATTTCGTGAGTTTTGTGGCACATTTAACCCCCAACCCCTGAACCTTAGGTACCAAGAGCACCTCTCAGTGTCTGTTACCATAAACATGCTTATACATTTCTACATGTTTCCTAAGGCCATGATACTGCCTGAGTTTAGAGAAGCACTTGACTTGCTTGTGGCTGTTCTCTGGCGTGTACACCGTACGGGACTTAGTCATTCACTTGCTGTGTACTCCAGTGTGTATGGAAAGGGGTATTAGCTTCCAGAGTTTATTTTGAATTTTATGTCTAAATATTTAAATGAATGGTTTTAGTCTATCTTTTGATTTCTAGTTTTACTGTATCATTAAGAGGATGCAAACTAGAAAAATCCTTTTTGAGGAAAATGTGAAGAATTTTTCGTGCTTCTGTACTAATGAGCTTTTCTAAATTGGAAATACAAGGAGAATGCATTTTTTGCTTTTAGTATCAAACAGTACGTATAGTGATAGCTTGTTGGCTGTATTATATAAATCCTTTTTCCTGCTTTTCTGGTGGCAGATTTATATGATAAATGAAATGAAAATCTTCTGCAATGATAGTGATTTTATGAAACCGTCTTTTTACTTGAGGTGGTGTTTTATATATTTAACTCCTGGAATGGTTTTCATATAATTGTTTATAATAATAAAATTGGAGAAATATGAAAGTTAATGCTCTTTGGTGTTTTTCTCAGTAACAGCTATTGTTTCAAGCACTTTACTTATTAATTCATTTCTTCTTCATATTCTTTTCAACAGTCTATCTCTGACTTCTTTGACAATTGTAACTGTTCAGTTATAGACCTCTCCATTTACTATTTTTGACCCTATTTTGTTTTGTCTGATATTTTATCCTTTCCCATATCCCTTTTATGTGCATTTTCTTCATATATCTAATTGTTTTGACCTTTATTTCTGTATTAATTCCTTAGGGATGCTGTAACAAGCTACTATGAGTAGCTTAAAACAACTGATTATCTCCAAAATTATTCTTTTTGTTAAGAGGCGTTTGCAAGATATAATTATTACATTCAAGCTGTGGAATTGGTGCATCTATGTATTTCATATTCATCAGTTCTACTTCCCTTAGCTCCTTCCCGCCCTCTCACTTCCGCTCCCATACCAGCCCGCTCTCGCTCTCCACAAAATCTATCCCCTGCTTTCTGAACTTCAATCTTATTTGGCTCTTTTACTGTGGGCTTCTCATTTTAGATAAATGATGTGATATTAAAGCTTTTGCATCTGATTCATTTCACTCAACATAATGGTCTCGAGGTGCATTCATTTTCCTACAAGTGACTAAAATATATTAAATTTATCAAACGACTCAAATCTGTGCAATTATTGACATTTCTTGACTTTGGGAGATTTCATTCCAACTTCTGCTTTTGTGACTACAAAGTGTTCTTTCCTGCGTTTTGTGACTATGATTTTTTGCCTTTTATAAGAACGCTAAGCAACATCAAACAGGAGTTTAGCTAAATGACCCTTTTTTGAATATATCTGCAAAAATCTATTTCCCAGTAAGGTCATTTGCATAGGTACCAGGAGTCAAGACTTTGGAATGTATTTTGAGGAAATTTATTTCAACTCATAACACTTTAAGCACTTTATTTTGGCATATTTCCTGCAAACAGCATATTTCTGAGTTTGCTTTTGGGGGGCAAGAGTTATGGTTTGAATCTGGAGTGTCCCCTAAAAATTATATGTATTCAGATGCTGTCGAAAACTTATGAGACCATGTGGCATGAAAAGTTGGGGTCTGGTCAGGAGGGGTTGATTACAGGCAGTGGTTTATTACAGATAGGTAGGAGATGGTGGGTATGTGGCCCATGACTGAGCACGTGATCTAGAACAGAGATTGCTGGGGATTGGCTTTGAAAGGGTGGAACACGAGGGCTTGACTCAAATGAGCTAGATTACTGGCGAGCACCTTGAAAGATGGATGCTTGTTCCACTCTTTCTCCTTTCCTTGGATTCCTGTCTACCATACCATAAACAGCTTCTCCAGACAGACTGCTCTCATGTGCTACTGCCAATGTGTGAAGCTCATGAATGGACTGAGACCTTCTGAAACTATGAGCTGACTAAATCTTTTCTCCTTTCCATTGTGGATGTTGGGTAATCTGGCTCCCCCCGCCCAAAAAAAAAAAACAATGAAGTCTCTGTTTTCTATAGGCAAGTAGAACTCTTTTACATGTATTTAATTAAGCAATGTATTCAACTATTATATTCCTTCCATTTTTATTTTAGGTGTGCTTGTCATTGCATCTGATTAAGGCACTTTTATTAGCATTTTCTACTATTAGTTGTACCTTCATGGTATACCCCTCTTCTAGCTGTTTATCTCAGTTCTCTCCTAAAAAAATGTTGTGTTCATTTTTGTATTTTTGTAGAACCCCTCAACATCTGTGTGCAAAAAACTATTTTTGACTCTCAGAAGGACTAAGGTTTAATAAAGTTTATCTTTTAATTTACTGGTGGTTTTCTGGACCTCCTTTTAACATGTGAGAAGACCTCTCTGTTCTCAAATGTACACTGAAATGAACTGTCTGCTCAATAATGTATATCTTCTCCATAAGCACCTCTAGTCAGTGGGACCCTCGAACTCTGTAAGAATGAAACCTTGCAAGGTCCTACTTACTGTCTTTCTCTTCACTCTAGGAAAATATACTGACTGTCTCTGCCTATAATGGCCCAGGTTCAGTAACATATTTACCTGGATTCTAGCAGAGAGAGGCTCCTTTCCAAATACCCCTAGCCTCAATCATTCCCTTCAGCCCACAAGTAAAATTGCCATATTCCCATGCCTGTGTGTTCCACAAAAGCATAGAGGGTTTTAACAATCAGTGAATAATTTTCCACTTTTATAGCAGCCATAATTTATTTTATTTTATTCTGTAATTGAATATAATTACTGTCAAGGTTTGATCATTTTAACATGGAATATCCTGGGGTTTCAATCACTCCAAAAAATCTAAGATTTTTTTCATACATTGGAAGAAATAAATAATGAAATAATTTTTATAGAAAGGCAAGTTACCAAAGTCAGTTGCTTGAAAAAACAATCCAAAGGAGCTTTGGGGCTTGTCATTGAACTATATGTAAGATGAGAATCTATTCTTAAAATTTCAATGGTAGATTATACATAATATGTAATCTGGTATTTTGTTTCTGTTTTTTGGGGGGTGACAGATATCAGTTCTAATGGAAAGCAAAATATAAAAATTAGAATATGCTTTGACTGGAAATCACAATTAGAGTTATGAACACCTATTCTCCCTTGGAGCATATTTGAAAATTATATACATAAAATGTATGTATGCATGTGTGTAAATGTTTTGATAAATTTTAACCTGCCTGAGAATGAATTCTCAGAATAAAAATTTTCAAACTAAAATCACAAAATTTTGAGTGAAATAAAAAATATATTATGTTAACACTGGCATAATCAGAATATTTACTGAGGCATGTACATATAATTTTTCTAGTTTATTTAAAAATAATTTTCAATTATTATTTGGCAAGTTCTGAAGACATTGATGTTATAACTTGGATAATTTGCTATTTCATAGTTGAGAATTTTTAATAAAAAATGAATTCTACTGAGGATGAAAATTATGTAAAGAAAAGATATATTAAGTGCATGGTTTACAAAAGATGAACACTGATAACAATTTCAATGAATTACTTTTAAAAAGTAATACCCAGTATTACTATACCACTGGGTATACTGTGTATTTCTGTATTTTTGTCTCCTTTCAAATCAACAAAACTAAAACTGTAATCAACTTGTCCTGTCCCTTGCCATGGAATCATAAAATATGGAAGATGTGATTTTGCAGATAAACACATTATGAAGGAAAAGGCATGAATATCAAGGATTAGCTATAGTTTCTTTGTGGAAAAATTAGCTTTATCAAAAAAAACCCTTATAAAAGTCAGTTTCTTTAAGTAATCAGTTTAAATTCTAATGTCTAACTGGAAATATCCTAGCAAGTCTGAATCCTTTGTGAACCTGTCAGTGCACTTTTGATGACAAAGTATATGACAGACCACTATAAAAGTCCTGAAGCATCTGACAGGAAATTAAAGACAGCTCAATTCAATATAAGAAACAGTTGTTATTGACAAACTATCTCCACCACTAGAAAAGGTGTTGCTGACTTAAGTCCAGCCTGTAAAAGCACGTGATTAAAATATAGAAAATGGGGTGTAAATCAGAGAAACTGTTTGTCTTAGTTACTTATTTTTTGCTGGGAGAAAATGCTCAACATCCACAACTTAAGGGAGGAAATAGTTATTTTAGATCACAGTTTTAAAAGAAGGTCTCACCCAGTCCATTCATGGGTGGCCAACAGCAGTGATAGTGGATGCTGGAGGTCTTGTAGGATAAAAGCCGTTCAGGTGTGGTAGATAGAAAGCCAAGTGAGGAGAAGAGTGTCGATGTCTAGAGACTAAGGCAAAGGCCAGAGCTTTCCCAGGAAGAAGCTGTAATAATGTTTCTTCTTTCCTCCTTTGGTCCACCCACACCCAGGGTGGGTACTCCTCCCTTACCTCCTGGCCCACAAACTGGTAACACACACCCGAAAGCTTTTCTAATCTCAGCAGGTTGACACAGTCCCTCTAAGCCAAGCCACAAGCATCTACCCTGTCTAGCCAAGCCTTGCCTGCCAACGGCATGTGGTCCCATAGATACCCCACAACATCCAAGTACATGAGGATTCAGGGGCATTCCAGAGCCAGACCATAACAATGTTAGTAACTCGCAAAGTACCAGTATTATCCAGCATTCCCATCCATCCATTATCTTGATTAATTTTTTTCACAGTCAAATCATTTTTAGTAAGGTGAAAAATAACTTCGTATAAAATAATAAATATTCTACAATCTTGTTTTCTGTTGTTCCAAAACTGTACAGTACCAGTGAGCAAGAGGCACTTGGTGCCCCACAAAATACAGCCACGATCGCCCAAACAAAACAATTACAAATCCTTTAATCCCCATATTCCTCTGTTTTTTATCTGGAAAAATGGAAACAATATTCTATGTACCCACTAGTTGTCATACAATTTAAATTACTTATATGTGGAAAGTGCTAAGGTACATCATAACCAGCTCAATAAACGAGGCTAATTATTGTTACTTCTTGTGTTAGTTGCTTTCTCATTGCTGTGACAGAATACTCAACATCCATAATTTAAGGGAGGAAAGACGTATTTAGCTCACAGTTTCAGAAAGTTTTGCCCAGTCTGATCATGGGGCAGTTAACAATGGTGTAGGCACCTGGCAGAGGCTGGGAAAGTGCTCACCCCAGTGCAGACAGAAGCCGAGTGGGGCAGGACCCAAGCCCGCGCCTAAAGACCCCGATAAGGCTAGTGCTTTCCCAGGAATAAACTACAACAATATTTCTTCTTTCTTCGTTTAATTACTTAAAGATGCCAGTTAGGGCTCCCCCCAGAGTGGGTACTTCTCCTGTACTTCCGGGCCCATTAGTCAACAGCACACACCTGAAATCTCTCCCCTGTAAACCCCAAATCCCAACAGGTTGGCACAATCTTCCCAAGTCAAACCCCAAGCGTTTGGACTTCCCGGCCAAGCCCTACCTCCAAATAACACACAGCTCCAAATACATGAGGCTTTTGGGGGTCACTCAAGATCCAAACCATAGCACTATTACTGTTACGATTACAGCAAAACATAGAAAAGCATGGAATATGAAATATCTCTTTCTAGAATCCAATAGTGCCCCTGTCATTTCTTAGGTGTTTAGTTTGGAGAAACAGTATTTTGGTCGCTGTGTCTTAGGTCACTGTGTTTTTGTGGCTTCATATGTAAAACTAAACTGATTACCTTACTACTTTCTCTATACCACAGTTGTGAGGATTAAATAAGCTAATGGATGCAACTCTGAGACAGTAGCAGGTGTTATGAAAGTCTTAATGGATAAGAAATCTTCAAAGTGATAATACTATTATCATTATTAGCATCTGAAGCAAGGATTTGGTGCTAGGAATATCAGTTAAAGAAAATGAAGTGACTATGATTAAACAGAACAAAACATAAAATTGGCAACACCATTATAAAAAAAAATTGTGAAGAATATTAAAAGGCAAAAATTTTGTTCCATCCAAGCTCAAGGAAAAATACTTTGAACAAAGTGCCCCATGATCAGGTGGATACAGGAGGAAATACATGTGATGAATGTGTTGGCCTTTTAGGGCTGCCAAGCAAAGTATCAAAATGAGGATGGCTTAAACAACAAGAAATTGTTTTCACACAGTTTGAGAAGCTACAGGTTGTAGATCAGAGTGTCAGAAGGGTATCGCCTTCTTATGGCTGGGAAGGAAGCGCCTGTGTCAAGCCTCTCGCATTGGCTCATGGGTGTCCATCTTCTCTCTATTTCTTATCTCTACGTGTTTTTTATCCCAGATCTGCTGTTCTTATAGAAGAATACCATTCATACCGGATAAGAGTTTATTCTAATGATTTCATTTAAGTTAATTGTCTCTTAAAAGATACATTTATGCTTCAATATAATGACATTCTAAGTAGGGGGGTGGGAGAGGGTTGGAACCTCAACATGTAACTTTTAAGGGTACATAACACAACTTATAACATGGAAGTTATGTAAATGTAAAACAAATACAGAGAACTTTGCATATTAGTGGCATAGGTAGAAGGTAGCCCAATCAAAACAATTATAGTATGTTTATAATAAGTAAAGGTGCTTAATGAGTGCTTGACTTACTTCACTGGACTTTAATATGGGTTAATAATATAACTAGATTTGGAAAAATAATCTTCAAAAAAGGCAAAGAGTAAAATGTTCAACAAAATCCTTTTATAGATGTAGTTCGTGAGAATTTCAGATATATTATTTTTTCAGTTCAACTACAGAACTTACATTTTCTATAAGCTCTACTAACAGTTCAAAGAGGACCTAATCTTTTCACTGTGGATTATAAAAGCATGTGAGCATAATCCCTATTCATAAGCCTGGATGACATTTCTTACTTCTGCCCCCTCTTTTCCTTTCTTTTCCTAGATCAGGTCGTAATAAGCAGAACCTTAACTACTCTCATAGATTCTGGACTACATTATTTGAATTTATACTCTTCCCTAATCCAATTAATTCCATTCTCATTTTCTCACTCAAGACTCAAAATTCCTACCGTTTATCAAAAGGATCCCAAAAATTTTAATATATTTCTCCATTAGTATCTCACCTATTCCTATCCTTCACAATACTATTCTGATAGCTTAACTTGAATGATTATTTCAATAAACCCAAATTCATGTACTTTCACCCAAAGCCCCTTTTATCTTGAAAATGTTTATTCAGTTGTATTGTCCTATGCAAACACAAATAAATATTATTAATAATTTTCTCCATGTTTCACCGTCTAATAGTATCATGGTATTATCAATTTAGACTCCTCGGTGCTATAAAGGCATCACTGTCCTCTACCCCAAGCCAATGGTTAGCCATCAATTTATGTGACTTAAACTCTTCCTTTTGCTGTTTTACAATCCACATATCTAATCTTTCCCTTTTGAGGAAAAGTATGTGAGGATCAAATCTGTCAGTGCCCTACCACCTGCCTGCATTCATTATCCTTTATTATTTTTATTTTGAGACAAGATCTTGCTAAAATGCCCAGGATGCCCAAGCTTTCCATTGTCCTCATCAGCTTCCCAGGAGCTGGCGTTACTAGCATGTACATGAAGAAATTGGGTGTGAAATGTATTTTTAAGCTCTCTAAATCAAATTTGCTGCTTCCTTTACTTAAGACTATTATTTGCTGATATACTGTAAATATCTAAGTAAATCTTTCAAGTGACAGTTGAAAGAATCTTCTTTGAAGACTGTTTTAGTAATCAGCTGTCAAATCCCATCTCAAACAATTTTTCTTCTCTCTGATTATATAGTCAACACAAGTTCAGTTAATCAGCACATACGATGTGACAAGTGGTTATTTTCCATAGATGAGGCAGATACGACTTCTGGGCAACTAAAATTCCTTAGACAAAATAGATATGATCTTTCACGAAGTACTTACAATCTTACGGAAAGACCAAAAAAAAAAGATAATTTCAGTATGAAGCAATAGGAGCTTTACACTTATTTCTCCATTATTTAGTGTATTTTTATGTTTCTTGTAATATATATATATATATATATATATATATATATATATATATATATATGCCATCAATTTATGGAACGTAAACTCTTCCTATGACTGTTATATAATCTAATCTCACCCTTTTGAGGAAAAAAAAATATATATATATGAGAAAAGGACTGACACGTGCTAAAGAAGATGAATTGAATTGACAAGGATTTTCAGAAATCCACATTACAGAAGTTAGACGTCTTCATTTTACCTGGAGATGATTGAATTAAATTTTATTTCTTTGATTTATAACAAAGAGCTAAAACTGACAACCATAATTTTTCCATCAACTGAATTTTCTTGACGCAATAAAATTATAGAATTTATAGTCAGAAGATTTAAGTGTGAAACTCAAGATAATACGTACAGATTATGTGACTTCATGTCGCATAAATCATCGGTTTCTCAGACTTCTTATTAATAAAACAGTGCATGTAAAAGTGATTGATAAATTAACTTCTATGCAAATTTAATTTATATTAAAATGTATCAAAGGCCTGGGAAAATTATAAAGGCTAATGCTGCAATGTGTTATTATTAAAGCTCATATGATTACAAACATTAGTAAATTTTCTTAAAAGTTACTATGAAGTATAGTGTTGGTGAGAAAAGCCACATAATTATGTAGGCTAGTCCATTTTCTTTTGCTATGACTGAATACCGCAAACCTCTTAGTATTTGCAGTATAATAGTTCATTCATTTTGTGTACTTGAAGGCTAGAAAGTTCAAGAATATGGCTTCTGCATCTGCTTTTCATCTGCAAGGGCCTTCCTATAGACTTATGGCACAGAGAAGGGCATTAGAGAGAAATCCTGCTGACTTGATCTGTATCTTTCTTCTTCTAAGTCATGAACGGCATCATGAAGGCATAACCTCATTTAATCCTAACTACCTCTAAGTGGCCTCATTTCCAGACATCATTAACAGAATATTTAGAGGAATAAAATTCCGTCCTATAAAGTGTGGGGGAAGCATTTGAAAACAACACTCAGAGTTTCTAAGGCTTTGTACTACTGACATTCTGAGTCAGATAATTCTTTGTGTGGTTCCTGAGGCTGTGCTGTGCATTGTAAGATATTATACAGACCAAATGCCCATTACATACCAGTAGTACAAACTCTTCCAAGTCATAACACACAAAAATGTCTCAAGATATCGCAAAATATCTCCTTGAGTGCCCAGTTAAACTTTGTTAAGAATCACTGATATAGACAGTGAGCTGAAAATTGTCTCTGAGTAGATATGCCCCAGAAGTGATTGAAATATTTTTCACTACATAAATCAGAGATGCACACATTTTTTGATATAGGCAGATGAAATCATCCCACATGCCCAATTTCCTTTCCAGATTGCATCTCCCGTTGCAGCAAAGGACACAGTCATCGTTTTGTTGACTGTATCACTGTAATAACATTTATCACCAAATCAGTGAACTCTTAGAGAACAAGTCTGGACTATTATAACTTTTCATCAAAAATAGTACAGTACTACTTCATAAAAAATTTATGATTATCTGTAAAATAAATCCTACTTTCTCTCCTGCCATTCTTGCCTAAAAGCAAATCAAAGTTATTTATCCTAGTAACCTTATGTTTTTTTATTTACCATTTTGCCAATCTTGTTTAATAATTCTGAATTTAATGTCTACAGTCACTTCTATAAAAGTATATTTATATTTTATTATGACATGCTTGCTTTTATGTGCAATATTTGAGAAATATTTTCTTGTAGAATTTACGTAGAGGAAAGAAGTGAAAGACATCGTTTCACCAATAATATCACCAATAAGCATCTCAAAATTAATAGAACTTTTCATCTTACCCCTAGAATCTGTAACAGCCTTTCTTCCCTATTTCAGCAGATGGCAATTCTATCCTTCCAGTTGTGTTCCCTCAATCTTTAATATATGCTTAAAAAAGTACTTCTCACCATTCTGATGCTAATACTTCAGTCCATTCTAATTTACCATTACTTCTCCTTTGAGTTGTTCTCACAACCTTCTTAACAACCTCTATGACTGTACACCTGTTGCACTACAGTCTTTTCTCAGCCTGAAGTCAGAACAAGTATGGCAGCAGCATCTTCTATCATTCTCCATGAAACTTAGCTAGTCAACAAGACTCTACACAATCCTTTCAGTATCCCTTTTCTCCACGTCCCTCTTCACCTGCTCACTTCTAAAAACTCTTCTCTCACCTCTTCATTTCTCTCCAGCTATATCCATTAGATTGTTGGAAAAGACATGACATATTTTTCTATGTTTTTCAAAGGTCATTTATTCATATAGAGATCAAAGGTCAACCAATGATATATTGCCCTTTTTGTTCCATAACCTCTTGCCATCTTTCAGTGAGCTTCATGATTCCTGTTTCAAAGGAGGACCTGTTTGTATTGGTGCAAAACTGAACAAGGTGCTGATTTACAACTTCATCTGAATTGAACATTCTGCTACGCAGGGAGGTTTGAAGAGAGCAACAAGTGGAAATCTGGCAGTGTAGGGGCAGGCGAGTCGTGGTGGCTGTGGCCTTATGTCCCATCTAGACCCCCAAACTTTTTTGATCAAAATTACATATGGTCTCACCTTGTCATGATAGAACACAACTCCTTGATGATTAATGAACTCTGAGTTCACTCACACTCCTTGAATGCCAAGAGTACATATTTGAGTTGATTGTTTGGTTCCTTGGCAGGAGCTCGAAAAGCATGACACCTATCAAAATCCCACCAAACTGAAGACATAACCCTCCTCTGATGAATGTGTACTTTCAATAACAATTTGAAGAAATTCATTGCTTTGGGACCAAGACTGCATGCTACATGTTTGTTAACAATGCACTTCTCATCACCAATTATCAGTCACTGCAAAGAAGCATCTTTTTTCCTCATGCTTGATGAGCTGATCACAGTTGTTTAGACACACCATCAAAGGAACTCCTCTGAGTTTTTGAGGAACCCAAATATCAAGCTTGCTACAGATCTCCCTTTGTCAAGTGGGCATGAACAATTGAATGATGGAAGTTCAATGTTTCTGCACTCTCTTGTGTTATGTAACAGGGCTTTGACTTGGTCAATGCTATTACTTTGTTGTCATCAACCTCAGTGGCCCTCTGTGATTGAGGAGCATCCCTGAGATCAAAGTGACCAACATGACACAACTATTTTGTGAACCTTTATTGATAGTGACATTCTTGTGGAATGTTGTCAATGTCAACTGTACACAACGTCTCACAAGCTTGATGCACATTCTTCTCTTCACTGAAGTAAAAGAGTAAAATATTGTGAAACTGGACAGCTTGACCTTCCATCCTCAACTTATTGTATAATCTCCCAAACTCATTAATTTGCTCAATTTTTTAGAATGAAGCTACAACAATCAGCTGTCAAATGTCAAAGCAATAACATAGATGCGGCTGACTCTATACTTCCAAAAATGACCAAATTCCACAGGTTGCCTAAATATATCGGGTCTTTTCCAAAAGCCCAATAGTTGTTTGATTAAAATACACTAAGTATTTCTCGTCTAAGCCATGTGTATATTACTTTCCCTCATACACTCTCTTATCTCACTATCACTACATTTTCCCATTTTCATTTACTAAACTTTTGCTTACATATCCTTTATCAATGAAACTTTCCTCAACTATCCTATATGAAATGGCAAACTTCACTGCTAAGCCAGCTATTCCCTAATACTAACTTCTCCTTTTTTATATTATTTCTATATAAACTATATTAAAATAATAATACAATATAAATTTATTATTGTCTTTACCTACCTTCACCTCTATGTAGAACATCATCTTTCTTGTTCAATACTGGTTTCTGGAAAAGAATATAGCAATAGTGAGTCTCCAGCAACATTATTGAGAAAACATGTTAGACATAAAAGGTAAGAAGATGAAGTCTTACTTGTTCTTGCCAGGGAGATATTTTTTAAAAGATAGAATTTCTGAGTATGATTTCAATGGAGGAAGGGTGGGGTGTTTAAAAAGGATCAAGAATTTAAGATACTTTAATAGTATAAACAAGTCTGATCTGAATATTAAGAAATAAATGGCACTTATCTGGTGAATGACAGGAAGTTGAGGGTCAAAGCAATAAGTTAGGACTATCTGGAATAACATAACACATTTAAGAACTGGCCAATAGCTGTAACTCCAGCAGTGGACAATTCCCGATCAGCAGAAGTTGCGACAATGGAAGGTAGTTTGGAGGTAGATGAAAAGTAAAGCAGTTCTTTCAAATTCATGATTTTTACATTTTAAAATTATTGCTAATCATTAATTTAATTTTTACATTAGCTGGTATGTCTGTATCTCTGGGCTCTTACTGTAGGAATTGTGTCACAGCAAGTTGATTAAAAATATTCAAGACTGAGGCAAGAGGAATGCTCTGAATTTGAGGACACCCAGGGCTACATAGTGAATGCTGAACCAACCTGGACTACAGAATGAGAGACCCTGTCTCAAAAAAATTTCAATATTATTCTTTGAAAAATATTTCTAGCTCTTATTAATAATACTCTAAAAATAAAATCATTTTAAATAATACAATGCATCCTAAACAGGTTGAATGGGGAGGGGTTGCAAAAAGGTAGCTGTCAAAGGTGCATGTTCTTTACTTTTTCTTTAATCCTAGTGTTTCTCATGACATGAAGACATAGTTTTATGAGAGTATTATTTGTGAACCTTTTGTTTGTTCACCAGTTTCTCCACTAGTCGACTAACTCCTGGAAAGATTGTCGTATGGATTTGAAGCCTGAAACCTACACAAATTCTTCAACAGAGATTTTTTTTGGCTTGGATTGAAGTTGATATATTGTGGACAAAAACACAAACACACATACCCACAAAGTTTCTGGTATTTTCTAACTGCCTACTGTGCTCAAGAACTGATCTAAGTTCTATTAACAATGCAAAATCTGAAAGGAAAGTATTGCGAATTTGATTCTAGTGAGTTTTTGGTGGGTGAAACATATTGTAGGTATTGCTTTAGACAACTACACACAATCCCTTCTTTTTAAATTGTGGTAGTGTTGTGGACCTGAAAAATTTATTGTTCAGAAACCTTAATAATTTTTGAGGGGCCTGATTTGTTCTGAGAAAACAGAAGATTCTCATTATTAATATTAATCTTATTTAATATTTCTACCTGCTCATATCTTTTAAAAAAGGAATATACAGTTCAAGCGCATGACCTCCTGTTAAGCACAAAGAACCTCACTATTCAACAAGAGAGAAGAACTTACTAAAACACATAGAAAATATTAAAATCATGGCTAATAAAAATACATAAATACATAATCAGGATTACTTTACTTACGAAGCTTATAATTTAATATGAAAAACTGACTTAGAAAAAAAAGCAAACCAGCAAAGTGTGTGTAGCTGTAAGTACCATTGGGTTACTGGAGATGCATCTTCAGTGGGTTATTCCAGGAGAAATTTATAAGGAAAGCAAAACTTAAACTAAGCCCTAAAATGTGAGTAAGATTGTGACAGATATATTGAAGAGAAAGTCTTTGCCATGGCAGGCATGTTTACATATAAATAATATTAAAATAAAATAAGTAATGGCAACTTCTGCTTCTACCATTTATTGAGCCTAGTGATTTTTTTGAAATGCTGCTAAGTGATTTGTGTTCACTGTTTTATACATTCTTATAATAATCCTCTAGGGCAGAGGATAGAAGTTACAGAAATTAAAAAAAAAAAAACTTAACTGAACTTTAGTGATTACAAGAGAGCACAAATATGAACTAGAGCCGATTTGGTTCCGTACACCATTTCATTAAGCACTCAGCCCTTCTGTTCAAATGAAGAGTTTATTTTGGGAAGTAGAGTACAATATACAACTGAAAATACAGTTTGAGCAGACTCTGAATCCAAGTTTAAAGAGTTTGGTTTGTGCAATGAAAAATAGGCACATTCTGGAAATCTTCACTTAAAAAGATAGATGATTTATAAATATTACTCACTTTACTTTAAGGACTCTATACAAGAGGGCAGGCAAATCAAAGTCAAAATCCCAATTAAGGGTGCAATGAAGAGAAAAAGAAATAGGGATGCATTGGGCCTCAGACGGCCCTAATCTGGAACTAGCTTTAGAGTTATTTATAGAACAAAGTGGGTGAGATATTGGGAGTCAGGAGGGAGGGGAGAGGGGATGTGAAGGTCAGACAGCAGTGGGGAAGGGATTATAATGATGTCATGACATACATGTGCACAAAATTCTCGAGCTTAATGTAGCCATTGAGTTTTGCATTTATGTACCAATAAAAATGGGGTGGGAACTAGCAGAATAATACAAAAAAAAAAAAGAACTAAAGATTTCCTGTGCCCAGTGCAGGTAAATAAGAGGGGTAAGGTGTCCTTAGCTGACCTCTCCTCATTATACCATGATTAGCATGTCGTGCATAGGCACGGAAGTTCATGAATCTCATTTAAAAAGAGTGAATTATAGAAATAAAGTTATATAACTCAAAACCACCACCTCTGGGCAGGATTGGAGAGGCACTAGAGCAGACATAGAATAAAAGAATGAGGTAGGAATGAAACCTGACTCAATTCTGCATCTTCCAGTATCTTGTGGAGGCGCAGCCTGTCTATGGGCCACGTCTCAATAAATTCCACTTGCTAAAATTTCAAAACAGAAAAACAAACACCAACCAGCCAAACAAACAAAAAAAAGTTGAAAAGACTTTTACAATTTTAAAACATATGTCTATTCTGGTGAAATAAATCGGGCAAGCACTTAATGTAATCTACTGTGCAGTAAAGACAATGTTAGCGGGAGTTAGGGGAGTGGGAGTAGAAAATGAATCCAGAGAAGAGTTAGAGTAGTACATCAGGCTGAGGTGGCTCATTCCAGGAATTCCGTCTAAAATTCCATCCAGAAATTCCCTGTAATAAAACAAAAGACTCCTTGTTTACATGGTGGCTCCAGCTAAAGATAAAAAGGCCGCAGCCAGCTAAACCAAGTGAGGAGTATGTCTTCTTCCAAGGACAGCACCAAAGTTTCGAAGTAACCCACTCCCACAGTTACTGAAGAGGAAGCCAAAGCTATTTCTGATGCTGTGTATAGGACCTTTATGAATATTTACTGCTTCTCATTTCCGGGGAGGAACCAGGCATTTGCACAGGACTAGAAACTTATTTCAGCATTTCCTGGTGGAAGCTATGAAAGAACAGACAGGAGATCTACAGGGATTCATGATAGGTCTTAACTTGAATGACACTAACTAGTTAGACTCAGACTTCATGATAATCTAATTCTGATCTTAAAAAAGTAACACTTCAGTGCTAGACATGAGTCTTAACCTTGGTTGCAAATTCCAGCTAAGTAAGTTCAGATGTGTAGCTCTTGCCTAATGCAATTTTTTAAAATTTGGGGTAGTATTAATTTATGTTTTTCTATTATGATAAATAATTTAAGATTACTCAACTGTTTTCCTGTGGTGAAGAATGTCTCCATACCCTAATATATATATATATATATATATATATATATATATATATATCTCCTATTAATTTCCAACCACAATTCTATTTTCCTGCATTGAAATCTGTCATAAGATAAAATATTTTCTAATAAATTTGATGGGCTTAAATAAAACTGAATGATATGTTTCCATCAAAGGAAATGAGTATCATTCTTCAAAGCAGAATCAATTTGTGACTGTGACAGATGATGTTTTTCAAATTTAGCTGCAATTCAACACTGGTGCTTTGATATCTTTCAAAAAATGTCATAAGGACTGATATTCTATTTGAAACTGTATTCTACTTTGAGATTGGTACTTCATGACAGGAATATTTCATAAGGCTCCTGTGTATTGCAATTTTTATCATAAACAACTGGCATAATAAAAAATGTGCTGTGAAAAAGATATAAATATTATAATAAAGTGTTTTCTCATTTTTATGCAAAAAATCTACTTTACCTTCGAGATTTAATTATGTGGTGCATAATTTATTACACATGCTATTTCTTATATCATAACTAACATATACCTATTTCAGACAAACACAGATTGCATTATGCTTATTATTTTTCAAAAAGTTCAGCTATTTATTCTAATTTCTTCAGAAACTTCTGGAGAACATTTAAGCTGAAGTAATTATGAACCTGAAGGAAATGAAAAAGACAAATCAAAATGAGATTCTATGCATCAGAAATAAGACATCTCTCTTTGAGCTTAGCATGGATACCTAAAAACACACTGAATGACTCCCCAAAGCTAACAGGGCTGTTGGGTAGCAACAGTTTCGCAAGCTTCCATCTTAGTTGTACATTCAATACAAAATCGCCAGTAGTTCTCAGAATAAAATAAGGATAGTGCAATGAATTTTTCATAAAAATAATTATATTATTATTATTACTATCCAAAATTAAATCCTTCAAAACTAAGATTGTCCCTTTTCCTAATAATATTACTTCTGTAATTGCAATGGGATATTCATTCATGTTTTCAAAAACTCTACTTGGCAAAACAAGATATGAGTCTTTTATTAGTCACCATTTTCTTTATTTGAAACTAAATCCTGAGAAATGCAGAATAGGAACAACAACTATAGAAAATATCAATGAGAATTTCAGGGGGGTTCCTTGCGCTGGGCCCTAGGGCCCTTCCTAGGGTTTAAAAAGAGGCATGTACTACTTGCTGCTTTTATGGTTTTTTTTTCTTTTTATAAAGAGTAGAAGTAGTTATAAATTAGAGTGAAAAATAATTCTCTACTAGACAAGACATTTTTAGTGATAATGTTATATTTTGGTTTCAGTCAGTCTCCTAAGAGCTATATTAAAAATGTGCAGCTATCAGCTGGAGCATACACCATAAAACTTTCAGACTACACCAGAAACAAAATATTTCTGTTTGTCCTCTAAAGAAAATGTAACCTTGCTGTCAGCTCTGCACTTCTTTAGTTGAAACTGTTGATCATTTTGTATTTAAAATCTCATATAAAATCATTTCCAAATACATTTTAGCCACACCAAAAACACCAATAATTGCTAAAATATGTTATTACAACATAGTAACACAAATTAATATGAGAAATTTCTGGAGATATGTAAGCTGAGATCAGTAGAAACTTGCATACTTGTCACAATTTAATCATTTATTCACCTGAATCTCTCTTGGAGTACAGATGTATTCTATTAATCATTTATTTGTTCTATTTATGTTTCTTGTTGTTTGCCAAAATTGAACTTGGTATCATGTAGTCATTTTATAAAACAATCCTGGATTTTATTATTTCTTCAGTCAAATATTTTAGTAACAAGTGCTCATAGAACTGAAAATTGGCCAGTCTAACAAACAAACTAAACATCTATAATTGGCAAAGTCACCTGCCATTCCAAGATCACTTCAACTGATAAGGAGCTGGTAAAGTTGAAAGACATTGTATGTATTAACACTGTCTTGAGAAAACACGAGATGTCTTGAGTTAGGGTGGAACTGATTTTTTGTTTTCTTTCCCTTGTTCTCTTCCAGTGAAATCAGATGAATTGCAGACAATCAAGAAAGAATTAACCCAGATCAAAACCAAAATTGACTCCTTGCTAGGGCGCCTGGAGAAGATAGAGAAGCAGCAGAAGGCAGAGGCAGGTAAGTGAAAAGCATCGGTGACCAAACACGAGTCGCAGTTCTACCAGTGACCCATCCTCAGTAATCTAGATCACAAGCTCGGGAGACAGACGCTGGTTCCTAAAAGAACAACTGCAACTATGGAATATGAGTCCATCACTTTCAAAAAATATAAACCAATTTTTTCTAAGATTTATAACAAATAGGAAAAATATTTTGATGGAATCATTAGTAATAATTACATCATAAATGAAAGTTTATATCAATAAGTCATCTTTAAAAGATTAAAATCAATTTCTAGGATATATCAGGCTAACATTTAAATTTCTTTAAATTAACGTTAGCAAAATTGAGCAAGCTTAAAAAAATAAAAGTAAACATGATTACAAAACTCAGTCCCTGCCAATCCTGCCAACCTGAAAAATTTCAGCACCCAGTTTCAGAGCCCTCCACGCCAGCAGCATGCCCTGGCCATTCACAGACCACAATATCTGATTCATTTCTTTACAACTCAATGAATTGTTTTTGTTCTCTGAGTTGCCAACCTTAACCTAACCGTAGTCAACCACGATTCTGTCTTTTCATGAAGCTACATGTGTTTTTAAGATCACAGACTGTGATAACCAGGCTGAGTTTAGAACTGGTACACAGTTTGAAACTTGTGACCAGCAAGGCATTGGATGCGCCTCAGGCTTCTTGGATATAACACGGAAGTAGATTGTGCCGGCTCCAAACCCAGCCCTCTCTCCAGCCAGCGTAGTTCACTTGTATTTGTTTTATATATTGGGATTACACATAAAACTTAATTTGCTGAAAGACTGTCCCTCCTTAAAATATTTGAACAACACAATTTGGAAAGCACTAATAAATCCAATAAAACAAAGGCTTAGAGAGGTAAATTAATTTATCTGTAGTCGTATATGTAGTTAGTGATAGATTTGCAACTCAAGCCCTTGAGACCAAACCCAATGGTTTCTTAAATTTATAGCCTCAATCACAAGTTTTTCCCAGGGTCTGGACCCAGAATAGCCCAAAAATGGGGCTACCCACTTAATGTCTAACTGAGGAGGACTGGTTGCAACCTACATCTCTTGAGTTACACCTGGCAGGAGCCTGATCATTGGCTCACATCACTGAAGTGAGGGCCAGAGCTTCTGTGAAGAGCCTTATTGCGATCAAGAATAAAAGAAACGAATCATGTGACGGTAGAATAGCATAGTGCACGAGAGAAATAAACTCTGGTTCAAAATCTCATCACTTAATTTTAGTTTTCTTATTTATGAGGCATACTAATACTTACATTACATTGTAAGAAACAAAGTAGCACATATAAATTATATAACATGTGAGCCATCATATAGTTTTAGACCTAACAACTATGGTCACTGGGTTCATAGCAGCACACACACACACACATATTTATAGACAGATTAAGATGTCCTATTACAAATTGAGCATTGCTAATCAGAGCTATGAACTCAAAAATTGGAGATATTCTGAAGTTTAAAACTGTTTTGGTCATTTATATGATTTAGTGCTCTAAAAAGTTTTGGATTTTTGAAGCATTTTATACTTCAATTATTTAGATTAGGGATGCTCAACCAGTAAAAGCCTATGCAAATATTCCCAAAAGTCTTTTTAGAAAGTCTGAAATCTAAAACATTTTAGGAAGAGACCTTTTTATGTGTACTCCCAAACTGCCCATTCAAAAATAAATAAATAAATAAAACAGAAGCATGTATGTATATAGCACTTCAGATTCCCACAAGCATTTTTGTTAGATCAATATATTGTGAGAAATAATATATTAAATGAAATAATTATATCAAAATTTTGAGACAAATATACTTTATAAGAAAATGTAATGTTTCTACACTTCTCAGTAAAGAAATTTACACTTTTAGAAAAAATTTTATATGCTTTTTATGACACTAATCGAAACTCTTGCTGTAACTGAAATATCCTGTGATGTGGCTTAAATCAATATTTCCCTTTGAGGAACTTCTGTGAAATTCATTATTATGTAAAACAACCCTTAGAGCAAAAGACTTTGATAACCAATTTGCACTTCAGTTTAAAGGATTATGAAGAACTCATTTAAATATAAATCATCTCAAAAAGAAAAAAATGTGATCCTTATTCCAGGATATTATATCTCCCAGTTTCCTGCAATGAATAATACCTTCCACAAATCTCCTTGGAAGATCACCTATAAATGTAACACTAAACCTCAGCCTTGATTTTCTTTTTATGAAAATGATCATTTTACTTTTACACATTTATAAACTTTCTCAGCCAGGAGACTGTTAATTTCCAAAAACAGACATAATCCTTTGATACTATTTTATATTTCTTACTTTACCATGCTATGAAGAAAATAAATGTATTTAATTTGTAATTTATGCTATTAATAAATTTCTTAATAACCGCATTTATGGACATCACATGAAGATCTCTATTTGTTCTGTATTCTCCTTGCAGAAAGAAACCAAGGATGTATGAAAACAGTTAACACTATTTTATAGAAAATGAAATGAGAAGCATTAAACTTCAGAAAAATACTCAAAAGTTTCTTTTTACATTTAAGACATACTTATTTTAATGTGTAATTAGTCGAAATCTAATTATCTAGATGCATATATTTACTCTTATTAATTTTTTGTCGCACATATTCCACTCCTATTTTATTGCTATCCATTTGATAATGAAATTTCCCAAATTTCCCAAAATCAAAGTAACAGCAAGAAAGAGCTGAGGGATTAGAACAAAACAGCATCAGACGTGGAGCACGGCCTGGGTTCAAGTGTCACTGTATCCGTTTTTTTCTCTTTGAGGTTCATTCCAAAGTTCTCAGAGGCAATCACAATGAAATGTAAATGGAATTTTTTGAATTCCCTATATTTTTGCATTGCTTCTAATAGGTGTTTGTGTGCTCTCCTGTGTCTTCATTTGAGATTATACACTTCCTAAGAACAAAATTATGTCTTCACTTTCTTAGCTTTTGACTAATATTAAATACTTTATACTAGGTACATAGCATGCTGAAATCTTTCGAAAGTAAAGTTCAGGAATATTGTGGTTGAAAATGTATATTGTATCATTTAAAATTATAATTAGATTAAATCAACCTACCATGCATATATTACCCTTTGTATTGAATAGTGACAATTTATTTTGGGATGTATTGACTGCATGAATTATAGAAAACCACAAACAGCACTTAATGTCAGTTTAGCTTATATCTATGTCTCATTTCTAGATGATACTTATAAAACAGCTACATATAACTTACCACATAAATACAGCACAATTTCTGTGGTTTACATTTAGGATGTTAAGTGACCAAAAGGATGAGGGACATATGAAAGGAAAAGAAAGATTTAGTGTCATACTGTGGGCACAGTCACCCTGTAAGCAACTATAATTTTTAAATGAAATGTCAAGCGTAGACTCTCTGAAGTTAGGCAATTACACATTATTTAGTAACATTTTTGATACATCAGTAATCTGATGATAACATTGGAGATTACATCTAAAAGATAGAGAGGTCAAAAACCGAAGTCACATAAGATACATTCATCCTATGTATTCATTTTATAAGACATGAGCTGTTTAAAACATTAAATTAATGACAAAAATAAATATTATAAATATTACAATATATAGCATCTTGTGAAAATTGAAAATTTAAACTCTGTTCTTGCTGTACACAAAACATACATTTTTCAGTAACGCCTGTATCCAGACAGCTCAAATACTTATACTATCTATATGGGACCTCTTCACATCAAACTAAGATGCCCCGTTGATGGGTTGTCTCCTTGTCCTGCCTCAAGATGTATTTTTCTTTCACTTGGTTCAGTCACTTTTTATGTTCTCAAACCAAGATTAATGTCCAATTATTTTGAGTTTATGACTGTCAGTCAGATATTTAATGAGTGCTAGAACATTTCCTCCTCTCCAAATGCTTTGAGCAGTGAGTCACATTGCCCCATGGATATTCACTGTAGCTGCAGTAAAATTTTGGTCAGAACATGCCTTTGTCTAGAAAAATATGAGCAAGTTCATGTGATTCTCATATATTAATTTAATATCTTGAACCTCTGTCATCCTTTGTCTCTTTCCTCATCATTCTCTAGTTAGTCAAACACAGGTTATGGCGCCTAGAGTGGAAAATACTGTTCCAGATGTGATCTGAAAAGCTGCTGCCTATAACGGACCTACTACTTCAGCTCTTAGTATCTTACTGCTAGAGGAGCAGGCACATTGGAATGAGTTGGAACACTTCTAGTTAGAGATAATGAGTTAAAAACATGAATTGAGCTGCTTCTTCCCTAAGCTGCATTAGCGTGTTGTTGAATTTAAAAACAAGAAAAGAATTCCTTAAGGAAAAAAGAGAAGACAAAATTGGAAAATACAAGGGGGAGAATATGAAAACTGTAACACAATATGAATACTGGAATAATAAAGTTCCAGAGGAATGATGGAATAATCATTCAAAACTATTTTTAGGAAATAATTAAAACTGAAAGATAGTTACCTAGATTAAAGAAGTTCACCAATTGCCTGCAACAATGAATTAAAACAGATACGCATCTTAGAATATCATTGTGATGTCACAGAACAAGAGGACAGAGAGATGCTCTGCTAAGCTGCCATAGAAAGACGGGAAAAGACAGAACAGTTTTCTTATATAGAAACAGGAATTAAAGCAACGTGTAACAGAGATGCATGTATACCCGTGTTCATAGCAGCACAACTAACAGTCGCTAAAATGTGGAAGACACCAAAATACCCATCAACGGACCAATGATATAAAAACTGTAGTACATGTACACAATGGAGCACCACTCTATCTTAAAGATGGATACATTTGAGGCTTTTGTAGATAAATGGATTCAACTTGAGACCATCATGCTCAGTGAAATGAGTCAAACTCAGAAGGTCAAGTAGCAAATGGTTTCTCTAATATGAGGAACCCAGGGTACAGTCGTTTCATAGAAACAAATGGGAATGTAGTGGGAATTAACGGGAAAGGGAGCGTGAGGGAGGGCCAAAGAGAAAGAGGGGAAGAAATCTTAGTTTTGACACAGTATAAATGTATGCATGCACAAAATACTCAAGTTCAATATAAACATTACAAATCATATATATATATATATATATATATATATATATATATATATATATGTGCATACATATATGTATATAAGGGGGAAACACAGCATAGAGCCTCTCAAGAGCCATACTGAAGGCAGAAGATGATGAAAGGATACCCTTAAGGTTCCTGGTGGCAGTAACCTACGATTCCATACTAGTAACCCAACTATTAAATGTGAAAATAGATAAAATAAATGTTAATGCATGCAAAATGTTATTTTTAATCTCCACATAACCTGTTACAAGGAACACTTGCATGCATCAAAATGCCAGTATCAGAGTATTCAGCAGTTTAAAATGAGCATCACTAGACAAGTGGCTATAGGCTATGTTAAAGGGTTAAAGAGAAATGGTCACAAGGCGTCCTCAGAAGCAAGACGAATTAAATATTTAATGGGCTAAGTTGAAAACTCTCTTTGGAGGTAGTTGACAGACCCTGATTGGTTAAGCTTTGGTTTTCGTTTTCTTAGTCAATGCCCATTCACTGTAAATTGGGATATCGGTTTGCTAAATGGGAACCCCGGGTACAACTCACTAGTTTAATGCACTCTTTCTGTGAATAATTTTCGGACATACACCTCACCAAAACAAGGACAGCCAAGAAGGGAGAAACCAAAGCTTTCCTTAGAACAAGAGGGGGGGGAAAGCTTTCACAAAGCTGGGAATCCGAGGGGAAGGGCTCAGGGAATCCCAGCGTGGGCGTAGAAAGGCGAGCCTAGGAGATGCTGCGTGGGAGACTCCGGAAGACCGACCCAGCCAGAAGCTGGGGAGGAGGCTTAGGACAAGGAAAGTGGTGTAATGACGATGGAGAGAGAATGAATTGGTTGACATAAGATTGGTGTATCTGCATAAAGGAAAGTAATTTTGTGTAAGCACTAGAAGTACATAGGAAATTGCTGTTGCTGTTGTTATTTTGAAACAGGGCTTCACTCTGTAGCCCAGGCTCTACAGCCCAGAGTTCTGCTCTGCAGCCAAGCTTGTCTGTACTCACTATGCAGCTCAGGCTGTCCTCAGACTCATAGCAATTCACCTGCCTCAGCCTCTCAAGTGCTGAGATTACAGGTGTGCGTCACCAGGCCCAGCTTTACACAGTGCTGGGAAATTGAACCCAGGGCCGTGCACTTAGAAGGCAAGCACTTTAACTGCTGTGCCGTTCCTCCAGCCCCTAGAAAATTATTTTGAAACTGAAAGCAATTTTTTATTCTAAAGAAAATATACTGTTGTTCAACAAAATATCATTGAATATTAATCTTTTGTTGTGCAATATATGACATAGTTTTTAAAAATTTAAATTTTTAATTGATCAACTTCAGTTTACATTATTGTCTAGGAAGATGGGAAGTGATCAGAGATTGTATGATCAGGAATTAAAGCTGCAGCTTTCTAAGAAAAATATCAAAAGATAATGCATACAATTGCATAAGAAGTAGCTAACTGAATGGGTTATTTGAAAGTACAAGGTATAAATGTAACAGTATCATCCAAGTGAACAAAAGTCTTTTCAGGAGCAAGAGATGGTGAGCAGTTAAAAACAGTAGACAGTTGTTTTTCATAACAAGTTTTCTAAAAATGTTTGACTGTAAAATTAGGGTGCTTCTAAATACGCTAAGTGTAAGGGAGGAAAAGCTGAACAGAAAACTGGATCAGAATCCCAGCTGCTTCCTGGAGACTTTCCCTCAGATACCTGAAGGAGCAAAATTGCACTGGGTGTGTATTAAAAATGGCCGAGAACACTTTGTTCAAGACCATTGTAATAGGTAATAGACATAGAGTTCTGCTTTGATAAAAGACAGGAGAAGTTCTGAACACTAGATAACCTAATGGAAAAATACCAGAAAACCTCACGAGGAATTTGGGCAACACAGCTGAGCATATTGTTTTTGATAATTGTCTCTTAAAGTTAGGTTCCTACAGATCCCAAGAGAGACAGGGGTGGGTTTGCCTTTCTTGATAGTAAGGTGTCAAAAGGATGGGTCCTAGATCTCCAGAAAAGCATTCCATTGTTGTAGAAGATGTACATCTCAAATGAGCCAAGAATGAATTTACAATTTCAAGCTTTCCAAAGTAAATATTCTAAATAGTGGAAAGTCTGGGGCATCTGTCAGCAAAAATCTTAACTAAAATGAAATGACATATAGGAGAGCATGAAAGCCATTTCCATGACGACCTGGGTATATGCTTTGAAAATTGAACTTTCTCCTCACTTTCCCACTTAAATATACTCTTCTCTCTCTCTCTCTCTCCTGTCTGTTGCGTGAGTTCTCTGTCTATCCAGTAGACAGCCCCAGTACTGCCTCCTATCCCCACGGTGGCTGGTGGGAATCTTACCTTCGGAGCCTCTTTGCTCTGCCCCTTCTCTGTGTTGTTCAAGCCTGCACCCAAGCACCATCATCTCTCACAGGCTTAGTTGCATTTACATTTTTTAATGGTTTTCTTGAAATTATGCCACATAGAATAGAATTTACTCATTTCAAGTGTACAATGCAAGGATGGTAGTTTTGCCGAGTGGTACAACCATCATCACAAATCAGCTAGCATGTTCTCCTTCCCCTAAGCATCACCTTGTAGCTGGTTTCTCCGCGTCTAGTTTGTTTCCTCCCTGATTCATCTTTCTTATGACAAGTAGATCTGCATTACTAGAACACGAATAGCCCCAGACAAGGATGAAACAGAAATAATTTCACATCCCATTGAGACTTAGTCAATGTATTGGCTGCATGACATTTGGAGACAGTCTTTATAAAATTTAAAAAACAAATGAAAATGTCTTTCAAAATTAATGTGAGATTTAAATTCAATATCCCAGTAATTTAAAAATAACATATCAAGTCTGTGATCATCTCAACAAATCAAGATACTTCATATGAACAATTATGAGGTCATTTCCTCCAAAAATGTACTTATATAACTGATCTTTTAATCTAAAGGTGCATGTCCCATTTATTTTTACTGATTCATTTATGTGGTTATTAGTAACATCATCTATTATAAATTGTATGTTTCTATAAAGCATTTATTGGAATCATTGAATTATATTCATATTGTGTACAGGTGTTGTAATTTAGAATACTTACATAAAGTACATACTGGTAATGCAAAAACAATGATCTACAATGCTAGCTTGGCTGTAGTAAATAATGGCACTGTTTTTATATCAACATTATTTCCGACCATCTGCTAAGTACATTTCAGCTAGTAATTATCTAGCAATTAAGCCAGCATGTCAGAAAACCTAATTGCCAACTCAACCAATTTTCAGAGTTATATCAATGATAATAGCTATGCAGCAAGCTCAATGTAATAAATATGCTTTGAATGTAAGTTCCAACAATTCTGACTTGTTTTCCGAGCCATATATAACTTCTGAAGTAGAAATGAGATGTTCAGAAAAATATTTGAGTATGAGGACTGAAATTTAATATCATATTCTTTTCTTTCATGGCTTTTTACAGCCTGAGGCATTTTACATTAAACACAAATATCTGCCACTAGCACATCTTTTCTTTGATAGTCATTGTTCAGCTAAAGTATTTGCCCATGACGAAACAGATTCCTTTATTCTTAAACTTAAAGATTAATTATTTGCCTTTTGAAGAAATTCAAAACGTTCTTCTGGTGTGTCGAATAGGTCCTTAACTTGTTCTTGAGATTTAATAGAAAACAGAATGGCTAGGAGTTAGAAATGCAGAAGAGGGAATTTCTACTCTGGAGCCTACTGTTGTGGGACCAGCGGTGCCTTGCTTGACCTACTTCTGCCTCAGTTTCCCGGGGCAGGCACAAAATACACATCCAAGGTTCAGGGAACAACCTCATAAACACTCACTGATTTGCAACTGTTCTAAACCTTTTTTTCTGCCATAATCCCTAATTTCATACTATTAGAGCTATAAATTGGGCATCAGCTTCTGGCTTCTGAGGTCCTAATTTGTTATTTCAAAAAAGCCATATTTCTCAGCTCACAAAAGAAATATTATGATCATTCATCATTTTGACTTAAAGAAAAAAAGAGACTACAGAGACACGAGTGTGCAGGGCAGCCCTTCACCGAAGGCACATAAACACTTCACATTTTATTTTTCTCTTGATGATTTGTCAACATAAATACAAACTGTTTTCCTCCAAAAAAAAATCTGAGTGCACATTTTGTTTAGACTTGATGATGAAGCGTTGTCCTGTAGAATACAGCAAGGCTTCTCTCAGCTTCACTTTAGATGCTTGCTTTTGCTACTGCTAAATTCAATGATTGCTTTGACTCTGTAAAACAAATTTGACACTCAGACATTTACTTTTATTAGTTGGTTCCACACAATTAATGAATATGCCGAACAAATATTTGTTTTGTGTGTATGAATCTAGGTTAGCCACTCTGGAGACAAAGATGAATAAAAATATTCATGCCCTAGTTCTGCTCTCATGCCAGTGCTCTCTCATGTAAATGTGTACACACTCACTTGACACACACTCATGCATTTATAAACTCGCCTAATACAAAAGTGAAATGCTAAGGAGAAATAATTTATGCAGGTAAAAATAATGTTATAAAGCTTAGAATAAACTAGATATATATTTATTTCTGAGAGGAATGAGAAAATTATTAATCAAGCAGAAAAATAATTAGATTAAACCCAGTTGTTAAACTACAAACCAACAGATTAGTAAACAAGATTGCATTTATATGTCAATTTTTCCAAGGAATTTGTTATTGTTTAGTGACTATAAACACTTTTCCAGTGAATCAAAGAAAAAAGTCTATATTGACTACATTTTGCTAAAGTACAGACTGACTGTATTCCTACTAAACTTCTGAGAATCAGTTGTTATTATAATCATAGTTTATCGACCCAAATATTGTCTTCCAAGCATTTAGTTTTCAAGTACTAAAGAATGAATGAACAAGAACAACTTACAGGAGGCTCACCTGGTAGCACAGGCCTGTGACTCTGGCACTCTAGGAGTCTGAGGCAGGATGATTGTAAGTTCAAGCACAGCCTGGCAACTTAATAACTTAGTTAGACCCTGTCTCCAAATATAAACTTAAAGAGTTGGGAAGGTAGCTCAAAACAAAGGCATGGTTCTAATTCCCAGGGCTGGCAAAACAAAAAGGATAACTTATGAAAAGGTTTTCAAAATATATTAATATATCACTGCCTTTGAAATGTACTTCCAAAAAATTACATGCATGTTGTATGTTAGTACAAAAGAAAAGCTTGGGTCTGGTAGAATGACACAGTGGTTAAAGCACTTGCTTGGCAAGAACAAGGCACCACATAAATTTGGCGTGGTGGCACAGTACTGTATGTAATCTCAGCACTAGAGAGGCTGAGGCAGGAGGATTGCCATGAATCTATTATGATCTTCATAGTGAGTTCAGGATCAGCCTAGGCTGCAGAGCAAGACCCTATCTCAAAAAATAAAAAAAACAAACCAAAACCAAGAAAACCTTGATCTAATCCATTATGTCTGTTTCAATATTGAAATCAACAGGTCAAGCCAAAGCTAAAATCCTAAATTACTTTCTACAAATTTTTTTGGTGATAAGTCATGGTGGATCATTTTGACATGGACAGTTTGTCTATTGGACTCAAGTAACCGATACATGTTCATTTCAATAACTGTTTAGAGTCATTCATTGTAGTAGGCTTGAGTGGTTGTTTGCAGGTTAAAAACACATTCACATCCTTTTTTCTCATTTGAGAGCAAAGCAACTCCCTAAAGAGCTGTTATCTATATGTTCAACTTTTAAAGAAGAAACTCTAGTTATAGGACCAATATTGAGTAGATATATGGATCCTATAACCTTTATCTGTTCTAATTTCTTATGTCATCTTTTCCATACATAAGGTATTCAGTAAGGGACATAAAACCCATAAAAATGCCTTCTTTGGATTCTGAATATTTATTGATTACAGATTTAATAGCAGGCTAATAACATAGAGCTTTTAGCTGTGACCTCTGTCAACCTATTGATCACCAGGGTTGACTCCACTGATCTGATTTGCTAGGCAAGTGTCCCGTTTTTCTTGACCACATCACAGGTGTCCCTGCAGAAACTGTGAAAAGGATCTCTGTGAGTTCAAGACCAGAGGGGGCTACATAGTGAGTTTAGGACAAGCCTGGACTACAAAGCGAGACCAGGTATTAATAATAACTTTTAAAAAAACTAGGATTATAAAGGGCAGGAACACATGAAAAGAGGATGAAATAAATAAAACAAAATTTCAGTCAGGAAAAAAAAGAAGGTGTTTTAAGTCAGCATCTAATAGTTTCCATTCCTTTTAATACAGTTACTTGGGTCATCTTCTCGAGAGTCAACCCCTTTTTTAAACTTCATATTTCTTTTATACGATATGAAGTTTAAGGAAGCATCTTGGTTACGATACATGATTACCACTTTGTAGTATTGATGGGACTTTTCTTTGATAAAAATTACACAGACAAGGGAGAAGACAGAGGACTTGCTTCTGATGGCACACATGTATGCACATGCAAATTTTTAAAACAAACGCATACCAACATAGCTTTAAACTCAGAATCTATGACCTCACTGCATTATTGCATTGTTATTAGGAAAAACATGAAGTTAATAATATGATAGAAACGCGATCCAGGGATGTAACCCATCTGTGCCTGTGTAAGTGAACAAAGTGTCCTCCCCTAAAGCCAAAGACCACAGATTTGTTCATTTTAATATCCAAGGTAATTATCTTTAATCCTCAGGAGACCAACCAACTCCTCTTTTGAAACAGAGCCTTATCCCACGGTTTTCTCACAGGCAGTAACGGATCTACCTGGGCCTCTTTTTTTTACTCTCTTTTCACTGTGTTTATTGTTGTTGTGACTTCAACATATTTACATTGAAAAGCATAAATAGTACACAGTTTGTTGTCCCGCACACTTCATAATATGATTTCCAAATATATATAGGTTTTGTAAATAGTCAGAGAAAGCTCCAGTGATTTATATTATTAAGAATAGTTTGTAATTATGAGGAAAAAGAGATTTAGTTTGTTCAATGACCAGACCAAGTGGTAAAAACTGAGTGTCAAATGGAGTGTCTATATCCCTATAGGCTAGTAACTGGACTAGCACTAGAATCCTGTCTCCTGACAGCAGGGACACACACTCTCCAACCTTCTACCTTATTGTCAATGAACTTTGTTGTTTGGAGAATAAAAGTTTGTGAAAGCACAAACATTTATTTACAGGACTAAGTATAATTTTAAACAAGTTGTAGATTGCTAATTTATACATTGCATGTTTATTCTATTTTTCATCTACATATTTACATACTTGAATTTTGTGAATAGGCATACCAAAAAAGTGAAAAAAGTAAAGAGAAATGATTACCTCAGACTTTCTTAGCTTTATTAATTATTTTTATTGCCATTAGATATCAAGTAAATAAGTTAAAATGTGGCATCTTTTAAAAATCAAGTGAAATGACCAGACCAAGTGGCTAATAGTGCCACTTGGTGCCTGGTACCAAATCCACATATTTTCATAAATGGTCTTTTGAATGGAATGGTATTTTGATTAATGGTAAATGGAATGGTATTTTGATAAAACAACAGTGATCAAAATTAGTGAATACAACTCAGCTTTTAAGACGGCATAAACACATGGACATAATTTAGAGAGGGGAAAAATATAAGATGACTCTATTTCTTCAACATTCAGTGACCCCTGATATTTTCGTAGGAGATGAAAAATACTTATTAGAAAAATAATCTCTATGCCACGAGCACAAAACCTACGTAACTTCTAAGTGGGTGGGTTTCTGTAAATGGAACACAAGAAGAACCTGACGGTGAGGAAACCCTGCCCCTACGGTATGTGGCTTCTTGTGTTGAGCACTTATTATCCACAAGTCACTATACTAACACTCTGATTTACTGCTCCAAATACTAGACACTTAAAAAGTAGGTATCCTCCTGTAGAACAGAGAAATTAGAACACAAGAAAGTTAGTCATGAACTTTTGTATAGATTCACCCAATGATGAAACCTGACTTTGAACCAGGTGCCTGGTACCACAATCTATGTTCTTAGTCATTGCAATTAACCACATCTGCCAACCTAACGTGGACTTCAAAATTTCAAACGACCTAATTAATATGTCGTCTTAAAGACAGTAAGAATTTTTTTCACTTAGTTGTGAACTTGCCGCGAGATTTATCTATCCTCCCTTAAGTGAACAGTGCAACTATCTATAAAGAAAGCATCAAGAGATCAATTTTTCTAGTAAATCATTATTTTTGTACTACTACCATCTAGATTTTGTAATTTTTGCTGATTTTATTTAAAAATGAATACACTTACTGTGATTCTCACAGATGTACTTACATATTTTATGTATTTGAACAAATTCAGATAAAATATATTACCTTTCTTCTCCATGCCTCTAACAGTACACAGAGTGGACCCTTTTGGGAGCTGTTTTTTCATGGTTTACCCAAATGCCTCATGAGCAACCTACGGTAGTGGTCATTTGCTTTTTCCCCCCAGAAGCTCAGAAGAAGCAATTGGAAGAGCGTATAGAGCTGACCCAAGAAGAATGTGTGTCAGAGAATGCAGACCACTCTCCCGAGGAGCCTGCTGAAGGAGGGCAAGATGCGGATGGAGAAGAGATGACTGATGGGATAGAGGAGGACTTCGATGAAGATGGGGGTCATGAGCTGGTAGGACCTGAGTATTTGATGTCCACATCCACTGGGTAACAACATTAGCAGGTCAGCAGTACATTCGCTCTAAGAAAAGAATGAAATCATTTGGAGCTCACTTTTTCTTACATGCACCCATTTAAGGGAATGCTACTATAGTGCGTTGTACATAATAAGTGCTCAATACTGCTTTTTTCCTAACTTCAGCTATGGGAGTGTGAATGAATAAACAGTAGAAATATTATATATGAGATTACATATATCTAAGGTCCAAAGGAAAGACTTTCCTTCCCAAAGGTGCAATTACAATTGACCTGCAGGTACATGGACAAAGTATACTGGTAACAAAACACTATTTACTGGAATACACTTAGCTCCGCCTGTAAGTGTTTCCATTGAAGTTAACTGTCGGTGTGTGATGTGTAGGTGACAGTCCTTTCTATCACCTGCTCATGAAAATGACCCCCCCACCCCCATCACGACTGAAATGATGTCTCCGCTGCTTGGAAACCAGCTGACATGATCGGGGAGTTTAGCTAAAATCTCATTATGGACATTTTATTTTTTGCAGTGTTTCCATTGTGTGACTCCTTTCCAGATCTAGTGTCCCACATAACCACACCAGGACCTGATAAAGATAGAGATTGTTTTTTCTCATATCTTACCAACCATGAAATTAAATATACTGTCTCAAAGGACATGACTAATAAAGATGTTGCAAAAGCGAAAGAGAAAGAGGATTTAAGGACAGATCATGTTAAACTTGGATTATCCCAGATAAGATCAGATTCCATTTTAATCTGTAAGTAATTTTGTTATGGTGGATGTTATTGTTGTATTTGAATATCAACAAATGTATCCATAATTTCAAAGATAATTTTAAAGATTTATGTATTGACTTTAATATTCCAATCTGTTTATCTTTCATAGCATCTTCCCTTAAACTTTGCAAATATGAGCTTTCAGTAAACACCTCCATTTCTACAAAATTCCACCTCAAATTAAGGGACTGAAGGGACTGTTTACTTGGAATTATATTGAATTTATTGATCAAAAACTAGAATAAAGGACAAACACACTTCTCAGCTTCTCATTAGGCAGGACTTGAACTCAAAACCTAATTGCCTCAGTTCTTCTGATTCATCTTCCGTTTCAACAATCCATTGAACCGACCTTCCAGAAGACTTTTTATTGCTGTTTGTAATGGCCTAAGTTTTTATTCTGTTCTTAATTTACTTCCCAAGTTAATGTTGCCCAGCTACTCATTTTCTTCTTCTCATAGATTCTCTTGATTTTCCAATCATTCATTCTGTATTCTGTGCTACAATCCTCCCTCTGTGTGCTCACTTAAAATACTGTAGTAGCTGAGGGCTTTGTCACAGGCTACCTTCTCTTTCTACTTCTTTCTCAAGGTAATCTTATCAAATAGTGAAGCTTTAAATATCACCAATGGGCCAAAGATTTGTAAATCTACGTTTCTATTCCTAGTCTTTTTCTGAATTCTGGGCACAAATATTCATCCTCTAGTCATACACACATCTCCAGTAAGCAGTCGAAGTTTCACATGCCCAGAAACATTCTTCTGTGTTTTCCAGTAGGCGTATTCTGTCCTAATCATCTTCATTCTGGTAAATAGCATCACCAGTCTCACAGTTATCAAAAACAAAAGACAATGAGTATTATTAACCTTCTGCTACCTGCTAATCATACCTGGAAACTATACCCCAATTGCAGATACATCTTCACTACATAACCCAGGCCTATAACACCATTCTTTCTGTTCATACTCAATCACTTTTCAAAACCCAGTTTTCTTGTTTGAACTTTTCACTTCAGGTAAGTCAGTCTACACAGAAGTATAAAAATCTTTATGCACTGTGTATCAGAGGCCACTCCCTTGTTTAAAATTCTCTCTGTCAAAACACTGAAAATCAAAAGCCCCAAACTGTGTGAGCCATGATGGCAGTGAGGGAAATCGTCCAACACAGAGAGACGATTGAGTGAAGGGAAAGAGGGAACGTCCCGGCATTGTTATAAAGCAACAGAAAGTGAGACAGAGTTGTATGGGCTTGGTTAGACACGAGGAGTTGCCCATGACAACTGTTATAAGTCTGAGAATTTTGGAGGCAGATGGTTGAGGAAGGTCAAGTGAAAACTATGCCAGACTCTAATAACCTCTAGAGAGTGAGATGAGATGGGCAGGGCCACAGCCTGGGAAAGAATGGAGAAGAGAAAGCTAATACAGAAAACACACAAAGGAGGCTGGAGGAATAGCATAGTGGTTAGAGCACTAGCCTAGCAAGCACAAGGCCCCGAGTTCAATTCCTCTTACTACATAAGCTGAGCATGGTAGCATATGCCTGTTAATCCAGCATTCAGGAAGCCAAGACAGGAGGTTTGATGTGAGCATGAGCCCAGCTTGGGCTCCATAGCGTGTTTAGGAGCAGCCTGGGCTCCAGAGTGAGACCCTTTCTCAAAAAGAAGAAAGAAAGAAAGAAAGAAAGAAAGAAAGAAAGAAAGAAAGAAAGAAAGCAAGCAAGCAAGCAAGCAAGCATAGAAGATTACTAATTTGAAAATTGTATAAAAATTGATAGTGTTCATAATCTGTTGAGTTTAAAGACCAGGAATTAATAAAGTTGGATTTTTTTTAAATTAGTCAGTGAGGCTTACATAGAGAGTTCATTAAAACAGAGTGATAGGTTGCATTCTGAATCTCTGATTCTGTATGTTGGATTTGCACTTTCTACACTTAAATCATACTGATGATACTGCACTGGTGAGAACTCCAGGTAAGAAGTCATCAGTTGTCCAATGGTGGGATTTCCTCCATTGAGTTTTGTCAGCCCTGATGGAAACGTAGAGAAAGAAAACAGGTGTAGAGTTAACATGTTGCCAGGAAAATACAAAGAAAAAGAAAAATTGGGGGATATTAGTAAAAAGAGTGACTGACTAGATGGCTTATGGACTCTGACTTGTTAGGAAAGGAGAAGGACACGAATAGAAGCTAAGAAACAGGAAATAGAGGCACAAAAGTAGTACCTAAGGACCAGAGAAAGGAGAGCTAGATGAGTGAGTGAAAGAAAAGGTTGTAATTAGGGACTGAGATACTTCTCAGGTGTGACAGTTACAGGTGCTAACATGACCCATGGGAGGTGATGATAGTAAAGGTCACAGCACTTAGATGATCAATGACCTGAAAGGATCATAAATAAGACAAGTTATCTAAATCATCATGACATCACCACAAATATTGGAAGAGAAGTGAAAGAATAAGACAGTTGCCAGGTTGCCACAAATCAGCTGGCCTATTTACCTCAGAAAGTATCACTATTCAATCTAATTAAGCCAGTTCGAGTGTCAGCTGTCCTTTCTGTAAAATACAAAGATTAGAATGGAAATTTCTAAGGATTCTTCTTGTTTGATTTTTCCCACTCTGGATGAGTATGCATCCCAGGAACACTGTGTATGAAGGGGTAAAGCTTTAGCACGTAGCTATAAAAATAAAGCCAAAGGATGCTGTTTGAATTAAACACACAAAAGTTAACTGATCAGAGTTACTGTTGCCCAGAGGTGCCTGGGTTTTCTCCCAATACCGTTGCATTATAATTAGATCCTCAGGAAGGGAAAGAATTGAATCTTATTGCAGTATATCATTTTGTACTAAGATGGGGAAGATAATGAATGAGAATGAGCTTAACACTACTTCCTTGAAGTGTGAATGAAAATTAGAGAGTTGTTTCTAAGGACTGAACAAGAATAATTCCCTCTTCTAGTTTCTATTGTTTTTTTCCCTTGCGAAACCAAATCCTCCTCATTTTATAAAAAGACAAATAAAAACAGGACTTTTTTCATAAAAAAGATCGTCATAGATTCGAAAAACAGTGATACAACGATACAGAACACAATGTGTGTCAACAAGAACTGGTATCTGTATGCCCGTGTGGCTACTTAAGACAAATGCAGACTGTCATAGAAACAAAAACTGAAGCTAAATCTAAGAACTTCCAGCAAAATGAGCTAGTGGTAATTTTAAATAGTGGTGCCCCTTGAGGAACTGTGAGAAGGTGAAGACATGAGCAGCTGTTCATACAATAATAAATTTCTAAATCTCTGCCTAACAACACTGATTTCCAGGAAGCAATCTATTCAGCTAACCCTTAGGAAACTATCATGCATGAACCAGGTGCTCTAAAACAATGTGAAAACAACTACGATTGTTTTATGTAGAGAATGAAATGTTGGAGAAAATGAACAGTTGTCTCAAATAGCTTAGTTTCTTATAGACAGATGACTCCCTTTCCTCATAAATAAAAACAAGATTGGACTTCTTAGTTTATAAGAAGGCAAAAATTCTGTAATACTACAATAATATATCCCACATATTTAACTAATGCATTTACTAAGAATTTAAATTTTACATGAAATTTAATTCTGTTGATTCACTATGCATTTATAGTGTCAAACCATTATTATATCTCTGTTTCTTGACGTATCTGTTAGTAAATGTTTATCTACGGGCAGTAAATGAATGGCTCTGAGATTTGTCCTGTAAGAAGGAAGAAAGAAAAGCACATTTCTTCCCTGTAAAGGCCAGGAACTCACGCAGATACAGGTCATAGATCAAAGATAAAAAGCAGAAATAGAAAGGTAAGAACAGGGCGGGGGATAAAGCCTACAGAGAAAGAACGTCTCACACAAGCATGATCAATGAAACCCTTCTAGTAGAAATGACATTGAGTGATTAAAAAAAAACAGCAAGTGCTAATATCAAAGAAGAGATACTTAAATCATCCCTCATTTTATTTAGAAAATTTTGTGTAAAATATATTTAAAACCTAAAGTACATTAGCTATTTCATATAGTAACTAAGTAGGTAGGTCATGAAGGTAACTGTTTCTTTAAATAGATTCTTACAACTTCTCAAGTAAGATAATTACCTTGCATACTCTAATTTTCTTTATTCAGACTGGTAAAATTTGTTTTCTTCTTTATGTAAAAAAAAATGTGATTCAAAAAGCTGATCTGTGCCATAGTGAAAAACACTGTAGAAAAATAAGTGCATAATACCTTAATGCTGTAAAGAATTAAACGGATTCTCTCAGATTGTCTGAGGAAAGGTTCTTAAGTACACTCTGAAACATTCCAGAGCTGTCAGGTGTGTTATGGAGCCTTGGAAAGACTAACCTCCTCTTCTCTGAAGCAAAAGTCTTAAACAGCTTACCTTCAGTACATCATGCGCTTGCCCCCAGTTCCAATGGAGATCATCTGGTGAGACAGCCCAGGTATCAGTATTTTTATAACGCCGAGGTTTGAAACTACAAAGCTAAACCATCAGTTCCCAAAAGAAACTATAGACAAGCAGGGCATTTAAAGGATTAAGGAGAAATCGAGTTCTTTCAAATTATACGCATAATGACTTTTGCTTTTGATGAGTACACACAGTCAAATCAGGCAAATCTATTAAGAATCCACAGTAGAATTACCTAGCTGGATTGCACTGTACTTTGGCATGCAAGTTGAGTACTATGCTGTAATTGTAAATCTTTCAAGATATAAAAAAGCATTCAAATAAGCATTAAGTCACCTAAGTTTACCAGCCATTGAATTTCTTCACACACTGGAGAAGGTCCAGACCACAAATCTAATCCTGCAACTGAAAAGAATTCCAAGTAAGGCACTGAAAAACTAGAATGCGGAAAGCATCCTGATCAATATGCTTGGTCTTTCTTTATGGGCAAGAATACAATTGCTTCTTTCTTTTTGAAACTTTTTTGTTCCTTTGCTAATGAAATTCTTCACCTGGATGCTCTCTTTTATCAGCTGTGCTTCCTTTTATTTCTTGTTATCTTTTAGCTGAATGCCAGCTGCGGGCAAACAAGAGCTAGTGAGACATGGCCTGCCTAACTGAGGTAGTATCAAATGGATTTGAAGTATGGATTTGAAGGGAAACAAATGTGGCTCCTTAATTTGTTTGTTTTGGAGAATGTACTGCAGCACAATATTCAAAAAAAACCCTTGACCTTAACTCTGTCAGCCTTTCACATAGCTATATCCGTGTTTTCCTCAGAACAGATATTGATCTGGACCCTGTATGTCTGTCATTTGACCCCTGGTCTGTCTTAGCACACATCAGCCGTGTGGCCTACCTTGACCGGTACAACATTCAGCCCCTGCCTTTGCACCATGGCATTCGCTGTGCCTCCTAATGGGGACAGCAGAAGGGGGAATGCCAGTTTATAAAGAACCTTGATGCTGGGCAAAATTTTCAAGTTTATCACACAAGTTTCTAGGAAGTAAACTAGGGAACAACTTGTGCATAGGAGAGAGTTAGGATACAATATAATCTAGTGTCTCATTAAATGTTTTCTAATGAAATCAAATTAGGATTTCCAAATGTAACAGATAAAAATACATGTCATATGTTTACATTTTTATTTTAAATAAATATTGACTAGTTTTCTGATGTAATCACCTGTCGTACATTATATGGGTCATAGTCAGAGATCTTTTAATTTACCTGAAGTTCAATTTCAACTGGCTTTCTAAATTTTTTCTGGCAACCTCTCATAAAGATAGGATTGAATACTGGACAAATTATTCAACTTTGTTCAGCCCTTACCATCTATAAAACAAGAGTCTATTAAATATCTCATAGGACTCTTTTTTTTCTTCTTCCAGTCCCAGGGTTGAACCAGAACTTCCAACAACAGTGTACTCCTAAGTTGCACTCCCTCACTTATTGGTTCTTGTTAAAGATGAAATGATGTAATGAATGAATTCACTTAAAAAATCATTGATAGGAAGCAAAAAAAAATCGAAGCTATTGTCGTGTTGTTGCTGTTATTATCATGTCACTCTAGTTTATATTACTATCATAAAATACCACAGGCTGGGTAATTTATAAGGGAAAAAAGGTTTATTGTTCTCACAGGTCTAGAGATTGGAAATTTCAAAAGCATAGAGGCAGCCTTTGCTCAGCATCTAATGCAGCCTTCTTTTGACATTAGGAGTGAATCACATTATATTATAGGGAATCACAGAATGAGACCCCCCCAAAAAAACTTTAGTAGCTGAATCTTACCTCATCTTCCCATAATGCCCCTAATGCCAGTCTGGGGCCCCAGGCTCAGGACTTCGTCAAATTCTGATGATCTCTTAAAGTCCACCTCTAAATTTCATTAACTTATAAATTTAAGGAATAAGTTTCCTAAACAAGATATGTGGAGAGAGACACTAAATCTATAACATTCATAATCATCTCATTTTGCAAGTAAAATTTTTAGTAAAGCATTAAATTTCGACCAACATAATCTTCATATGGGGCTCTGCATCTTTAAAGGCCCTGGCGTATTAAGATTTGCTTAAAAAGTACTTACTTGATAAGAAAGCCCTCAGGAAACAAATGTAACATTCTGAAAAGACTTATACTTTGATTTCATCTTGTTAACTTTTTCTTTGATTGTTTTATTTGCCAGTTTATTCAATTCAAAAAAATATTCTTCAGTTTCCTTCTTGTGGTTCTTTAGAAAATAATACCCACCATAGGAAATGAGGTATTATGGCTTTATTTTCATTTTTGCTATAAACTTACACCCTGAATATGTGATGGGGCCATGACTTTAGTAACAGAAGATCAGTTATGATTTTAATTAATCTGACCATGTGAAAACCTAATGTATCACATTTTCTTTAGCCTTCCAGCTACTTATTAAAACAATAACTAAAAAGAAATCCTTTCTTACAAGTAGAGGCAGCACATTAATGTGCCGAATATTCTTAGTTATGCAAGTTTCAAAGAATAATACATTGGAGCTTCTGGTTTTACAAAGTTCTCACTAGGTGGAACAGGGTAGAGTGTCATAACGAAAACAAATATGCAGATCCTAGCCAAACTATATGATAAGCACAGTTATCACAAGAACTGTGTGTGGATTGTGAGGCACGAGATGAAGCAAGCGAGTCTGCGCAAACGTCCCAAGGGTTTCAACATTCAGAGTAGTTCTGGATGCATGAAGAACTACGACGGGAAATAAAGGCTAGATGACATTCCGTCAGAGAGAAAAGAATACGTGAAAAAGAAGTGTATTGAGAAGCGGCTGATACAGATGGCCAAAGCAATGGAATGCAGAGCCCCCCAGACCAGGAAGCATCATACCACGTGAACCTTCTTAGGAACACATATTCTCAGACTGTGATGGAGCCTCACTGCGTTGGCAGTCCACAGCAAGCGCCAGCATCAAGCTGATTCTGATTCCTATGTTTGCGTGCACATAGTATCACTAAGGGGCATTTTTTTTTTTACTAAGGGGTGTTTTTTTAAATAAATATCAGTGAGAGAGGCCACAAGGCATAATGATTAAATCAGTTTTGGAGTGTGGGGCCTGAAGATTCATTAGTGTATAATCCGGGTTGAGAACCACGCAGATAGAGTATATGGCATGCACAGATATAAGAGCAAGTAGACAACCCACCGAAGAAGAAAATGCCGGTGAAAACCACAACTGGATACGACTGCAGTCCTCCTCAGAATGGCCATGGTTGGCTGAGATCAAATATTCCCAAGGGTGTGGAGAACTAGAACTGTGTCCCTGCCTTAAACCAACACAGCAAGAGTAATGGGCCCAGGGATTGGCCTTCCTGGAAGGTCGTTTGGTTCCCTCAGGGAAATAATAACACAGTCTCTGAAAGTCTTTCTGCTGTCCCCCACTGAAGCGAAAAGCATCCTCTACAACCAACACAAACCTCCATTAGGACATTTGCTGCAACACTGCTGCCAGTTCAGAAGGTGTGTATCTCTCTGACCAGACTGGGAGCACTTTGAGGGTTGTGTGTTCTCGCTTGACTGTGGATCCCTTATGCCAAGAGCAGGGTCTAGCATGCAGCATTCGTAGGGGAATAGGTGAGTGTGTGGATAGGATGTTGGATCATACTATATCAAATTATGTACATATTATGAATTTGCATATGCCGCTCCTCTTCCCTTGAGTTAACTGTCCGTGCTTTATCTTTTCTGTGTGGTGAATACATCTCTTTTCTTTAAGACCATTCTTTTCATGTCAAGATTCACCTGTTGTAGGCATTTGTCCCGGCACAAGATCAGTTTGTTTGAATTTGTTCCTTTCTTTTTACGTTTGTTTGAGTCTGCTTTTTCCTTCAAGCCCTATTCTGTCTAGAACTCCCTAATACTTAACATGCTATATTGTAATTAAAGATTTTCCTTTTTTCTGGCCCACTGACTTGTAAATTTCTCAGGGCTTTTTTTCCCTTAATACAGTGCTTAGCATATGTTAATATTGGCTAAAGAAAGAGAGTGAAAATGTCTTCAGATTACTTCAAAAATATTAAAAGCATCTATGTGTAGCTTATTCTAAATATTACTTTGTATAGTCCCTCGTAATTTGGAAACTAGATAAAGCACAGAACCAAACAGCTTCCTTTTTTTATGTTATTCATTCAGGCAACAGCCTCAGTATTAAGGGCACTAAGAAGCACTAACAGAAGGCAGCTTAAACCAACACATCGAAGTCAGCCTAACAGCCTTGCCCTCTGTTGTGTTACTTTTCAGTGTTGTGGTATTATATCTTCCCATAAGTGATAAAAATACAAATGCAAAGTAACTCGAATTCAGTTAGCAAAGCTGGCACATTCAGTATAAAACAATCCGGAAAATTAACCTCTCTCCAACTCCTGATCTGCTATTTTTAAAACCAGAAAGTACATGGAACACAGAAAGTGAGATGTTTACAAGAAAATAAATTTCAGAAGGTTCAAGACTAAGCACTACTTAAATAGGAAAGACAGGTGCTCTGACATCAGTTGCACTAGGAGAACACTGTGGTCACTAGGGAAGGCAATTAGTGTCCCAAGGATACTATGACGTGAGGAGTGTTGTGGGAGACAGCTAATTCTCAATCTTCCTTTAATGATGTTAAAAGGGAGGGTACTAAGTCTGGAGTACAGATTTAAATAAAATGAAATATTTTTTCTCCTCTGAGATTCTGCATAGCAGGAATACTTTCAGGCTGAACAGAATAGAAGGTTCTGAATTCTCTGGAATGAAGAAGCAACCCAAAAATCAGCCCCAAATATACAAAAACAGAAAAAGAGAACAACTTTTATGGAAATGTTGTAAGATACTAAAAGCAAATAGAGCAAATCAATCAGATTCCAAAAGGCTAGTTCTGAATAAAGTAATAGGAGTAAAGTAATACTGCCATCATTAAACATCAGCACTACAGGTTAAAAACATAATATTTAAACTGAGTGAGCAATAACAGATTTATGAGAAGTGAAGTAATTTCAGTGTTACTGCCCAACAGAAATTGCACCACATGAAGTCACACATGCAGGGAAGAATTTAATTAAGACCATTTCCACAGGAGTCAAGGCTACTGCAGTAGGCAACAGAGCAAACTCAATCCCCGTTACAAAAGGTAGAAGAGTTTTCAAGCCCTGAAATGAGCTGGTGGAGGAGAACTGGGAGATGGTAGGGGGAGGTTGGCCAATGTGATGAGGCAATTTGCCTTTATCGTTTGTTGTTTATCGAAGTTAGCACACCCACCTTACCACGGAGACTGGAAGATAGGGATGTTTCTCTTTTTTTGATGATTACTGTTCAAGAGAATGTCTCCAAGGTCCTTAAGACATTGCTGAGTTTGTAAAGCTGGGAGATTTGCATCTCAAAGGGGCAGAGGAAGAATACAAAGAAAATAGTTTTCTAAAGTAAATGTTCTAAGAAAATGGAGGACAGAGGCCTAAAGACAAGAAGAAATCCCTAGCTCTATCAAGCCGGGGGATCATTAGGACAAAAATCTTCCACAGTTTCTATAGCAAAGCAGAAGAAAGGACAATTGTTTCTCCTCAAGAGACCAAAATTTGTACTTCATAACGTTCTCTTGTGCAGCTCTTAGAAATCTCAGAACTAATTCCAGATCTTTGCTTTTACATTTATTACATTAAAAACAAATCTGGACTTAGTAAAGAGAGGTGTTAGCTGAGTGATTTCACAAGGGAGGAACGGAACTGTTGGTTTAGGAAGTACACTTTAATGGTCAGATCTGCAAGTATCTCAAGAGATAGGCAGGAGGGTTTTTGTTCTTTTTTATACAAAATGCAAGCAAGAAACTGGTGTGAAGAGCTGGATAAAAAAGACCATATTGAATAGGAAATGTTCTACCCTGCAGCTAACCCTATTACCGGTGGGGCTTTCAAGGAGTGACTGGTCACTGCTGGGGCTAAGGGTGAGCTAAGTTCAAGAAGCCAGCAAAGGACAGATTCTAAAGCTAGATTTTGATTGATAAACATGTTACTTTAAGTCATCAACAAAGCACTTCAGTTAATCATGTGTTAACGTAAGAATGGGAATTTGTTTCTGGCCTTGTTATAAGTAAAGTAGCAAGTGTAAGTCTCAGCTAACTCATGCAAGGAAAGCAGGTTTCTGTGTAGTCATTTGGCAGAACTGGCTCCATCACTGTTTTATTGGATCACAGAGCTCTTGTATAATTCAGCGTTATCCACATGTAGAGGGTTCGTGGCTCACTATCTTGGAGATATATCTACCATGCAAAGACTGGAAACTAAGATTTATCTCTTAATGTGATTTATCTCTGTCAGGCTCTATCAATATAACAGGAAGAATACAGATTCTTAGGACTCTAAATAGACATTTTAGGAAAGAATCAAGAGGAAATAGTTCTCTCTGCTTTTTTAAGTGGAGAAAGCGTTTCTACTTGGCATTACAAAGTGCAGATGTAAGTCTATGAATTCATTTCAAAGAAGTTACTTGGGTTTTAGGTTCGCTTGGACAAGCCTTTTAGCAGCTATCAGATCTTAGGCAAATCACTGACTTTGGACTCATATCCATGTCTGTTAAAGAAAGTTTTTATGGGCTATTGAGAAAATTAAGTAAAATCTTGCCTGTGAAAATTTCTGCTGTGTGGTTTAGTGTAGCAAACTTAATGTCTCCCCTAAATTAACAAAATTTAGTGGAAATACCTCTTGTAGAAGATTTTAATAACCTTGAAAGAAATTTAAAAGGTTTTGTTACAGAATTTTATATATCCCTGGAACTTTCATTGTCTAATATTCTCAGTACATTTTATTAGCAACCTTGTCTCTTAGGTCAAAACACTCTTCTGAAGTGTTTTCTGTTCTGAGGAGTAACTTAACACAAAACTTTTGAGATCTCAGGGGAAAAAAATTATACTGATTTCAGATTTTCAGGAAGCTGTTTTCATTTCTACAGGTAGAGTAACAAGAACTGAAGCACTCAAAATATAAAAGATGATGTACAGTTATCTTATTTAGAAAGGAGGGTTTATCTGTGCTCTACAAGCCATACCGAGTATGATGGTAGATTCTAGATTTTTGTGTTTTGGTCTTTTGAATCCCACTCTACTTTAAACCTTAGCCCTTATTCCTGATACCCTAGTCTGCTTACTTGGAAGTGGACTGAGACGTATATCAGTCATAGAAGTGATTCCCAGCCAGGTGATCCCATGTATATATACACACATGCATAAAAGGCAGCTCTCCAGAGTACAAGAGTCATCTGCTGGTGATTGTTTTTCCCTCATTTTATTAGTATATATTCAATACACAATGGTTACTTTGAAGTTGAAAATTTTGTGCACTTATATATCACATCAACATCACAGTCCCTTCCCCTGGCCTTCCCATACCCTCCCTCATCTACTCTGACTCCCAATATCTCACCCATTTGGTTCTATGGGGTTCTGGGTTTCTCATATTCAAGAAACCATGCTATATTTAGCCTCCTGAATTTGACTCACTTCACTGATCATGATGGTCTCAAGTTATTTATATTCATCTACCTAAAAATGCCTTGAATCTGTCAGTCTTTATGGAAGAGTAGCACTACACTTGTACAAATACCAAAATTTTTGTGTCTATTATTCTGTTGATGGATACTTTGGGATCTTCCACAATGTGTCTATCATTTTAGCTATGCTGCTGTAGTATGAGTATACATATGTCTCTGTTATGCATTGCTTTTACCTCTTTTGGAAAGATACCCAAAGGAGGTATCACTGGATTGAAATATTTATTTCCAAACTTTTGAGGAAACTCCATACTGCTTTTCGTAATGGTTGAACCAATTTCTAGCCCCACCAGCAACGTAAAAGGGTTTCACTTTCCCCACAACTGTGCCAAAATCAATTGTGTATGTCAACTGACTTCTTGATATATGTCATTCTCACTGAGATAAAATGACATCCTAGTGATGTTTTGATTTGCTTTTCTCTAATAGCTAAGGAGAATATTTTTCATATATTTTCTGGCCATTTGAACTTCACCTGAGACCTGCATATTCTTTTCATTTGCCCATTTTAGTCGTTTTTTTTTTTTTATTTTAATGGGTCTTAGTTTCTTCTGTTCCTTCTACATTCTAGTTATTAGCCTTCTGTATAAGGTCTAGGGTATAAACAGTAATTTTTTCCAATTTTGTTGGTTCTCTCTGCACTCTGTTAATAACTTTCTTTGCCATGCAGAAACTGTTTAATTTGATATAATCCAATTTGGTGATTCTGGGGGCTATTTCTTTTGCATCTGATGTCCTTGATGAGAAAGCACTGAGGTGAGTAATCCCATCTTAATAGCTCCTCAAAAAGTTAAGTCCCTGGGAGTAAACATAGCTATGGGATTGACAGACCTCCACAAAATATCAACAATTTTATTTCATAGAACCTGAAAAGCAATCCTAAATTTCATATAAGACCATCAGAGACCCAGAGTAGTCAGAGAAATCCTGAACAAGGCAAAGCAGGTGGCATTACAATTCCAGACATCAAGTTATATTACAAGGCAACTGTGGTTTACAACCATATGTTACTGGCACAAAAACAGACAGGTTGACCAATACAAGAAAACCGAGGACGCAGAGACAACCTAAAGTGCCCTCAGCTACCTGATCTTTGATAAAGGGCCCAAAATCATACACTGGGAAAAGGGTATCCTCTTAAATGAATGGTTCTGGGAGACTTGGTTTCCACATGCAAAGGAATGAATATAGACACACACCCATCACCACTTACCAAAATTGAATCAAAGTGGACCAAAGACCTTGGTTTTGAAACTGAAACACTGAACATTCTGGAGGAATAAATAGGTAAAACTCATTAAGATATAGGTGTGGGCAGGGACTTTCCTCCTGGAAGGTGATTCTTGTTGTTTCATTGTCTCTGTGCCACATCGTAGCTGTGATTTTGTGTAGTCTGGCCAACCAACATGGCATCAGTAAACGCTTCTAACATTCTGAGAACCAAACAGGTCTTTCTCTTCTTGTAATTTCTTCCCAAATATCAAAAGGCAAAAGCTGTTGGAAAGTTCTTAGTGACATTAGCAGTTTTATGCAACTATAATAACTAACCTAGATCTCCATTAGTGCCATTTTTGTTCAGACGGCCAGCATATGCTTATGAAATGATTATTAAGTGCAGGCAGTCAGTACTCTGAGTGCTGAAGAAAAGCAGAAAATGATAAAGAGAAGCCTCTTTTTTGTGTAAGGAGGGGCATACAGACCAGCTGGTTCATCTCAAGTAAGTGCTTACATTCTAAAACGCATTAAAGACTCAAAAGCCAAACTGTGTCCTCCAACCTAAATATATTTTATAAAACCAATGTAATGACTGGAGTATTAAATTCATTTTTACAAGCTGGGTGTGGAGTATTCTCAGCACTCAGAAGGCTGAGGCAGGAGGATTGCTGTGAGTTCAATGCCAGTTTGGGCTACATAGTGAGCTCAGAAACAGTCTGGACTACAGAGTGAGACCCTTACCCAAAAAAAAAATAATCATTTTTATTTGATTGTTAATTTTTAAGCTTCGTTATCATATAAACTCAAATTTGGCAGCTAAAAGGTCCATTTGTAGTTCACTGCAGAATATGGATGATAAGAGGTGTATTTTAGTGAGAGGGCCTATTAAGAGCAGACAGAAATGTGACCAGGAAGTAAATTGTTAACCATTTCTAATTGACAAGTGCTCCTTAAATTTCCACTGTAAGCAAACCACTACTACAATAATATGTGATATTTTGAAACGTGAATACATGTACTATGTCATAAGTAAAATATAATATGAGGAAATACTGTAAAAACTGTAAATGAACCAAAAATTATATTTATACAAGGAAATAATTCTAAAATACCCGAGCTCATGCTTCAGAAAGAGAACATTTAGCAAAACTTGATAAGTATGTTTTAAAATGTTTCCATGTTTCTGTCATCACTTATGAGAAAGAAATTCATTGATTTTCTGGTAGCTGTAGATTTTCTTTATTTGACTTTTAAAAGATCATAATAACTAGAATTACTTCTAGGATACGGAAAAACCTGAAGACCCCACAAGGATCCCAAGGCATTTTAATGGTGCTGTTCTCATGGAGACATCAATTAGAATCATAAAATTAACCGTTCTTTTTTATTGTCTTTGTTATAGTTTCTAATGCTGCCTTTGTTCAATGTGGCATGTTCTATGCATATGAAAACCAATTTTCTTGCGGTGTTGCTTGTATTTTTAAGTTGAGAATTGTGTCAGTGAAGGTGCCAGACACTAGCGGGAAGAACAGTCACCATGCAAGCTGTCATTTAAAAAAACATCTTCAGTGTATAATTCTGGTTGCACAGCACCATGCGGCAGATCTTAAGTAACTGAAACTAGGTGCTCAGTGGTGCGTGGCTCCTCCATCTTCACTCCTCCCGTGCCCTGGACACCACCTTCATTCTTTGACTCTGTCAGTTTGGCTGGTTTAAATATCTCATCCAAGTAGAATCATGCAATATCTGTCGTTTTGTAACTGGCCAGTTTACTTAACATCATGTTTTTAAGGTTCATTCATGTATGCTGTCATGTATCACAGAAATTCTTTTTTTAGGCTGAGTTGAATTTCATTGCACCCAGACACAGGCATTTTTTATTCATTCATTATCGGTGGATGTTTAGGTTATATCAACAGTTCGGTAATTGTGAACTATGCTGCAATGAAAACTAAAATACTAACTCTTTTTGAGATCTTAATTTTAATTCTTCTGCTTAAATACACAGTAATAGAATAGTTGGATAGTAGGGTAGTTCTATAAATAGTTTTAAATTTTTGACACACCTTCATACTTTTTTCCATGGTGGCTGCAATATTCTTCTTTTCCAACAATGATGAGCAAGGTTTCAAGTTATCCAACTGTGTTTTGAGTAATATGCATAAAATCATTCCCTTAATGCTATTATTCAATGAAGATTGTGCCCTGGTGCAATAACATGTTGTGGAAATTTTCTGGCACTCATATTAAATGAATACCAATTGTTAAAACGCAGTCATCATTTTCTTCTTCCAGGTATCTATGGTTATAATATGTCTTTATATCGCATAACATTGCACCTACAAAAACACTCCAACCTTCAGTTTTGTGTTTTCTTTACTTTAACTGGAAGTAAACTATTCTAAATGAAAATGCCACAGACATTTCTAAGAAACAAATTCATTTATGTCAAAAATTATATAAGGAATACTCAAGTTAAAGAGGCCAGTTTTCTAATACTGTACCTGAATTATAAACTAATAAACTTTTTCAGGGAAGAATTAATGAATTATAGGTCCTGACCTTTCACTGTCTTTTTCAGGATCCTTGGACTGAGTGTCCTAATATCTGTCTCCCAAATGACTAGCAGATTTTTTGTTGCATTTTTAAATGCTCCAGATGGTTGGTTTGTCTCACAGTATGTTACATACATACAACTTTATGGAATTTTTTTCTATCTAGTTTTAAAATATGGAGGATAATAAACTTTAGAATATCTTTAAAAATGAACAGATAAAATACAATATTTTATAAATATCAGGGCCAGAAATGTGTGCTTGAACAAGTAAAAAAGTCACTACCAATAGCAATCACGATGGAAAACAATGCCCTACCTGCTCAAGTGACTCTGATTCTAGTCATCTGTGAGAGCAGAAATTGGAACAAATATAAACAGGTTTCATTAAATCACAAATAGCAGGAAAGAAAAGTGTGACCCTCCCCAATTTTATTAATAGTTCAACAGACAAGATCTCAATAGAATGGTGATAAATTGTCTAAATGGTGTTGAGACTCTGTGAGTCTTCACGAGATGGTTCTATTCTGGCAGCACTCGGGTTGCAGCGGGGCATCCTTTAGTCTGTCCATCTCCACTGTGCACCTTCATGGCCAAGGGAGTCCTAGACAGTGGCCTACTGACTGCTTTTTCTTAACGCTCTCCCAAGCACAAGTCGAGCTGTACTACCAACCTGTTTCTGCCTAAGGATTTACCCACAGACTTGACCTTGCCTTAAAACGTCTCTGTTCCGGGGTAGCTGGAGACAAAATGCATATTCAGGCCCTATGAAATGTAACAAGAATTCTTATTAACTATAATCTGAAAAATATTCTGAATACCTTCTTCATGTTTGATATTTTCTAATGTGCCATATTTTTAGAAATGCATTTTAATACTGTTAAGCCATTTTTCCTAAAACTAAACCTTTCTCTCTGTGGCCTGCTGGAAGTAGTGATATCTACTCCTGTCATTTAACGATATGTGAACCGAACGAGCTGTTAGGATCACTTTGGGTCTTTCTGTTGTCAAAAATGTAATAGAAAACTGGCTTATCTCTAAAAAGACAGAAACTGGGAAATAGGATATTTCATTCACAAATACATGCAAGGAGAGACAGGATTTTTATTTCAGTCTAAATCAAGAAGAAAGGGGGGGAAAGAAATCATATAGTTTTCCTATTGCAATGCCCTCTAGGAATCATGCTATATTTCTTTCTATATGTCATCTCATTTCTGCTCAAAATAACTTTAGGGAATTGGTCGTTTACCAATAACTGATTGTAGAAAAGTAAGTAACTGCCTCAAGGTCATACTGTTGTAAGAGGCTTAATTAACATTCAGCCAAGGTCTACACATGAGTGTCTGATATTCTGATTTGTGTTGGCCACACTGAGTGAAAAGGAGTTGACTGTAGTCTCATATAAAACATCTAATATAGTTAATGCAATATAGTTAGCAAAAAATTGCAAAACAAATACTCATAATGACTTAAGAATGTTTAGAAATTTTAGTTGGGTTGGGCCATATTCAAAGCTGCCTGGGCCATGGGTTGGACAAACTGGAAAGACCCTACTGTCCTTACATATTGTCATTATTTCACTAATTGTATTAATTTTATTTTGTGTAGGTACTTTATGACTTTTGTTACAGCTATATACAGTTAGTAGTATTTTTACTTATTGTTTTAATTAAATAAGCTCACCAAAATTTTTTTTGAAAATATATGTATCTTTAACTGTAAGCTGTAGCTCATTTTAACAAGTAAAAGCGACGGATCCCTTTTCATAGGTAGCAGACATATTTAAATTAACACAATGAAGGAGAGGTAGCTCAGCATTAGAGCACTTGTCTTGCGGGTGCAAGGCTCTGAGTCCAATCTGTAACATGGCAAAAACTTAAAATCTCTAATAATAAATACAATTAAAAGACAAGCCTTTTTAAAAAAAATTAGACTGGTATTTTTAAAGAGAAAAGTGGTAATGAGAAAGAGTATGACCAGTATAAATTTCTCATTAATGCAGTGGAAGAAATAAGAGAGAACTGGGAAGGTTAATTTTCTCACTATGAGAGTCAACATAATGTTATATGATATATTAATACGCTGTAGAATCTGTAGAGTAGTCAAATCAAGCAAATTATCTGTCACCTAAAGTACTTACCAAATTTTGTGGTGGAAACATTTAAAATTGACCTTTTAGCCATTTCAAAAATTCAGTACATCTTATAACTAGAGGTCACCATGCTATGCAAAAGATCTCTAAAAATGTACTGTCTTGTCTGCCTGAAGCTTCGTTCTCTTCAATAGGGACCTTCTCTTTGCCTTCAGTGGCCAGCCTCCGCGCACCACCTCTCTGTGCTCAGCTTGGGAGAGTGATGGTTTCAAGTTTCCCAGATAAGAAACAAGGTGCAGTATTTCTCTGTGTATACATGGATTACTTCACTTAGCAAAATTTTCTCTAGGTTTAGCCATGTTATCACAGTTGATAGGATTTTTTAAGCCTAAACATTCCATTGTATTTATACATATATGTACATATATACATATACATTTATATGTCATGTTTATTTTATCCATTCATCTGTTTATTCCATATAGGAGCCATACTATAATGAGCATGGAAATGCAGATACTAGTTTGACATGAGTTCCTGCCTTTGCATTTTTCTACCTAAGGGTATCTGGAGTAATCCCCGTAGTTAGTATGCCACCCTGGGAAATATGCAGATAAGCCTTGCTGATTTGCACTTCACACCTGATGAGATGAAGACTGTGAATGATGTTTTAATTGGATGTCAACCTTGAGAAGTCTTCTTTCTTGCAAATTTCTTCACAGAAGTTGGCAGGAATTCTGCATGCAATTGAGTTGTTAAATCACATTGGAAACATACCTTGAATCTTTCAAAATTTGATATAGCAGAATAGATAAAAATGAAATAGTACTTTCAAGCTGTGCATTCCTAAAGCCCTCACAGTCTCAGGAGGAAATGGCCCTTTGGGCCACTGTCCACTGATGGCAGCTGAAGAGCTTTCACCTTGGTTACATCTAAAACATGCTAAATGATGCCCATCAAAATAGGACCTCCTCTTCTGAGTATTTCTCATCTATAGTAGAGAATTCTTAGGATGTAATGAAAAGAAAATTTTATGAAGACATAAATACTTTAGACACATGTTTCTATAAAGCAACATGATTGTAATCAAGGTGACAGACTAGTGCGAGTATGCTTCTGAGATCATTCAATAAATACCTCTTGAGAGGCCCGCTATTATTTTCCAACAATGTAAGGTCTCAGCATTCCTAATTGATCATCATAGACCATCTCCAGAAGGTGTGAAAGAAAACTAAACCTGAAGGATTAAAATACCTGAGATTAATTTTAAAAACATTCTGTGTTTAGTGTAGAAGTAGTCAAATGTCAGAGAGTACTAAACACAATAGTACTTCTGGCAAAAGTGAAGTCGAGAACTTGATCGTGGTCTATATTGATTTAAAAATAGGAAAATGTTTATACAACTCAGTGTTAACAAGTAAGCACTGTGCAGAACAATCACTAGGTAATAATATTAATCTCTCCTAAAAATCTATTATGATTTGGATAGATCTAACTTCCTAGACCTCAACTTTCTCACATATAAAATGCGTATGTTATTAGGACTTTTCTCCCAATTTGAATGTAACTACTGAATGATATAAAACGTTTAGAGTACTTAACATGGTGCTGATACAAAAGAAAGCACTCGGAAAATGTTACTGTCTGTCCCTTTATACTATTCAGAAAAAAAATGTGACAAACTATTTAAAACAGACATCTCTTTATGCTAAAGAGAAAATTTCAGTTTGATGTTAACAACTATTAATAGTAGGCACTAATCTGTCATTTTCATAAAGATGTCAAACATTCATAGCTTCCTTTCAGACAACAGCTAGTTAGATTTTAATAACCCAATGAAGTTCAGGGACAGAGAAAGACAGGCACCCAAGCCATGTAAGCCAGAGTATGACCTCTCAGCCCACTAACAGCACTTTAGACAGAGAAAAAATATTTCAGTAACAATTGAAATTGCAGCCAAACATGAAGCAGAATGGTATAGGAAAGTATTTTTATAGGTTCTGGACATGACTCAGCTCCATTTGTACTGCAACAGTAAAAAAATAGTGTCTTAAATGCAAACTAAAAATAAAGGGAAAACATGGCTGCCAGAGAAAGAGCTACGCCAACTTTGTTAGTGATGCTATAAAATCTTTGAGAAATGGGAAGTTAACAGCTTAACAGAAATTATCTAATAACAACAAAAGTGCCCAAAATAACAGCCACATAAAAATTATATAATTAAGCACAATGGTAAGAGCCATGTGTTATTATATGCAAGTTAGACAAGTTTCAAAACTCAAAACAGAAAATCTTTTTATCAATAATTTGAAATGCTAAGTTTATTTGAGATTCATAAAGTAAAAAAATTATAAGTAAGAATTGTACACAAAATTAAATCTACCTGAAAATAACTTTTAAATACTCAAATCACATGCATAACTTCCCACCAGTTTTTTTTTTTTAACTTCATTCCTCTGAAATGTGTCTGTGTGCCAAGAAGATCAATTTCTGCACCTATAAAGTATGTTTCTTATTGGGTGTTTTAAAAATTATTCTTAACCTTTTCCATAAAAACTATAAATGTAATTTACGTAGTTTGTACCTTAAATATATTTTCATATGAAAATAAATAAAATGAAATTGTTGCAAGACTAAGCACAATTACTGTGAAATTTTACCCAGAACTTTAAAAAGTTTCAGAATATAAAATTTATTTCACATTTTGATCTTTGTGGCCTCTTTCATCTCTATATGTACTGATGCTGTGAAACAGCTAAAACTATTTTTTAGCCATTTCTGTGAACAAAAAAAGGTAAAACACAATTAAAAGTTAAGCCATATGATCAGTTTTTCTTACTGATGAACTGTATTTTCTTAAAGTCATATAAGGAATAAGCTGAGTTTTGCACATCCAAAGATCGTCAACCGCTGAACCAGCTACGTGAGAGTATTTAATGACTTAGTTATTATCAGGACTACATAGGAACATGAACATCAGTAGGCCTGTTAATTAATATAAAAGTGTTTGTGACAAACACACCATTTTCTCCTCTTGCATCCTCGTAACACAGATTATTTTTGTGACTAGCTGCAGAGGTGGGGAGGGTTTATTCCCACACATCAGGCTATTCTCCAGTTGACACTAGCTGATGTTCTGAAATGTAATTCACTTCAACTCTCTGAACATTCAGGAGTCAGTACCCACAGCTGGCCCCTCTTCAGATGCCAGCGCACATTCATTCCACGTTGTAGCATATATAGTTACTTTCTTGTTGCTGTGATATAATCCCTGGCATCCACAATTTACAGGAGGAAAGATTTATTTTAGCTCAGTTCCAGAAGGTCACAGTCCCTTCGTGGGCAGCTGGCAGTGGTGGATGCACATGATGGAGACTTAGCTGTTCATGGCATGGCAGGCAGGAACCAAGTCAAGGGTGAAGGGTGGAGCTAGCAGACGCTCTTCCAGATCCTGCTGTGGTGACTTGCCCCTTCTGAATCCAGCCTGTGTTCCACTCATTGTGGGTTAGGTCCAGTAGCTGCTCCTTCCAGATCACATGCCCAGTAATGTGCCACACAACCTAATTCACCTCCAGCATGTAATCTATAATCTGCCAC
>PVKB01000939.1:519203-537018 GCA_004027205.1 Ctenodactylus gundi | reverse complement strand
AAAAAAAAAAAAAAAAAAAAAAAAAAAAAAAAAAAAAAAAAAAAAAAAAAAAAAAAAAAAAAAAAAAAAAAAAAAAAAAAAAAAAAAAAAAAAAAAAAAAAAAAAAAAAAAAAAAAAAAAAAAAAAAAAAAAAAAAAAAAAAGACTGCTGGCAAGGCTGTGAGGAAAAAGGAACACTTCTACACTGCTGGTGGGTCTGCAAACTGGTTTGACCATTATGAAAAGCAATGTGGGGATTCCTGAGAAAGCTGAGAATAGAAATCCCATTTGACCCAGCTACAGCTCTACTGGCCATTTTCCCAAAAGAACTAAAGTAGTCATATCATAGGGACACACACACAGTGCAACCACTATGGAAGGCAGGACAGAGATTCCTCAAAAGGCTGAAAATAAATACTCCACTTGATCCAGCTTACCTCCTCTGGGTATCTTTCCCAAAGAGTTAAAAGCACCATATGACAGAGGCAAGTATACTTGTGTGTATAGGAGCACAACTAACAACTACAATGTGGAAAATGCTGAAATACTCATCAACAGACCAATGGATGCAAAAATTGTGGTATGTGTATGCAGTGGAGTACTACGCTTCTGTAAAGAAATAGATTCGAGGCTTTGGAAGATAAGTGGACATAGCTTGAGATGATCACGCTAAGTGAAGTGAGTCAAACACAGAAGGTTAAATATTGCATGGTTCCTCTAAGATGAGAAACCAAGAATACAGCCATTCTATAGAACCAAATGGGTGTGACGGGGGAGTTAGGGAGGTTGGGAAGGTTGTGGGAGGGCCAAAAAACGGGGAGGAAAAGGGATTGTAATGTTGACGCAATATATATGTGCACAAAATATGCAAGCTCAATGTAACCATTGCGTATCACATATATTAATCGTACAGTCATGTTTACGGCAGCACAATTCATAACAGCTACATCCTGGTACCTACACACCCATCAACAGAGGCGTGAATAAAGAAAATGCGGTATTTATACACTATGGAACATTATGCAGCCATAAAGAAAGATAGTTATGAAGCCTTTGAAAGAAAACGGGGCCACCTTGAATCAATAATGCTCAGGGAAATGGACCACACATAAAAAATTGACTATCAATTAGTGTCTCTCATATGAGATTGCCACAAATATATGTACGTAAAGATCTTAACATAGGAGACTGGGAAGGAAGAGAGGTAATGGACCGCCAGGAAAGGGAAGAGACACTGAGGACGGGAGAGAAGGGAGGAGGAAGGGGAACGAAGAGGGATGGAGAGTTCTCCATCGGGACATATATGGGCACAAATTCCCAAGTTGCATGTTATTAACATGTTATTTACTCTGTAGATTATGCACACTCAAAGAAAAAATTAAAAAGAAACATTTTTACAATTTCTCAAACATCACTATATAACCCAGTAATTCCACTCCTAGGTACTGCCCAACAAGAGAAATAAAAATACACATTTATATATTACAAATGTTCTTACTAGCATCACTCATAATCGTCCCAAAATGGAAACAACCCAAATATTCGTTTGTTTGTTTTTGTTTTTGTTTTTTTGAGACAGGGTCTTGCTCTGTAGTCCAGGCTGGTCCTGAACTCATTATGGAGCCCAGGCTGGCCTTGGACTCACAGCAATTCTGCTGCCTCAGCCTCCCAAGTGCTGGGATTACAGGTGTGCACCACCACCAACCTTCATGTGGTGCTGATAAATGAAACTTGGGGCCTTGAGCTTGACAGACAAGTGCTTTAACCGCTGAGCTATTCCTCCAGCCCAGCCCAAATACTTGTTAACTAGTGAATGATAGAGCAATATATTGGAAAGTTATTCAACCATAAAAATTTAAAAAGCACTGATTCTTGCTACAGCACTCTGAATGAATCACAAAACACTACACAAAGTCCACATCTATAGAAATCCATGTGTGTGATCCAAGCAAGTCTATAGAGGCAGAGAACTGGGGGCTGAAGGAAGGGCTCAGCTGTTAAAGAGCTGACCTAGCAAGCACTAAGTACCCGAGTTCAATTCCCCAGCACCACATAAGCCAGGTGTGGTGGCACACGCCTGTAATCCAGCACTGGGGAGGCTGAGACAGGAGGATTGCGGTGAGTCCAAGGCCAGCCTGGGCTCCCTAGTGAGTTCAGGACCAGCCTGGGCTACAGAGCTACTACACCTTGTCTCAAAAAAAAAAAAAAAAAAGTACACAAATCCTAAATGTATAGCCTGATTTACACAGACAGCTACACAGCCACATAAGCACCCTGGGTGATCAACACCCAGATTAAGATGGTGAACAATGCCAGCATATAAGAGTGCTCCTCCTAGCCAGTCTCCCATGGCAGTAATCGCCACCCCACAGGTGACTGACCCCTGTACGCTGAAACAGATCAGGCCCTCACTGGACATTAGCATCAGTTCTTACCAGCAAACAACTCTGGGGCTTGCCCTTTGCTCATTGGCTACTGCATTCTGATGGCACCATTCTGCCCCAGGCTGAGCCGACACGTCAGATCCCTTCAAATCAAGACTCCGCAAGGCCTCTTCCTAAATGACAACCGGCTGCTCAGCAGACGGGCTTTTAAAGACACTCCCCTCTTTTCTTTGGGCCTGCTTTAGCCCCACTTTATCGATGAAGAACCTGAGACCTGGAGAGGTTTGATTTCTGGCCCTGATCGCAAAGCTCCTCATTGGTGAAACCGGAAGTGTTGAGTCGGGACTCCCAGGTCCTCGAAGTGTGGCTTGTCCTCTCTGAATCCTCAGAACTTGGCGAAGTGTCAGGACACAGGGTCAGAGCGCAATGAGGGCGCGTCGTATTTGGATCTAATTAAAGAATGGCTCTGGGAAGGAAAAGTCTTCCCAAGCCCAGCGGGAAATCTGGAGCAGAGAAATGACAAATTATTTAAGGAGTGGTGGAGGGCCTCCAAGTGGGAGGAGCCAGGCGCCCCCTGGACTTCCGGGCTGGGCTGGCTCTGGGCGCCTCCTGCCGCCTGTGGGGAGGCTGGGGCTCCCGGCTGAGGAGGCTGCCATCATTCATCACAGCCTTGCAGCCTGAGGAAGCTCAGGGCCTGTCCTGGAGGACACGTTCAATCAACTCTGGTTCAATTTATTCCCTCTAAATGACTGTGAAATGTAAATAAAATTAAATTAATGCCACTGTATTTGTCTCTGGTTAGGGCCGTAATGGGCTGCAGTAACGCTGCCCCTGAGTTGGTTGTGAAGACAGAGGCCTCCGCAGCGGTGATGTGGCTGGCTTTGTGGCCCCTCTCAAAGGCCCCCCGCCATGTCCTCGGTTCCACAGGGGTGGTCGACACTGTCCCCAGCCAGTGTTTTTACTGTTCGTTCCTCTTCCACCTCAGACCAAACCGGTCTGGAGCTCCCTGCTGATGCTCCCACTGTATTGTCCCTCTGCTCCCTCAACTCTCTGGTTCTTGGGCTCAAGGACAGTGCAGAATGACTTTTTGGACCAAGCCCAGGGCACACACCCAAGGCCTGTCTATGGGGAGCCACCCACACATGAATCCCTGACCAGCGCCAACAGCTTACCCCACACCATGTCACCACTGCCCTGGCTCAGGGTTTCTTGTTGTCCACACTGATGACATTCCGGGCCAGATCATTCTTTATTGTGAGGAACTATTCTGTGCATTGTATAAAGGTTAGCAACATCTCCGGTGTCTCCTCACTAGGTACCTGGAGCAGCAGGCTCAGCCAACTGTGAGAGCTTGAAATGTCTCCAGACTTCACCAGAAGTTCCCAGGGAGCCCAAATTATACCTGGTTGAGAATCGATGACAGTTGGGGTGGGGGAGAGAAAGGAAGGTATACAAAGACAACAGAACCCTGCAGTGCTACACTGGGATCCTGAGGGCCCCCCAAAGCCTCAGGTATTTGGAACTCAGTGTTTCTGGAGGGGAGAGCTTGACTGGAAGGGGCAGATGTTTGGGCTTTGACCTGGAAGGATTGTACCAACTTGCCGAGATTAGGGATTGACCAGGGCAGAGCTTTCTGCAAGTTTGTTATTGACTTGTGGACTAGGAAATGAGAAAGGGGCACCCACCCTGGCAGTAAAGCAATTAAGGGAAGGAAGAAGAAACATGGTGACAGCTTCTTCCTGGGAAAGCTCTAGCCTAGCCAGTCTGCAAACTTCACTTGACTGCTGTCTGCAATGAGGTCCAGCCTCTGTTCCTGCCATGTACTTCCGCCATTGCTGTTGGCAGCTGCCCACTGAAACGACAGTGTATGAAAGAGAACTTGTGAAACTGAGAGCTGAATAAGTCTTTCCTCTCTTAACTTAATGGAAGTTGGGTATTTTTGTCAAAGGAACAAATAAGTAACTAAGACACACAGCCTGAGAGTTTTTTCATTCTCCGCCTAACAATGCAGTATCTTAACATCTGAGAACATTGGTCTAACAGCTTGAGTACTAAGTGACCATCCAACTTTCACACCAAACACCAGTAATTGTGGACACCTCCACTGGGGAGCCTCCTTTACTTCACCCACTCTGTTCCTCAGTTTACCCAGACCCGCCTTGAGAACTACCCTAAGGAACCAAGAAAGGGGGATTCCCTTAAGATTTCTCCCTTGGCAAAGGTGTCCCAGAAAAAAACAAAGAGGTCTTGGTAGATCAGGGTTCCCCAAGGAGGAAGAAATTTCTAATCAAGATGAGATTCTCAAATCAAAGAAAGTAAAGATGGGAAGCAGTTGGCAGTTGTCCAGTAGAGGAAGGCTACATTTTACAGAGAGGACTATTAGACATCTTCAGGGGCATTTTGTTTTGATTTCATGATACTGGGGATTGAACTCAGAACCTTTACACTGAGTTCTACCGCCAGTCCACATTACCCGGGCTATACTCAAACTCACAATCCTCCTGCCTAAGCCTCCTAGAGTGCTGGGATTGCAGGCCCCTGTCACCAGGCATGGCTCAAAAAAAAAAAAAAAAAATGTTGGTAGTACTTGAAATTGAAACCAGGACCTCTACACTGATGTACATCTCTAGACTTTTTTGTATTTTTATTTTGAGACTAAGTCTCCAAGTTGACCAGCTGAACTAGAACTAGTCATCCTCCTACCTCAGCATCCCAAAAGACTGGAATTATAACTACACCACCACACCCGGCTTGCTCGTGATCTTTCTAGAACTCAACTAGGTGGGCCAGGTGGGTTGTTGGCTGAGAGCTCTCCAGTTCTGCCCTTTAAACCAGGTCAAGAGAAAGCTGGACTCAGGTGACATCTCCCAGTTCAGAGGGCCTGATAGTAAAGGGACTAAAGATCAATTTGCCCAGGGGAGGGAGGACAGGAGAGAGTCCTCATCCCTCACCTTCCTCTCCCACCTCTCAGTTCAGCCATCTCAATTTACAGAACGAGCTGTGGGAAAACAATCCTGTGATTTTTACTCTATTTATAAACCTCTTAAAGCTTTTTATGTGGTCCAGAAGAAGGCCCAGCAGAGCATTCCAGCTTGCATAGAGGAAATCAAAGAAAATGTTTATAATCACAGGATAAAGCCTGTGCTCAGAAGTATACCAGGACCCTGGGGGACGGGGATTCACAATCACAGAGGGAATTCTATCCCACCTCTCATCCATGCATTGCACCATGATCTGATTCATGCATTTCTGTGTGGACGTTCTCTCTGTATGTCTACCTCTTGCCAAAGTCTGAATCTGGCAGAATTTGTGATTTTTTAAGTCAGTAAAAACCAGAGTCCAAAAGTACATTCATAATCTGGGGACTGTCTACCAACCAGCTTTGTGTCAGGAGGATGTTTATTTGACCCTGGCTGCTGGGATCACGAAGTGCACATCTAGACCCACTGTTCTTGTACTAAATCTTTGGGCTGCCTTCCTCCCGCTAATTCTGCTGACCAGGATACCCTAATGCAGAAGATGAAGAACACATCTCCACTCACATGGTTCCACGAGCAGGGTGGTGACCTCCAAGGGCACCCTCCGTCCCTTCCGGGTGTCCGGAAGAGCTGCATTGCTGGCTCCACGAGGACAACACAGTGTATTACTCTCTGGACAGCAGATGAAAAGGGCTGGGCCTTGAGTGCAGTGGGAAAAGTACCGCTCTATCCCTGACTCCTCCACCTTCTCTCTGGGTGCCTCTTTGGGTCAGGTTCCTGGTTGTCCTGAGCCTTCGCCTGCCTGCTTCTCTGGCTGCAGTCCTCCCTGCTGTGGTGGAGCTTCATCCGGACGGGAATGAGGGAACTTCTTGTTCTGGTAGGTGGCTGGGAGTAAGAACTGGAAAAAGAAGAATCCGGATGGTTTTCCAGACTTTTCCTTGAGAGCCAAGCTTTACAAACCCATGCCTCTTTTACTTCAAAGATTATTTAGGAAAAGTAGAATGCAACAAAACTTTTTCTGCCCACCAGGGCCCTGCCCCCTACCTGTCCTGCACCACAGGTGTCTGTGTCTTCTCCCACAGTTTCTGCATGGATGGCACAGACCTTGCCTGCAGGGCCAGCTCCTCCTCTTTGGATTTGATGGATGGTGATTGGAACAAGGGGTGTGTGTGTGTGTGTGTGTGTGTGTCCAACAGACGTGAGAGATGAGGTACACACAAGACATAAACAGGAGACAGACTGACAGGCTCAGACGCAAGGAACAACTGAGGAAGAGAGACGAAAAGTGATGAGTGGGGAAGGGAACACAATGAAAATGGGATCCAGAGACACCAGAGGAGTAGAATTTGATCACCTCCCTCTGCCCCAGTTTCCTCACCTATAGCACAGGGATGATAATAGCTCCTGCCTCGTAGGGCAACTGTGAGGATCAATTGAATCAGTACACACCTGTAAGTGCTTAAACCCACACCTGGCTGATTTGTGTTATTGAGTATAAATATTAATTATTAATATTTTTCCATGAATGTCTGCAGTGTTAGAAATTTAGGGGCAGCCTCTGTCTACAGAGGGTAGGAGAAGAGGAAGTTCTTGGCCTCGGTTTGGGGAGAAGCTCCAGGGCAAAGGCTGAGGGGTGGTATGAGGCTCAGCTGTTACTGGGCAGTGTGGGCATGCCAGCCAGGGCAGACCGCAGGTGGGAACGTTTGTCAGTCCCACAGAGGAACACGGCCTCATGCGGCTGCGCCAGCATGTGGCTCATGGGTGGGAAGCCCAGAGCTGGGATCCCTGCCACGCAGGCAGCAGGAAAGATCTCCAGCTTTAGAAAGAAGCTCATGTCCTAGCAGAAAGACTTCTCCATTTCTGAGCAAAGTTGAAGGTGACCCCCTCACTGGCTGCTTCTCAGAATCCTTCAGGCTCACATCCGGTGCCAAGGGAAGTCGAATCTGGCACCCACAGTGGCGGCCACCCTGTTAAAGGCCATGCCATCCTCTCTTCGTCAAGTTCACACAAGTCACAGACCCCTCCTTCAGGTGAGGATTTCATTGCAGCCTCTCCTCCTTCTCCCAGAATGCCAGGATGGAGCTTACAACCCTGTGCAACTTCTCTGCTTATGCGTCCTCGATGGAGCGTGAGCTATGGACCAGGCTGTGGTCCCTTGAAACCAAGGCTGCATCCATGTAGGAGTGGAGCAAGATGGAGGACAGTGTAGCATTGGTGCCTGGCCAGGTCAGCACAATTACCAGGTAGCCAGATGCCACCTCATTTTCAGACAGCTCAGGCCCAGCTGGCAGCCTTGCTCCCCAAGGAAGGCCGTGACACAACCACAGTCTGGTGTGGGATGGACAGTGCAGAAGTGCAGGCACTGTTGGAAGAGTGTCACAGATGAGGGCTCGTACTCAGGATCTTCCCCAGCCACAGCGCTGAACGTGGTGAGCCTGCTCTCTCCTGGTCTTGGGCCTGCGCTCGCCTCTCAACACCAGTCAGGGACTTGTGGGCTGGATTTAGGGTCCAGGGAACCTGCAAGCTTCAAACCGCCCTGGACGGCACACCATGTGGCAGGGCAGAGACCAAAGACTCCAAGTAAGGGCCGTTCCCACCCTAATTATTAATATTATCATCACTATTTTATCACCGTTGATTACCGTCATCACCTCCAGTCCGCAGCAGGGGCACAGGTCCAGGGGCAATAAACACAAGCCTCCCCTGATGCTTTGTTCTGCTCTGCCCTTCACAATCCTGTGTCCAAAATGACACACGCCTGGTTTGGCCTCACCCCCTCCTAGCACCATTTTTTTTTTCCCCTGAAAAATGCCAGATGTCCTCTATCCCTTGCACCTCCTCGTTAACCCAGAAAATAGTTCTTTTTGTCTCAGCTGTCTAATGAAGTAAGTAAGGTAGAGAGGTGAACAGGTTGGAATTTAATGATAGAGGGGCTTGAATTTTAGGGCACCATTGGAGTTTCATTGTGAAATAAATGGGGAGCCACGAATGGAGTCGGGGAAGAAGAGCTGTGGGAGCCAGCCTTTTAAAGGCTCGCCAGTGCGGGGTAATATTTAAGCTCCCTCAGTCATCTACATGCTTATGGAAACTAATATCAAGTATTTTCACAGACTTGAGAGCAGAGGAGAGGAGCGGAGGGTTTAAAACAATTCAATCCGGAGACAGGGGCCTGATACAGACCCCAGGAGCCAGGCCCAGCCGCTGTGTCTCAGTCCTTTTTCTGTCGTTGAGCTGGGACCAGAAGCCAAGTAGGGAGAAAGAGAAATTGGGACAGAAGACGGACAGACAGATAGACAGAAATAGTTGAGAGTCTGAGTCAGACTCAACTGGAGACTGGTCCCATGACATATACTTATTTAAGGCAAAGTCCCAGCTCTAATGATAGTTTTAGAGTCCAAAATATTCCTCTGTATTTAAAATAATAAATTCCTCCTTTTCCCCCCCTTTTCTTTAAGTTGGTTCCTGTTGCTTCCGGAGTACTAGCAAACACAGTCTCTGTGTGTATACTTTTATTCTCTCTTCTCCCTCTCTCCCCACACCAAAATGCAAAATGCATGCAATGCATACGTGCATACGCACATGCCCACATAATCTTTTCTTATTTCAGCCGCCGGCCACTAATGAAGGTCAGGCAGGGACTCTGGCCCCAGCGGCTCATGACAGACGAGTCCCTCATCTCCTGCAGCTACTTCCTCCTCCCACTTAGCCACTGGGCCTGATATCTTCCCGTAGACCCATAATTATGGCATGTAGCCACACCTGAACGTCTCTGCATATTTGGTCTCCCTGACTGGAATGCCTTCCCTTTGAGCTCACTCCAACTCGGGTTTGGATTCCGCTCCGGCAGCAGTCTGGATGGGGCACCCCGCCTCTATGCCTTGGGGACAGCCCCTTCTAACTTTAGCTGGGCACTGCCCACACTGCTCTACTGTCCGCTTATTCATCTGGTAACCCCTGGCCTGGCAGCCCCTAGGGTGGTCACTGAGCCGTCTGTGTCTCTGTATTGTTACTACCCAGTGCAATGCTGGGCCTTCGGTGCCGGTAGCCTGAGTGCAGCCACTGGGTGAAAGAGAGGACAGAGTTTTAGTAGTATTTGTATTAGTGTGTGTATTAGTTCTGGCTCTTGCAAAAGGCAGAATTTACAGATTTTATAACGAAAAGGATTAGGAAGGCTTACAAATCCGAGGATAGAGGTGGTCCAAGATGGCTGCTCAGCTGTGAAGTACATCTCCCATCCAGGACTGCAGGACAGCCGGTGAGGTGAGAGTCTGCCGCAGATCCTGGTTGTTCGAAAAACAATGGCAAAGACCAGAGCCTGAAGATCAGCGACTGAAGACCAGCGATGGGCAGACAGGTGCAGATCGAGACTGGGGCAAATCTGTGCTGACGATCTGCGATATGTAGCAAGTCAGCGTCCATAGACAACTGCAAAGGCAAGAGCTTTCCCGGAGGAAGAAGCTGTGACAATCTTCCTTCTTCCTTCCTCTTATACCGTTGGAGCTCCAGTTGGCCCTCCCACACCTGGCAGGTGCTCTTCCCTCATTGGCCGGCCCACAAATCCCTCACACTCAAATCCAGGCTGGTTCTCAATTCCCAATCTAGATGTGGTCCCAACACCCTAATCCAGGTGTGGTTCCTAATTCCCTCAAGTTGACATAATCTCTTCAACCACCTCATCGTGTTACTTTGCTCATCCTCAGAGTAACCTGTGAAGTCAACATAATAATTTCCATTTGACATATCAGAACACTGGGATTTAGATGAAATATTTGTTATGATCAGGTTTTCTTGCAAGTAACAAAGATTCTAAGAGAAGAGCTTATTTTTTGCTTATGTGAAAGTCCAGAGGTGGGATGTCCAGGCTGCTATGACACCTCTGCTCTGTCGAGTCCCCAGGCTCTCTGCTCCACCCTCCCTAGGATATGCCCACGATAATCATAGTCCAGTGGTTCGGGGTGGTCACTAGAGCTCCTGCCATTCTGTTCCTGGCAGAAGATGGTAAAAAGGCAGAATGAAAAAGGAAGCACAGAGCATGTGCAAGATTCCCAAAACCTGTCACATGACACTTCTGCTAAATGCCGTTGACCAAAACTTAGTTACATGGCACTCAGGTCCAAGGGAGTCAGAGAAATGTATTTTGGTTGAAGGTTCTATTGCTGTGGCAGAAGCAATTCTGACAGTCTTTGCCACCAAGAACTTAAGTAACTTAGCTAGGGTCACGCAGCAGAGAGCTTGCTGTGAGACCCAGAGCCAGCTCTCTGACACAGCTGAGCCAGTGCTCCTTCTGGTAAGTCATGCTATTGTTTATGTGGAGGATAAGGCTGGGTGTTCACACTCTTTAGAGTGGGTAGCGCACGCTAGGAGCTGGAGCTGAGGGGAGTTCGGAAGTCAAGACTGACACAATCTGCATCAAAACACAGGTTATAAATCTGTTATCCTAGTGCTGTGAGTGGCTGAAACAGAAAGACTGTAAATCCAACCCCAATCTGGGCAATTTAGCAATTTAGTGAGACTCTATCTCAAAATAAAAAGTAAGCTGGGGATATAGCTCAGTATGAAGACTTTCAGCTGGATGCCCAGTACCCTCACAAACAAATCAAATCAAAACAAAGCAAATGTAGGGTTAAGGGCTTAGCTCAGTGGTTGAAGTGCTCACCTATCATGCACAAGACCCTGGTTCAATTCCGTAGCACCACATGAAAGTTAGCCAGGTGTGGTGGTGCATGCCTGTGATCCCAAAACTTGAGAGGCTTAGGCAAGAGACCTGCTGTGAGTTTGAGGCCAACTTGGGATACAGAGTGAGTCCAAGACCAGCCTGGACTATGGCACAAGACCTTTTCTCAAACAAAACAAAACAATGTAGGTAAATGGGTGCAACTTGAGACCAGCTTGCTCAGTGAAGTGAGTTAGATGCAGAAGGTTATATATCGAATGGTTTTTCTAATACAAGAAACCCAGAATACAGTCATACTAAATGGGGGGATCGTGGGAACTAGTGGGGATGGAGAAGGCATGGGAGGATCAAAAAGGAAGAAGGGAAGGGCTTGTAATTTTGATGCAATACGTATGTGCACAAAACACTCAAGTTCAGTGTAAACATTATGTATCACATATATACCTATAAATAAGATGGGAAAAAGGACAGGTTCTGAGCCAGTCGGTCCTGAGCCTCCCCACCTCAGCCTTGAGAGCTTGACCAATACCCATGATGCCACTGGCTGTAGAGACGGAGCGAAGGCCAAGGCTCCTGGAAAGGCTGGGGTCACATCTTAAGCAATAGCCTCAAGAGGCAGAATTTTGCATCCCAAGCCCAGACAAGAGCCCAGAGAGAATGTGGGAGGGGCAGGAGTCGGCCTGTCGCTTTGCAGCACTCCAGGGTGGCCTAGGGAGAGGAATTATCAGCTGCTAATAGGAAATCGCTGGATTTCACTCCTCGAATTAAGCCTCCATCACTTCCCAAGGAAAGGCTTGCCTGCTTAAAAGCCTTCTGGGACTGGACCTGGTTCTGGTCTCCCTGGGGCCCTCCAGACAAAGTGAAGTGCTCCGATACCAGCAGGGATGGGGAGGAGAGGTGTGTGGCCTTGGCCTGTAGATAGTAGAGAGGGAGGCGGAGGGCAGGAGCAGAAGCTCCGGTGGGAGCAGGCTGGGGGTGGCCGGCCCCTTACGCCCTCCTCCGTCGGAGCTCTCCTACTGCCTCCGCCTCCAGAAGCATAAACAGTGCTATTTCTGGTTGTGTGGCTTTGGGAAAGTTACTTCCCATCTCTGAGACTCAGTATCTTCATCTGTGTAATAAGGCAAAAATATTGCCTTGAGGTGTGAATAGAGGTCACCTAGGTGGGTATTGTTTGGGATGAAACCCAAAGACCCTTGGAAAGGCTGTGTGGCTTGATCTGGTCACACAGGTGTACCCATTTGAGAAGATTCCTTGGTGCCCGGCTGCGTATAGGGCACAAGTCAGGGTAAGTGTGAAGAAGTATCCAGTAAAGATGCCTCTTCTCCTCCAGTCTATCCTGAAGGATTAACAGAACAAGACTGCAATCCTGCACTCTGGAAGGCTGAGGCAGGGGGACATCAAATTAAAGCCCAGCTGGAGTAACTACACCACTTAGTGAGACCCTGTCTCCAAATCAAACGTAAAAAGGGGCTGGGGGTGTAGCTCAGTGCAAAGGCCCTGGGTTCCACGCACAGAATGGCAAAAACAAAGTAAAAGTAAGATGTCCAGCCCAGAGCCTGGAACCACCATGGCTTCTCAGACCTTCCTCGCTTGCAGCCTGCGTGGATTTGAAGACAGCCTCAAAGACAGCAGTGGCCTCAGGTCTTTCTGGAGAAACAAACAGCAGTCGGATTCACCTCGTAGATCAACTGAGAAGTCTTCCCTGATTCAGGAACCTGACGCACAAACCCAAAGTGGAATGAGGCCTCCGGGTCCCCAGAGTTTCGCGGCTCCGGGTCGCCCAGATGGCCGGATGCCGCGCCTGGCCCCCTTTCGCCCCCGTGTGGCTAATTTGGGAACAGTCTAGATGCGACCGTCCGCGCGCAGATGGACTCGCAAAAGCCGCCCCCACGCGCGCAAGTGGCAGAAGCCCTCTGCCCCCGCAGACACGGCCGCGATGAGCCACCGGGTGCAGGCAGAGGCTGCAGGACCACCTGGCTTCTGAGAGGTGGGATCGGAACTCCAGAGCCGCTCCTCACCCCGGCTGTGGCGCGTTCTCATCCTGGGCAAACTTTCTGGCCAGGTCCCTGGGCTTTCAGAGGGACAGAAGGTTGGAGAGGGCGGAGAGGTGGTCAGCGTTGTCTCCCAGGTGTGCTGGCTGACTTCTCGACCCAGCAAGATGCATGCCCACCCACCCCAGCCACGTTTGGTGTGGCCCAGTGAGAAATCTGTTCACTGCTCTCCCTTGGGCATCTGCTCCCCAACACCTTCCCTCCCCACATCCCCTCGGTCTCCTTCCCCCTCCTCCTGACATGCCACTCAAACTCAGTCTCAGTATCCACAGGGCCAAGGAACCCTTCCTAGATGAGGTCAGAGAGCTTGTCACTGACGCCCAGCCGCCCTGCCGTCACACTCCACTGGTTTTCCGTCCCAGTGGATCCCACTTGGTGGCCAGTCTAAAACAAAGCTTAGAAGTAAGTTTGCTGTGAATCTCTAGATCTACGTGTTCGTGCCCCATTGAGCTATTTCCTGTGCATTTACTGAGTGCCAACTGTTTACCAAGAAGGCGCAAGACACCATCACCGTGCATAATTTGGCCCTTGAAAAATATTCCTCTTTACTCTGCCTTGAAGAGCTGTTTCTGGATGTTTCTGCTTACGAGCTAGGTGACCTTGAGCAGAAAACAAATAAAGAAAAAACAACATTGTTTTAGATGCCAAGTCCCTTGCAGGTGATTTACATATACTGTGGAATTCTCCTGACACTCCTATGAGGTAAATATTAATATTGTTATTCTCGTTTTTCTTGGTGAGGAAAGAGAGGCCCAGAGACCTTAAACTGTGGTAGAGCCACGATCTGTCTGAACTCGGGTAGTTCAGAAACCTCTCTGAACTTCCTTACTCATCTACGTAAGGAGATCTGTTCCACATATAAAATCTGTAGGAACTTTTCCTGCTTTTCCCCCACCCCTAGATTCATGATACAGATTTTGGCCACGACCTAGGTTGTACCAGGAGGGGCCCAATGACCCAGGGCTCTGATTGGAGGATTATCGGGTATGTTGGGGGTTATAGAGTCTCCCCTCCTCTCCCACATGATAATAATCTCTTCCAGCATGGCTCAGCCCAGTGGGCAGAGGTGGAAAGTTGTTGGGGCCCTCAGGGCCCAAGAGCCTCAGCATTGCAGACCTTGGCCACGTTCCTTTCCACGAAGAAGCGTTTATTGTCTGGAATTTAAGTCAGGTGTTGTTCTGCTTGAAATTTGGATCAGGTGTTGAACCACGGGACTGTTCTAAGGAGGAGGTCCCGGGGTGGGGTGATGGGTCTGGAGAGTTTGTTAGCCTATTAGATTGCTTGTATGCTAATGTTAGCCTATTAGATTGCTTGTATGCTAACGTGTAGCCTATTAGATTGATTGTATGTTAATGTGGGTATGGAAGGGTATTTAAGCTTGGTCTTTGAGGAATAAAGAGGTCGAGAGTCAAGTGAGAGTCGTTCAGTCAGTGTTCCACGATCGTGAGAGTCTGTGTGGTGTCTTTGAGGGTCGAAGACACCGCAGAAAGTGTTATATTGTTGTTTAGTTTAAAAGTCAAGCTGGGTCGGGTGGTGCAGGCTGTAATCTCAGCACCCCTAAGCTAAGTAGCTGAGTTTGATTCCCCAGCACCGCATAAACTGGGCATGGTGGTGCACGCCTGTAATCGCAGCACTCGGGAGGCTGAGACAGGAGGACTGCCATGAGACCAAGGCCAGCCTGGGCTCCATAGTTCAGGACCAGCCTGGGTTACAGAGAGTGATTCTGTCTCAAAACAAAACAAGCAAAAAAATAAGTGATTTGCCCTTTACTCCACCCGAAGGAGAAGAGAGCCTCAGCTTTCTCTCCTTTCTGGGTCCCCCATCACTCCTGACTCCTAGGCCTCTGCTGACCCCCTCCCCTTAAATGCTGAACCTTTCAGCACAGTTTGCCATGTAGGTTTGCCGAGGATGCCGTGCTATTGTCGAACCCAGGAGGCAGAGAGCGGGAGTTAATGCAGGGGAGACCTGGGACGACAGGCAGGCGGAAGGAGGGTTGGGTCCGGTTGGTGCATCTCTTCCAGAGTTAGCTCCTGTCTAGGATCAATCTGCCTGTGGACAGGGAATGCATGGACTCAGAAACACGTGCATGTTCTGCTCTGTGTTTCACACAAACCCGTGGGGTCCTGCCCCGGTCATGGCTCCCCTCGGTGGCGACCCCACGGCAGTGTGCCACGGGCCCTTCTCCTCCGAATGCGGCTGCATCATCTTCTCCTGTCCGCCTTCCAAAGTGTGCGCAAAGCACCTACCAGATTCCAGGCACGGCTCCCGCTTGGCAAGTGCCATCCCAGCTGTAAAACAAAGCGGAGTTTCTGCGCCTCTGGGTTGTAAGGTCAGGGGAGACAAAGGACCCAGCCTAGTACTTCTGTGACATCCAGGTCGTTTTGCAACAGAAACAGGAAGCTGCTATTGCGAGGGAGTGCTGAGAAGCTTCTGAAGACAGTGGCCTCTGTGACAATGGCCCCAGGTTGGCTTTCGGGACTTTGAAACGGGCAGCTACAGGGAGCCCGGTAGGAGGCAGTCAGGTGGGGGCCTGGGCAGGGAACCACTGGTATCAGGTTCGGGGCACTTGGCGATTCAGCGTGGGGCAGGCTGGGGCGCTGGGTGCGCTGGCCCTGTCAGCCGTGAAGCAGTTCAGACTTGATCTGTACAGTGGGGAGCTTCCAAAGGACTCAAGCGTGACTGACATGATCGGGCCTGGTAGAGGCTTGCCTGGAAGGAAGATGGATGGGACGCGGGGCACAGGGACAGCGGGGAGGCCAGCTGGGTGCCAGGCCCTGCCATGCCCGCAGGCTCAGCCCTGAGCCACCCATCCCCACACAGAGTCATCGCCGCCTTCCCCAGCTGCACCCCTCACCTCCAGTGGGGTGAGCCCCAGAGCCTGCCCCGGATACTTTTGTGACTGTGCCCTACCTGTCGCCACCTCTGCCATCCCTCCTCTCTCTTCAGCATGGCATTGCTTGGCACCTGGTAACCACTCTGTGATCTGCGTCTCCTCCTGAGTTCTTCAGGCTTGCAGGCAGATACCTGGACTTTTCCAGGGAGCCACTCTCTCCCTCCTGCTTGTCTGTTCAATAGCTTTTTTTAAATAATTATTTTATTTAGGCAGGGTCTCGCTCTGCAATTCAGGCTGGTTCTGAGCTCGCGTAGCCCAGACTGGCCTCAAACTCTTGGCAATCCTCCTGCCTCAGCTTCCTGAGTGCTAGGATCACAGGCCCGAGCCATCACGCCCAGCTTAAGTGGTGCTGGGGAATCAAACCTGGGCACTTAGCACCTGCTAGGCAAGCTCTTTATCCACTGAGCTCTTCCTCCAGCCCTGTTCAGTGGCTTCTTGAGGTGCCTGTTCTGTGGGGTTTCCCTGGCTCCCCTGTTAATGTTTGGGTACAGGACACCCAACGTGGTACCTCCCGTTAGGTAGGAACTGGTGGCTCTGTCGGCTCCAAGACAGAAGTTTTTCCTTCTTCTTTCCTCCAACATTTCCAGGCGCATTTGGGTCCTGGCCTCTTCTGAACTCACAGGGCAGGCACATTCCTCTTTCTGCCCTGCTCCTTGGCCTCGGGTGCAGCCAGCGGGATGTGCTGGCCCAGGATCTGAGGGCAGGAAGAGCAGGAGATGGCCCTGCCCCTACTGCCTGTGCTCCGAGGGTGGCTGCCTTTCTCCCGGGCTCCCTGGCCCACCATGCTAGGCAGGCGCTGACAGCAGCACTCCTTTCCCTCTTCCCGCCTGCGGTGGTCGCCACCCTGGTACCCCGGCACCTCTCATTGGTTTCCCTAAAGCGACCCATCCTCTGTACAGTCTTTTCATCTGAACCCCTTCAATGAAACCTGAGGGTATGCCGTGTGTGCCCTGACAAGCCTGCTCCGTCCACGCCTCAGCACCCCTCCACAGGCCTCTCCCAGCACCCTGGTGCTGGGGGGTAACTGGTGTCTCTCCCTAGGTGGCTGGTGATTTGGTTCTTGCCTTGGATCTTGGACAAGAGCTTATGTGCTTGGTTTTCTGATTGGTAAAATAGGACTCACTGGCTGGGCTGCATTCCTGGGTGGCTTGTGAAGACCCAGTGTGTGCTCAGGAGTCAGGGCCGGGCACAGTGCCTGGCCTGTTGTAGCACCTTGGCTTCCTGCTCTCTGTTCCTGCTTCCACCGGACCTGGTGGAGGACCTTTACACCCTCTGACAGGGGCGTTTAGGAACAGGAAGGAGTGCTTCCAGTGACAAACCCAGTCTCCAAACCGTACCTGCCACCGTACCACTGCTGAGAGCTCCTCTCAGTGCCTCATTTGCCTTTTAAATAGAGAATGAGTGGGCCGTGAGGGAGGTCTGCTCGTTACAGGAGGCCCAGAAGGGAGACCACTTGCCCTCCCCAAGCTACTGCCATTCGGGCAGCCCAGCCCGGAGCTGCTCCCACGCCATTAGCCTTCAGGAATAAAAAGAACGGTTTCTTAAGTCAAGAATAATTATTTCAACTGGCTTTCCTCCTCAGCTCGCTGCTGCGCCGGCTGGGCCTCGTGTGCTGGCTGACAAATTAATTTCTATTATTTATATTGGGCTGGAGAGAAAGCATAAGCCCAGGAATGGTGGCTGGGCGGGGGGGGGGGGGGGGGGGGGGGGGGGGGGGGGGGGGGGGGGGGGGGGGGGGGGGGGGGGGGGGGGGGGGGGGGGGGGGGGGGGGGGGGGGGGGGGGGGGGGGGGGGGGGGGGGGGGGGGGGGGGGGGGGGGGGGGGGGGGGGGGGGGGGGGGGGGGGGGGGGGGGGGGGG
>PVKB01000939.1:498946-519103 GCA_004027205.1 Ctenodactylus gundi | reverse complement strand
TGCATCAGCGGGGGGGGGGGGGGGGGGGGGGGGGGGGGCCGGAGTCTGAGTGCCCCAGAAGATCTGCCAGTGAGCGGCTGCTGGGTCCCCTCCTCCTGGGACATGCGCTGGCATATCATTGAGCTCTCTCTTCACCACCCATCAAAATGCGCAGAAATGACTCTGCCTCCCACAGCCTCTTAGGAGCCTGCTGGCCTGAGCCTCCTCTCTGGAGGGCCTGCGACTGGCTCATTAAACTTACCACGCCCTAATCAGCACCACTGCGGGTGGGGGGTGAATGCTCTCTCACCCCACTGTTTTGGCAGTGCCTCTCTCCTCCCGGTTCTTCTCCCAGTTCCTCTCGCCCTCTGGCCTACTCCCTGCCCCTCCTAAGACAGTAAGTGCCCTCCCCAGGGGAATAGGGGTTGGAGATCTACCAGCGGGGGAGAGGCCGGTCATGGGAAGCACAGCCCCTGCCCTGTGTGCAAAGAGTCAGGACCACCCCCTCCAGAGACAGGGAAGGTGGACAGGGACTGATCACCACACCCACTCCTGCCCGCTTGCAAAGCCAGAGTTAACTTGGCCCTGCATCTTGTATAATCTCTCGCACCCAGGCTGGCCTCGAACTCAGCAACCATCCTCTTGCCTCAGCCCTCCCCTGAGTTCTGGGATTACAGGTGTGTACCAGCACGCCCAGCATATATGGTGCTGGGGAAATCAAACTTGGGACCTTGAGCTTGCTAGCCAAGCGCTTTAACCAGCTGAGCTATTCCTCCAACCCTGGTTTGCCTTCTTATGAAAGAAAATCTTAAAGGCACAGCTCAGTGCGTCTTTTCTTGTACATACGCACACCTGTAACCAACTACTGAGACCAAGGTAGTTTAAAACACTTCCAGCACTCCAGAAGCCCCATCCCACCACAATGCCGGGCTCTACACACCTCACCTGGCCTCTGTGGGGTAACTGTTATTCTGACTGCTAGCACCACAGTATGGTTTGCTCATTAGTGAACTACGTAGAACAGCCGTACAGTATGTGTGGTTGGAAAACACGACAAATAATTAAGTAAAAAATCATTCCAGTTAAAAAAAATAAAACACATTGCCATTAATTCCTCTCACTCTGAAAATGCTTTTCCCATCATCCCTTGCCTGTTTCCGAGACAATTCTGGAAGTTCTCTTTTGAGAATGTCTTTGGTTGTGCTGGCCGGCCTGCCTGCCTGGAGGTCTTGAATTGACTTAAAGTGTTTACATTTTGTGGCCATTTTGACTTTAGTAAGGAGCCGGAAGTCACATAGTGCTAGACCTGGCAAGTGAGGGGGATGAGGACACAGCCTTGGAACGTTTTTATGAGACTTCCTTTCCCTTAGACGGCACTCAGTAGCAGCATTCACCGTAATTTTGATTGCCTCCCTCCCGCCCCCCCCAATAAAGACATCCAGGAAAGAGGACTTCCAAAATTGCTTCAGAAAATGGCATTTGAAGTGATGGGGAGTATTCTGAGAGGGCTTAACGGCAACCTGTTATTCCAAAACATTTTTATTTAACGTGGGGGTGGGGCCGCCAGTTGCTTGAAATTTATTTTCTGCTGTGTGCAAGGCAAAGTTTCAGGGTCAGGAAGGCACAATGTGGTCTGGAGAGCAGAGGGTCCCTGGCCTTCTGCTGGTGTCCGGTGTGTCAACATGAAAGAATCCATCTGCATTTCTGTGTGCTGTGCCCTAGTCTACAGGTGGGACTCCAGCCTAGCGCCCTGGTACCTGCCACAGTATCGCAGGTCAGGATGGAGGTGTGGTTGTCCTGGCTGGGTTGGCTGACAGGCTGTTTCCTTGTGGCTTCTGGAGTCAGGCCACCAGGGACCATGCTGCTGGTGGCCAGGGGAGGGGAGGGGATTCCAAGTGCTCTGGGGACCCCAACACTGTGGCCATACATGGGAGAGTAGACTTCCCAAAAAAGAAGCTGGCCCACCAATGACCTGGGTCGGCCTTGGGGAGACCAGCACCCACCCAGGTGATGGGGGATGGCTTCCCCAGGGTACTCAGCACTTCCTCAGGAGCTGTTGCTGGAAGTGGAGCCCAGGTGGTGCTGGTGGTAGTCACAGGGAATCGTGAGTGAGCCACTGGAGGGGATGGCTGCCATGCTTTGCCTGTGGACGAGTGGAGACCTGGGTGGCGATCCCTTGCAGGCCTCTCTGCCTGGTCACAGGTGGTGGGCAGGGGCAGGGCACTAGGCCAAGGAACCTATTAGCAGAGAAGGTGTAGGAGGAAGCTCCTTAACAGAGCCCTGTGCGTGACTTAATTCTTTTGTTTGTTTGAGATGGGTTCTCACTTTGTAGTCCAGGTTGGTCCTGAACTCACTAAGTAGCTGGCTTTGAACTCCCAACGATCTTCCTGCCTCAGCCTCCCGACTGCTGGGATCACAGATGTGTGATATCATGATCAGCTATTACATTTTAACAATTTAAATGTTCACTATATCTTTTGATAACTTGTATATGCATATGTCCTTGGGTGGCTGGCCATGTTGATGTTTATAAGAGAAAGTTGTTTTTTTGCTGAGCCTGGTGGTTTGGGTCTGTAACCTCAACGTTTGGGGAGCATTACAGGCTCAATCCCAGCCTGGACAAAGAGTGATTTGGGTAGACTCCATCTCAAAATCACAACAAAAATAGACTGGGGATGTAGCTCAGTTGAAGGCTGTAGGCTTGATCCCCAGTCTTCTGTATAAAATCTGTAGCCTTGAGACCATGAGGTCAGAAAGCCCCCTCGATAGCAACCACCCAGCAGAATAACGGGAACCACGACCACTTGCTGAGCACCGCCAGGCAAGTGCTGTTCTGGAGAACTGACTGTCATTTCTCCCGTCGTCCATGGCTGCTCTCCAAGACCCATTTCTCTGTAGTCTTTTGGATTTCTTAGAGCCTCGGGGGTCTGACTCCCAGTTCACAGGTGGGAAAACTGAGCTCCAGAATAATTGAAAAGACTTTCCCAGGGTGAGGGACATAGCTCAGGAGTAGACTGCTTGCCTCGTATGTTGAGGCCCCAGATTCCATTCCCAGCACTAAAAGGAAAGGAAGAAATTGCGAGCGACTCTTCCGAATCTCTCATCTGTTCTGGTGGATCCTTTACTGAAAGTGAAACATCTTTCTTTCACCTCTGCCTTTTTTGCATGGAGTAGAGAATCAGGAGGTAGGAAAGCACAGGCCCTTCTGTGCCCTCCTGGCCCCTTGGGCAGCCTTCACCGGTGAGGTGTGGGTGTGGCCCATCCTGTCCCCAGGCCTGTGGTTTCTCGTTTGCCTTAAACTGCTGCCAGACACGCAATGGAGAGCTCTAGAGCCTGTGCTGCAAATGACACGGGCCTGGCTCGTACACGGAAGAACTCCTGCGTGCTAGCCTGCTGGGGCATCCCATGTGGCCTCTGACCTGGGACTCATTTCCAACCAGACCAGCAGGCTGCCTGCCCCCAACTCCAGTCCTCAAAGAAGGGGCTGCCTTTCCCAGTGCCGGGGAAGAAGCAGAGTCCCAAGGCTGGAGACTGGGCAGTTGGCTGCAAGCGAGGTGCAGATGGCCTTGGCGAAGTCACGGCCCTCTCTGGGCCCGCTTTCCTTGTGAAGGATAGGTTCTTTCCAGCTCAAGTGTCGAAAAGAACAGACACGACTTCCCTTCCTTCCCATCGAGAGTTGGGTGAGTGTGCGAGGTGGGGGCAGTGCCAGGCCGCAGGAGTTCTAGAAGCTCAGGGCGTTGAGCCTTCAAGCCGCTCTCCTCCGTCTCAGCCAGTCCAAGGAGGGGCCGCTAATTGCGAGGTGGAGGGCTGCTAATGAGCCCGCTAAGGACCTCGGAGACAGCGCTAAAGGGCTTCCCTGAGATTCCTAAAAGCCCTAGTGGCAGAGAAGCCTCCATTAGCAGAAGGATTAATCACCAGACAGATCTCAACCACTCCCTTCCAAGGTGCCCCCAGCTCCTCCTGCAGTATCCTCCAGTCATAGATGAAGGATTTGGGGTTCAGAGGTACCCCCACCCATGATCTGTCCTTTCTGATCCCAAATGAGAGTGAAGAGCAGGGAGATGGGCGCGGGGACTGTGGGGCTGGACCCAGAGGAGTTGGGAGACAGCAGGATGGGAGATAAATTCCTAGGAGACAGGGACGCTCTGGAGAATGCAAATGATATGCAAAACTATGCAAACCATTAGTGATTAGTTGTGGGTCAACAGCTCAGGTCCTTTGAGTAATAAGTTGCCAGCTCTGCGCACTAAGCCTCCGATTGGGCTCAGGGGAGGGACAGGTGGCTTGGCCTTTGTGAGCCTGGACTACGACCTTTCTCCCGCTCAGGTCGCCAGCCCTCCTGGGCACCTGCCTAGCCCCCTTTCCTCAGCGGTGAGAGGTTTAGGCAGCTGGAGGCTCAGGAAACACCTGCTCATGCCCCGCCCTGTCGCAGCTCTCACTCCTAAGGGGCTCACCTGCTCAGCTAGGGTGCCGGGTAGAGGGGGCCGATCTCTCCTCTCCTCCACCTTCGATGAGTGTGACTTTTCTTCCATCCTTTTCCCTTCCCTTCCTCTCATCCCCTTGGTCTCTGTGCTTTCTCCACCTCCCTCCACCTGTTAGAGGCTTCTCATAACCTTGCTCAGTGTCCTTGGCAGACAGTTTACTGGCTTCAATGCCCTTTGTACCTCCGTGGTGTATTTGTACCTGGCTCCCATCTGACGCGCAAGCCTTGGTGGGTGAGGCGAAGGAACCTGCTCCATTATCTCCAATTACCAAGAAAATCTGCTGGTGGGGATCACACCTGTCTCTCAGGCAGCAAAGAGGGGTTCCCAAGAGGGCAGCTCATTTCCCCCACCCCTCCAGGTCGTGCTGGACACAGATCTGTGCTGGCGGGACCCAGGAAGATCCCACTGCCTTCTGAACTCCCAGCACCCCCTGGGAGGAAACTCTTCCCGGGGTGCCTGCCACAGCAGGAGGAAGAAAAGTGATTTTAATTAATATTTGCCAAGTCCCTGCTGCGTTCCCTGCAGCTTTCCAGGCACCATAAAATAGAGTGTGTGCAGAAGGGGAGAAGTGGGTAGAAGCCCCCTGTCTGAATCCCCAACACACTCACAGCTGGGGACACCTTCAGGGCTGTTGGTCTGAGTGGACTCTCCCTGTCACTCAGTGAGAACAGGCCCTAGAGGACACCCCAGAGTTGGGAGGAGGGCCTGGCCCGAGCTTCAGAGAGGCATTCCATTGGCGTGAGGCCAGCGGCTCTACTCGGGCCTGACCCTCTATAGAGGTGGGCAGCTAGGCAGACCAGGCGGTTCCGAGCAGTGCCAGGTGGGAGACAGCAGGTGAACCCTCCTCTGTGCCCTCCTCACCAGCTTCATGGAGTGCTGAGTCTGGGGGAAGAGTCAAGCTCACCACTGATTCACTTAGTATTACTTGCAGCCAGACACATGCTTATTAGGGGTGTCAGTGGTGATAGCTGAGGACCCATATGACTGAATGAATTCTTGACTTTTTAAGTGGGTCGATGAGGAGGCAATGTGCAGCTCTGTTACTCGGCCGCCATCTTGACCAGAAGTCCTAGCTGAGGACCAATGCGTCCTGTATCTGGCCTAGAGACCTGTGTCTGCTCTCCAGCCTCCTCGTCACTCTCCTGTCCCTCGCTGGCTATCTGGGGGCTCTGGGAGGGGATGGACGTTGGAAGACTCTGCGTGGAGTTGGCTCATCAGCCCAATGGAGACTATCCAGCCTTCCTGCTGGGCTGAGGACAGGAAGTGCTCTAGGGACATGAGACCACGGCGAGGGTGAGGTCCCGAGTGCCCAGGCACCTGGCGGCCAGCTTTGCAGGTTCGTGGAGCTGCATAAAGTCTGGTGTTTGGCAACCTCCCTTCTCCTCCGACCTTCCCTTTTAAGAACTCAGGTACACACTACCTCCCCGGCAGACTTGGTCAGCCATTGTCCCCTCCCCGTAGACTCTGGGTCAGAGAACCCCCGTCACCCCCATTTTCCCTAGATCTTCCCTCCTCTCTCTCCCCTAGCAGTCTCCTCTGTGACATTGCTGGAGTGGCAAGAAACAGACCCTGCCTCCCAGGGGCCTCTCCGGTGGTACTAGAGTCGCATCAGCTTTCCAGCGTCCCCCCCTGTGGTGGCCCAGACACCCGCTGGCTGGCCGTGACCTTCACACAGTCCTGGGATCCGCTTTCAGCTCCCCTCCCTGCTCCCCGCAGGCCGGTCCCCCTGGCACGCTGCAGTCTGGGAGGCTGCTGTCCTCTGCAGCCGCCGGGATCCGGTGTGGTGTGCAGGGGCTGGACCTGGCTCCTCCCTGGGCCCAGGGGAAAACAGCAAAACAGCTTCTCCTCTCAGCTCTGCCTCTGCAGCCCAGCCCCCCTCCTCTGACATTGGAGCAGAGACACCCGCGTGTGGGAAAGGAGGGCCTGCAGGACTTGGCTGGGCCCCAGCAGCCTGAGCTTCTCAGAACCAAAGCTGGGCAGGGCAGGAAAGGGGACCAAGGAGGAACCCAGGGAGGACCTCAGGCAGAAAATTCTAGACATTGAGAAGGAGGCCTCAGTAAGTAAGACAAATAATATTTTAATTATTGGTTTGCTTGTTTGTGACAAGGTCTCACTATGTAGTTCAGGCTGGCTTTGATTATTTTATTTATTTATTTATTTATTTATTTATTTATTTTTTGAGACAGCATCTTGCTCTGTAGTACAGGCCGGAACTCACTCCGTAGCCCAGACTAGCCTCAAACTCACAGCAATCCTCCTGTCTCAGCTTCCCAAGTGCTGGATTACAGGCATCTGTCACCACACCCAGTTTCCCTTGCGCTGGAGAACAGAACACAGGTGTGAGCTTGCTAAGCAAACTAACCACTTGCTAACCACTGTTGGTCCTCCAGCCCCTGGCCTTGAACTTTTGATCTACCTGTCTCAGCCTCCCAAGTGCTGAAATTATAGGTGTAGGCTACCACAACTGGCTTTATTTATTTATTTTTCAGGTACTGGGGATTGAACACGGGACCCTTGCACTGAGCAACATCCTCAGCCCGGTTTTGAATTTTCGGTCTGGGGCTGGAAGAATAGCACAGAAGTTAGAGTGCTTTCCTAGCAAGTGCAAGGCCCTGAGTTTGATTCCCCAGCACTACATAAACTGAGTGTGGTGGTACATGCCTCTAATCCCAGCACTCAGGAGGCTGAGGCAGGAGGATTGCTGTGAGTTCAATGCGAGGGAGTTCAGGACCAGTGTGGACTTCAGAGCAAGATTATGTCAAAAAGTGAAACAGCTGTTAAAATTTCATTCTGAGACACGGTCTCACTAAATTGATAAATTGTACAGGCTGAGATTAAATTTAGTTCTCCTGCCTCAGCCTCCGAGACTGTTACAATCACAGCCCTGTGCCTTTGGGCCCAACATTAGTGAAATATTTTTTAAAATAAAAATTAATGCAAAACAAAATTCAAGACTGTTGCAAGCAGAGGGTGCCCTCCCCTGTTCAGAGGTCTAAGCTCGAATCCCTGGATCCTCTGAGTGTGTTACATTATACATCAAAGGAGAATCAGGGCTTCAAATAGAATTAAGGCTGTTAACCAGCTGACTTACAGATGGGAATATGAGGCTGGATTGTCTAAAGGGAGCAGGGGAGGGGCAGTGTGTCACAAAGGTCTGCAAAGAGCAGAAAAGCCGGGATCAGAGAAGGACAGAGATGTAATGGTGGACCCAGGATGTGTAGGATTTGAGAGAATGAGATAAAAAACGTGAGGAGGCTACATGCCAAGGAATGTGGGCAGCTGGGAACATCTGCCTGGGGGCCTCCAGAAAGGAGTGAAATCCTGCAGACACCTTAGTTTTAGCCCAGACTTTGATTTACAGAACTGTGAAATAATAAATTTGCGCTGCTTTAAGGCACTCAATTCACAGTAATTTGTAACTGCAGCAATAAAAAAAAAAGGAATGCAGAGATGAACCACATACAGTCGTCCCTCAGTCTCCACAAGGACTCCATGCCAGGACCCCACTGGGGTCACATCCTTATACAAAATGGGGGCGCACTTACATATAACCTGAGGACATCCTCCCATATAAACACTGCGAATAGTTGTTTCACTGTAGCGTCTGGGGAATAGTGACAAGAAGAAAAAAATTCTGTATTTGTTTCTTACAGGTGCAACTTTTTACCTGGTGATTTTTGATTTAAAGATAGGTCAGTTTGTGGGTGTGGGATCTCAAGGAGGCAGAGAGCACCCACATTTGAAATGAAGAGGGAATCGATTGGGAGACACTAGACCCAATGTAGGGGAACTCTAGCCCCGAGTTCTGCATCCACTCAGAGCTCGGACTTTGGGAGAAGGTCATGTGGGCAGTGGGAGTGGGGGTGCTAGGGAACTCTTGAGACTCACTAAGTGCAAGGAGCAGGACATTGGGGGGCTGGGGGAGCAGGAGCTCTGAGGACATAAAGACATGGCAAGGAATGACACAGGTCATTCAGGGCCAGCAAGGAAGCCGTGTAGAAAGGAGAATTAGAAGGTTTAGGCTAAAAGCCAAAGTCAAAGGTTAGGGATTTCATAACTTTCTGTTTGCCGGCATATTAATATTATACTAACATTATTAATTAATGTGTATAAATTAAAGGAATACAAGTACATAGTTAAAAAGGCAAATACCAAAGGCTTATCATGAATCAGCCAATTCTCTCCTGAGGCCTGCTCCAAGGCAGCCATTTCTAATTTTTAACTGTTTTTATTTTCGGGTATTTACTCTAGAAACAAACAAACAAAAAATATCTATTTTTCTATGTTTTTTTTTAGTTTTAAGTATTAACTAAGACTTCATACTATGGAAAATGAGAAGTTAATTTTATTAACCACCTCCCTCCTTCTTAATACGATTTGATCACTTTTTAATAAATCAGTATTTGATGGTTAGTATGATTTCATAAATATTACTCATGGTGGAGCCACATTGTGGTCCTTAATGGTATTTTAAAATTGCATTACTTCCCTCCCTGTGGAGTTAATTACTTCTATTTTTAAAAAACAATTTACTCAGTCTTCTCAGTATCTGTCACAAATTCACTTCCAAGTTCTTTGATACCTTAAGCACATCAGACAATCTAACCTTTCTGTTTTTTTTTTTTAGTGATATGTTTTATTTTCATTTATTTATTTATTTTTTTTGAGATGGAGACTCACTATGGTGCCCAAGCTCATCTTGAATTCCTGAGATCAAGGAGTCCTCCTGACCCAGCCTCCTGAGCCAGTGAGACTACAGGTTCCCATCACCAAGCCAGGGTCTTTGGTGACATCTTTCCTAGAAGCAGCTGTCCCCTGCACTCTGGTTGTGTGCTTCTCTGGGACGGCTGGCCAGCTGTCATCCTGAGAATGCCCCTACAGTCGCTTGACAGATTCCTTCTGTATTCCTCCTTTGGTACAATTTTTCTCTCACAAACCTTAATTTTTCTCTTTCTAATTGACTTCCTTCTTTTGGTGAAGCATATTTTTCAAGAGGTATTTGGGAAAGGGCCAAGAGGAGGAGGCAGATATGCTGAGAACTTGCGTTTCGGAAAATGTCTTTCGTCTACCTCCTGTTACAGTTTGGACCTGGAACGTCTCCCAAAAGTCTCATGTGTTTGGATGTTATGGAAGAGTTATGGAACCGTGCGCTGTCAGGAGGCAGGCCTGGTTGGGAGGAGTGGATTCCAGGCATGTGGCACATTACTGAGCACGTGACCTGGAGGGTTTGGATCCCTGGGGCTTACGGCTTGACCCGGAAGGGATGGATCATTGAAAAAGGAACCGGAAGGGAATACACTAGCTCCTCTATTTCTCCCTCACTAGGCTTCCTCTCTCCCACGTTAGGAGCTGCTCCTCCCACTGTGGCTCTGCCATGGGCTTCCACCACTGCCAGCCGCAGGGAATGGACAGAGGCCTTCTGAAACTCTGAGCTGAAATAAATCTCTCCTTCCTTACGTTGTAGATGTAGGGTAGTCTGTTCCAGAAATGAGAAATACCTAAGACACTATCTTTTGGTTGATAGTTTTATGGGTATACAATTTTAGATTTAAAAAAAAAAACATGTCCCTCAGGATTTAGAATACATTGATCTGTTGTCTTCTAGATTCTACTGGTATGGATTTTTAAAAATCTGTTTTGATTCTCTTTTCTTTGCAAATGACCGATTTATTTCCTTCTGGAAGTTTTTAGTTTTTTCTTTCTATCTTCCTATTCTGTCTTTCTTTTTAATCACTAGTATTTCAACATTTTACAATAATGTGGCTTTGTAGGTTTTTTGTTTTTTGAAGTTAGGCCTCTATAGTCCAGGCTGGTCCTGAACTCACTATGTAGGTCAGGCAGGCCTTGGACTCAAGGCAATCCTCCTGCCTCAGCCTCTTGAGTGCTGGGATCACAGAAGTGTGCCACCACGCCTGGCTTATGTGGTGCTGGGCAATCAAACCCAGGACCCTGCTCTTGCTACAAGTGCTCTAACTGCCAAGCCACACACCCCCAGATTGGTTTTATTATATGCCTCTTCCTGGGGCATTCACTGCTCTGGAGATCTCGACACTGTCCCTATGTTAGGTTTTTTCTATTTCCCCCCTTCATGGTGTGCTTTTCCCCCTCTTCTTCCTCCCTCCCCTCCTCTCCCCTGCTTCCTCCTTCTCCCCATTTGCATGCATGTGTACTCAGATGATATGAGGGATTGAGCCCAGGGCTTCCGTATCAAGCGACACTCCCAGGCTACTTTTATTTTCGTTTTGAGACAAGGTCTCACTAAGTTGCTAAGTTGCTCAAGCTGGGCTTGAACTTGGAATCATCCTGCCTCATCCTCCTAAGGGCTGGGATTCCAGGCCTGAGGAGACGCTGGGCTCTGCTCTTTCCTTTTACTATTTTTTTTTTTTTTTTGATCGGGGACCTTATTACATGCCCAGGCTGGTCTTAATTTTTTATCATCCTACCTGAGAACCCCAAGTAGCTGGGACTATAGACACGGGCCTCTTCAAGGATTCTGTTTTTATTTTTCTCCTAATCCTATGAGCTATCTGTTGAACCTTTTTGAGTAATCTTTGAATTTTCTTCTTTTCCCCACTCTGCCTTTTGTTTTATTTTATGGGAAAGCTCCAAGCAGTTATCCCTTTCATTTTTACTTTTCAAATCACTAGTTTTTCTGAAAGTTATGCCGTTTTGTTTTTATTTCACGGACCCAACATACCCTCCTCTCTGTGGAAATAAGCTTTACATTGCTTTTTTATTTTGGGAGTTTTTCTCTCCTTTCTGCATGGTTTCTTTTTCCTACTGCTTCCCTTTTCCCCGTGTTTGTTTTGGGTCTCTGTCTTTCAGGTTGGATATTTTCTATACCCATATGGTGATCCCCGCTGTCTGTTCACATTTAAAACTGGGTTACTGGGAAATCATTTGACAGCTCCGTGGGAAGGCTGTCAAGTGCGTGGGCCGTGTGGAAGGGCGATCAGGTGGAGACCTGGCTGCTTCCCTGATAGATGCACCGTGCCATATCAACTTTTCCTGTGAGCCAGGTCCTCCATGGAGAAGTTCTGCAGCCTCTCACCTGGGTGTGGTGGGGGGAGCACAGCTGGAGTCTCATTGTTCAGAGCACAGACTTTCGCTTTATCACCATTTCCAGTAAGACACCTATGGTGAGTTGATCCCCAGCCCCCAAAAGATACCTCTTTGTTATAAACCCATGACAGCTTCAGTGTGAACTTGTTTGGGAAAAGGGTCTTTGCAGTTATGATTAAGTAAAAGACTTGGATGAGATTGTGCTGGACTTTCCAAAGAGAAGGAGTCTATAAGTGATCCATGGGGGCCTGTGGAGAGGGGAGAGTTCAGGTGAAGATGGTACCAGAGATTGGAGTTATGCAGCTGCTGCCAAGGAGGTACCTGGGGCCATGCCGAGCTAGAAGAGGCAGCTCTTCCGGAGTGAGCATAGCCCGGGTGAGTTCAGACGTTGACCCAGAGTTGTGAAAATAATAATAAGTTCTACTGTTTCAGCCTTTCAGTTTGTGCGAATTTGTTCTGTCAGTCTAGAAAATTACCCTTTTTTTTTTGTACTGGGGATTGAACCCAGGTTCTTGGTGATGAACGACATCCCTGGCCATTCTTTTTATATTCTGTTTTGAGGCAATATAAGTTTTGCTAAGTTGCCTTTTTTGGGGTTCAAACTTGTGATCCTCCTGCCTCAGCCTTCAAGAAGGCAGGATGACAGGTATGACTACCGTGTCTGGCTAGCTCAAGGAAACTTACACAGCACTTCACTTCCTGGCCTATTCTTCCTGATACTGGAGGTTCTTTGGCTCAGCCTCTCTTGGGAATGAACCTGTAGATCTGAGGAGAGTGGGTTGATCGACCACTTGGGATCTGAGAGGAGATGAGATTGTCTGGTTGCTCCTGCTGGAGACTTCTAACCAGTATTTCAACATCCAGCCTGGCCCTTCCCTCCTGGGCCTACCTGCTGTTCCTCATTGGAATGACCTGCCTGGCCCTCTGGGACATTTATTGGAGAGATCTTAATGCCAGGTACTATTTATTTATTCATGGTACTGGAATTGAGCCCAAGGCGTTTACATTGAGCTACACCCCCAGCTCATTTTTATTTTGATTTTGAGACAGGGTCCCACTAATCTCAGACGGGGCTCAATATGTGATTCTCCTGTTTCAGCCATCCATCATTGGAACTGGTGCTCCCCACCTGGGAAACTTGACCCACCTCTGAGCTCAGCCCTTTTGCCCCTCTGCCTCCAATATCAAGGGTCAGAGGAGACTTTCAACTATGAAAGGACATAAGGCAGGAAGCGGAATTCTGGGAGGAACTAGAGGTACTGATTCAGACACAGACACAGGTGGAGGCTCTTACACAAAGCAATGAGTGCGATTATTCTGGGGTAAGTTCTCCAGTAGGCCCTAAAAGACCAGCCCGAATCAAAATGGAATCATTTATCCTAAACACCACATAATCAAATGGAAACTGAGGAAAACAATAGATGCTGACATGGACCCATTTTTCCTGAAACAGCCGATCCCAGTCAATCCGAATGGGTGTGATAGGCAACCTGCTTCTACCTTAACCCTCTGGCTCAGTTCCTTTTCCATTGCTGTGACTCAATACTCAACATCCACAAATTTAGGGCAGGAAAGGTTTATTTTCGCTCACAGTTTCAGAAGGTCACGGTCCATTCAGGGGCGGCCGGCAGCAATGGAAGTCCATGGGAGAGGCAGAGGTGGAGACAGCTTCTCATGACATCACACACAGGAAGCCGAGTCAAAGCAAGTTGAGACTAGTGATCAGCCCCTCCCGGATCCAGGTGTGGAAGTTGTGGTCAACCCCCACTACACGCCTGTAATCCAACCTACATGACTGTAATCCAATTTACATACCTGTAACGCACCCCTTCAGACTAGGCCCCTATCTCCCAACAGCACACGGTTCCATGAGACTTTTGGGGGACATTCCAGATCAAAACCAGGACACCTTCCAAAACAGTAACCCACAGTTACCTGAGGACAATCCATCAGTGTTTTTCCCATTGTTCTGTGTTTTCGCTCCCGTGGGGCAAATCCACTCTTGCCCGGCAGGAGTTCTCATTTTACTCTGTAGACAGGAGGCTGCTCTGACTCACAAATCACAAATAAAAGCCAATTAGATCTATAACTCAATTTCTTGTAACCGTTGTATTTTGACAGGCTAGGGCCTTAGCTCTGTTTCTCTCTGGCAGAGGACTTTGAAGAGGTTCTGATGGGAAGGAGCAGTAGAGAAGGGAGACTGAGTTGGAGCTGGCTGTAGTTCTCCAGAGAGGGCCAACTAAATGATGGGTCTCCCCGCAACCCTTCTCTCCCGCTCTTGGCCCTCCTGGGCCAAAGCCCAGGGCCTCAGGGGATGGGAGCTCTGGCCAGCTGGGGAGGTTGAGTAACTATATCCAACATTCCCTGTCCTCCCAGGGAACAGGGTCCAGGCACTGAGGCCGCTCTTGTCCTCCTTAGAGCAGGCCATCTGTTCGCGGCTCACCAAGGCTCTGTCCCATGCGGCTGGTCCCAGGGGAGAGGCAGAATGTGAGAGCCTGAAGCCCTCCACCTCTTCCTCCCCTCCCCTCTGCCATCCCCCAGGAAGTAGCAGACACAATCAGCAACTTTCATTTAAAAAAAAATAAAAAGCCACTTTAGGGCTTTTATAGAGGAGGCCGGGCCCATTAAGACACAAATTAAATCTTTGTGGAAGCAGCCAGAGTGCGAAGTCCCTGTGTGAGAAAGGCCCCTCGCTGGCACTGCTGCCCCAGCCCGGTTGCCATCAGCGGCCTCAGGCCCTCCTCCCTCCCTCTCTTCCCCCAGGATTAAAGTGCATCTTAGCAGCCAGAGGGGACATTAATCAGTCTTTGCATTAAGTAGGTTATAGGGCAGGTCTGGAGAGGGAGAGGAGAAAGGCCCGGGTGAGAGGATGGAGGGGGCCACCCGAGCTGTAGGAAGAAATTTCTGCTCCTATGCGCTATTTTACAGACGGGGAAAACTGAGGATCCATCCCATTCAGCGAGGAGATGTCCCGCTCTGAATGTGAGCTAGGATTTCAATGGCCTTTTAGAGGACAAGATCTCCCTTCCCTTCCTCTTCCCAGCTCCAGAGCATCTCTGCAGCCAGGTTGGGAGTCAAGGAATTGTAACTGTGGCTGGGCTTCCCTGGGAACCAGCCTCTCAAGGGCCCCACGTGAAGATGGGCTTTATTTGGCTGGGTGTCAGAGCCGGTGGGTGTGAAGGGGGGCTATCAGCTGGCCTACCCAAGTCACCCAATGGGAGCCATGCCAGGCCCTGGGGCTTGGACAAAGGGGTGGACCTGGCAGGCTCCGCGGTGCGGGTGGGGCTGCCACCAGGCCTACCCCTCCCTTTCCTAGCTCTTGTGCCGACCTGTCACTCATCCATTTCCCCAACAAGTGTTTATTCAGCACCTGCCGCGCAGCTGGTGGGGGGCTAAGTGCTTCAGTTAGGGAGCCCTGAGAACGAGAATAATGCTACATTTCTTTCTAAGAAGCGAGTTCCCCCCCACCGCAATTTCAACGTTTCTGAAATCAAGATGCGTCTTCCAACCAGGGAATGTTGTGGTTATTTTTCTGCAGCGTTTTATTTTTCTTCGAGGTACATCCAGCCCGTGGCGGTTTAGATTCAGGGGAATTTGATAATGGCTACACTTAACAGTTCTTACGAGGTGCCAGGCACTGCTCAAGGCTTGAGGCCTTCCCAACCATCCCTGGGCTAAGAATTAGGATCATCCCCACTTGAGAGATGGGGAAACTGAGGCACCAGCAGATGAATTCTCAACTCCCTCTCAAAGAGCAAGACAACCTTACGGGCTGCTTTGCAAACCTCCATGCCAGGCTAGTTAATCATGGTGGAGATCACAGAGACACCAGTGGAAGGCGCCCACCTGGGAAACTGCAGAGAGAGGCTCTGAGCGCCTCCCAGACCTTCCTCTCTGAAGAGCCCACGCCTACCGCTCTCTCCCGCCCCACCTGCTTCCCTTGGTGTTTGGGTGTGCAGCGATCCATCGCAGGGAAGCACCTGTCACTCCTATCAACCTGGCAGCTCTCAGCTCAGCCCAGGCAACGGGGGTGGGAAGATGGGCCGGGGAGCCGCAGAGAGGCCACAGATCCCTGACCCCACCAGAGCAGGCTCTGGGCATTTCTTGGGGTCTGCCTCAGCCTGGAAGGCATATGCTCTGGAGAAGGTTCATAACCGGGAGGAGAAAAATGGAGAGAAGTTACTCGAAAGCCTTTCTCTCTCACCCTTCACAATCCACAGCTGGCAAAAAGCCAGACAGGGAGATAAAAGGTCTGGGGTGACGTTTCCTACCCTGTCCTGACCCCCCTCCCCCCCAAGACCTGTGACCCAAGGCAGATGTTAGGCCTTGGTATCCTGATGTAGACATCGGAATAAATTCTCCACGAGAAGACCCTGGACAGGAGCCCAAAAACACAGATGCCCCAGCCCTTCGTCCTGCCTCTGGTGTCCTCCATCTCCTGACCTCCTCCCCCTCCAGTCCCAGCCCTACACTGCCAAGTGCCGGAATGAAGACCTCACCTGCCAAGAGGAGCTAGGAGGGGCGCCGAGGGCCCTGCCAGCAGCCTGGAGCTGTCAGGCTGGCGGTAATTAATTAATCAATCCATCCGGGGAGGCCCGGGGCAGCTATCAGGAGCTTCTCCTGGACACCGCACGGCGGGCAGGGACCGCAGCTAATCCAGAGGTTAAGGTCAGGGAGGCCCTGCCAACCGTGGCCTGAGAGGGGGCTGCAGGGAACAGAAAGGAGGGACTTCCTGCTCAAGCCTGGTGTGTCCGTCACAGGTTCACTCATTCAATAAACATCGCAGATCACTTGCTGCAGTTTCACTGACAACATAGCCTGAGTCGGGGCTTGTCCCTCCAGAGCCCTGGTAGACGGGGGTGCAGGGTGTGGCCTCTGCTAAACTTTAGCCTTGGCTGGATCTGTAGGGGATGGACGGGCCCTGGGGCATGCCCACACTATGGACCTGTGTGCCTATTAGAAAGGCCAGCACTTTCTGGCTCTTCCTCAGCTGGTATTGACTGCCGGCGATGGAGCGTGGGCCGTGCCCAGGGCAAAGCACTTCCCACCCGCAGGAAAGGGAGGTTGGGAGGGGCTAGCTGGCTGAGGAGGGGGATGACGCCAGGTGGGCACAGAGCCCTGGGGAGGTCTCTGCAGGTGGTACACAGTGGTTCCCTGAGTCCAGCCTCTGGAGGAGCAGAACCAGCCACACCTGGATCTCACACATTTCAAGTGCTGGCCCAGAGATCCTGAATCCAAACCCCAGGCTGTGGGGCCCAGAGAGCTCTGTGTTAACAAACCCACTCTGGTGACACAAGACTCTGTCATTAGGGTACTCCACAGAGTCTTGCGTAAAAGGACACTGAATGACAGGGCCCAAGGATAAGCCATCTGAGGCCAGTCCAAGGGCGTACAGGACTTAGAGCCTTGTGCGGCTGAGTGGCAGGATGCACGTGGACCTGTCTGTGAACCTGGGTCTGTAGCTGGTAACTCAGCTGCTTCGGCCAGACTTCTCACAATCCCCTTCAGACCCTCATCCTTGAGATCATCTATAGCCTGGGGACTCGCTGGGCTCAAACCCTGGACAGCGCCCACTGTCCGCAGGCCTGTGGCCCCCTTCCTATTCTGCCAGCACGCCTTGCATTTCTTCTGGGCTCTTTCCCAGAAGCTGCTCAGTTGACACCTCCCTGCAGCAGCTCCATGTTGCAGGTGCCAGTATGTCCGTTGCACAGGTGAGGATAGTGGGGAATTTGCCCGAGTAATGCTGGTAGTGAGAAGACAGGACTCGGGCCTTTTGGCTCTAAGTTCTGAGAGTATCTTCTATAAACGACATCAGCTGAAGTCAGAATTCTGGCGCTGGAGGAACGGCTCAGCAGTTGAAGTGCTTACCTAGCAAGCACTAAGTCATAGGGCTAAGTACTTGAGTTCGATTTCCCAGCACCACATAAGCCAGGTGTGGTGGCTCATACCTGTTATCCCAGCACTCAGGAGTCTGAGGCAGGAAGATTGCAGTGAGTCCAAGGCCAGCTTGGGGTCCACAATGAGTTCAGGACCAGCCTGGCTACAGAGTGAGGCCCTATCTCAAAAATAAATAAATAAATAAAAAATAAAATAAAATAAAATAAAAATTGTGGTTTCTTTTAGAGGGGGTGAGGTGGGGTACCTGGGAGTTTTCTGGAGGTACCAGAAAGGCCATATCTTGGTCTGAACTGTGGTAATATACATGTAAGTGTATGTTAAAAAAAAAAACCTTAGATTTATATTGAAGACTTAGGCATTTTATTATTTGTAAAGTATAACCTCACTTTTAAAAATGCAATCATAAAAGACCCAAATAGTCACAAAAATACCTATCATTAGGGTACTCCCTAGAGTCTGGGACACTAGAGGAAGATAATTGCCCCTTATGATTACTGACCAGAAGTTGAACTAGCTAGAACTTTAGAAACATGGGGTTCAGAGCAGGCACACCTTCCTTTTCAATGTCCCCGCTAGGTGGTTCCTAGGCTGTGCTCAAACACCTTCTAGTGACAAAGAGCTCACTGTAGCCACACTTCAACGCGATACCAGGTGATGCTGATAGAGGCTGCAGACGAGCAAGGAAGCCTGTACTTGGATGAGGCCCCAGACTGGGCCCCTTGCCTCGTTCCAGGCTGTAGAATACTGAGGAACAGTGACACCTTGCACAGGACCAACTGCGACGGATTGGCTTTCTTCTGTTTTCTTTCCCAGGTGCACACATTTGAAACCTTCTTCCTTCTCTGCTCCCTATTTCCAGCACCGGGCATGCAGCACCCGTGCGTTTGGAGACTTGACTTCTACCTGCCACATTTGCATTGCATTTCCGAGTCAGTCAGCCCAGTGGGTGTCACTTCTCCTCCAACATGCCCGGTGATGACTGACGTGGAAGTGACTGTGAATCCAGTACACAGGTCTGCTCAGCCAAATCTAAGCAGATCTCTAATCAATTTCTCCCAAGCTGGATCCCATAAACACCCATGGCCACTCCAGCAGCCCCGTGTGAGGGAAGGTGGGTGAAAGGGAAGCCACATGAAAAAAGATGGGGACTCTTGACTGATTGGGAGTGAAATGTCCATTTTTGAACATTTCCAAAGCCATATGGCCGTGTCACCTATGGCCAAAGCCCCTCGGAGGTTCTTGGAAGGAGCTTATTATGTGAGGAAGAGGCCTTGCAGCAGAAGCTCTATAGCACCACAGTGAGTCCATCTCTGGCCTGAGGGGGCTGTCCTGAAAAGTTTTGAGGACACCAACTGCCCTCACCTTTGCCCCTACCCCTGATCTTCTCTTTGGCTGGCACTATCAGTATCTTCTTGTGTTTCTGCAGCTTAGATGTCCCTGGTCTGTCTGACCTGTTGACAATTGGTTTACTTCCCTTTAATGGGCCCAGAACTGAGAGACAGCCTGCTGACCCTACCTGCCAGAGCAGGATGTATCTACTGATCCCCTCAACTGGCTTTGGGGCTGCTGTGTCACAACCAGGCTCTGCCCATCCTTCATCCACGACAAATTTGGCAATTGCTTCAAGTGTTTCATCGGTGTCAACCCCTGAGGTGGGCCCCAGGGTTCCAGAGGCAACATAGGAGGGACCCTGTGCCCCGGCATTGCATAACCTTTATTTTCAGAGCTGTCACTGCCAACGTCACCCCCACCTCTTTGCACTCCCACGATGCTAGCTTTTAGCCTTCGTCTCGAGGCCATCTACAGATCCTCCACTCAATTTCATCTTATTAGATTTGCTCCACTTGGACATTCTGCCAAGATCACTTTGGATCTTGCTTCTGCCTGCCCTGTCCTACCTCTCCCTCCCAGCTCTGGCTCCGTGTCATCTGCAAATGTGATAAGCCTGCCTGTTATGTCTTCATCACTGTCCCTGATAACAGAGCTCGACTGCCCAAGCCAAGGACAGAGCCCGCAGGCAACAGAAGTTTCCCTCTGGGTAGACACACACTCCTTAATCAGTACCCTTTGGGGATGGTGGCTCAATCCATCTCATTACATGGTCACCCTGCCATGTGTGTCCATTTGTTCTCAAGGACATCATAAGAGGTCTCGTCACATTCCTCAGTAAGGTCTGGACACGCCACATCTGACACAGTTTTCTTCTGTCGTTTGCTGCTCTGTCAAGAAAAGAGCAGATTTGTGGGTTTTGATCTCTATGTCTTGATGGCTTGCTTTTTTTTCCCCCTTTCTTCTTGTTGAAACCTGCATTCAGAAAGTTCCCAATCACAAGCATTCAGTCCAATGACCTTTCACAAAATGACACCTACCGCGTAATTAGCACCCAGACCAATGAACAAGGACCCTCCGCTCGAGTTCCCTGATTTCTCCTCTCTCTCCAAGAGTAGCTTTCTTGGGACTTCTAAAGCCATAGGTTAGCTTCTCCCACTTTTGAATTTTGTATAAATCAAATCATACAAGTTTTTTTTTGCATTTGATTTCTTTTGTTCAACATGATACATGGAATCTGTCTGTATTGTATGTCCTTGTAAATGTTCATTCTCATGAATGCATTATATTTCACTATAGGAATATAGCACAATGTATTTATCTCTTCTACTGCCGATGGTTAGAACTGCTTCCAGTCTGAGACTTTTTTTTTTTTTTTTTTTTTTTTGAGACAGGGTTTTGCTCT